>CM067167.1:192110844-192318561 GCA_034093135.1 Erigeron breviscapus | reverse complement strand
TAGATGCTGCCAAGGGGGAAAGAAGTGCAGTCCTTGCACCAGTTGCACCTGGAAGAACTCCATCTGAAAGTCAATCTGGTGTGAAATGATTGTGGCTGCCAGTACTGATGCTGGTGAGCAAAGGGTTGAAGAGAATGTGGATGTGATGGATAGGGGGAATATTGATAAGGGTAAAGGTTTAGCATCTGATGTAGCCCAGCCGGCCACTGATGTACCAATGTTGGAAACTGGCAATGCTGATGTACTTCCTCCAGTTTCTGAAAGTGATAGCAAGCGTCTGGCAAGGCTTGGTGATCAAATTAAAGAAAGAAAGAAAATGAAACAAGCAAACCAAGTTGAAGCCAGACAACATCTGGCCAAGATAAAATTGCTTGATATTAGTGATGCTCACTTGTTGGGAATCACTAAGGAGGAGTATGCTAGAGTGAAAGATGATGCCAGGATAGTGGGTATGTTAAAAGAAATGCTTGACATTGAACTGGACAGGCACTATCCTGATGATGAAGCTGAGCATGATGACAGAAATTTAAATATATCAGTGGAGAAGGCAAAGGAGAACAGGGCCAGTGGGATTCAAAAAAGAATTGAAAATGTAAGAAAGGTTGTGAAAAGGGTATTGAATCCACCTAGAAGGAACCCTCAACCAAGAAAGCCACTGCATAGAGATGCTGATCTTAGAACCTTCATTGAACCAACTGGCGATGTATCAAATGATGACATCAAGGTTGTTGTGCTGGCTGCTGGCGCTGGGAGTATTAAAATTTCAAATGAATCTGAAGCTAGAGAGTATTATTCCCAGATCATGGCAACCAGAAGACACAGTGGGGCAATCAATGGTGTTTATGTAACAATTAATCCAGGCACCAAGTACTTTCATGTTGAAGTCAGTTATGCCAGAGGGCCACTGGTTAGAACTGACAATCCTGGTGCAATGCAATATGGGTTCTCGGAATGGGTTGAAATGGTGAACTTTTTGGAGGCTAAGGCACAAAAGAATAGGTTTGAGAAAGCTTGGGTTAACTTCTTGAAGGCAAGATTCAACACAAAGAGAATCTGGAGCTTAAGTTGAATATTGATCCTGAAGACTCTCAGCCTATCTCTTTAGTGACAAAGAGAAGGAGAACTGGCGAAGGGCCATCTGATTAAGTTCTCTCTTCAGTTTATCTGCTTGTAATTTTGTTTACATTCTGTAACTTATGTATATTTCATTTCCTTGTATAAATGATGTTACCAGTTTGTAACCACAAGATAGATAATAGATTAGATCTAACAAACTCAAAAGAAAAACCCAAGGCATTTGTTGATCTATAAAAATGCCTTGGAAAACTTAGATAGATTTAATCGAACAAGTCTCTCCAATTCACACTTGTACAGATACAAGAACTGAAAAAGACTTGGCAATATTTCAGGACAAATAGGGGAATTTGTTAGGACCAGTTTCAGTGAAACTGGCCAGTCTCCAGTTGCACCTGGAGACCAAGAAGATTTGTCCAGAAATATATTGAAGTCCAGTTGCATCGTACAGTTAACGCAACTGAAGACTTCCTCAAGTTGAGAACTGACCAGTTGAAGAATCATTCCAGTTGAAGTCGAAGACAACAAGTGGAAGATAAAGAATGACAATGGCAGCGAAGCCCAGTTGACATTCTAGTCAGTTACAAACTGGAGACCATCAGTGGAAAGCTCTTACAAAGCTTTACACTGATTACGAGGAATTAACTTTATGCTTTATGTGCTATTACACAGATAATAAGATTTATCTATGTATAAAGTACAAAAAGGTACATAAAGCTGTTGAGTAAAGTTGCTTTATACTGCAACTTTACACATCATTTTAAGGAATTAAATGCTATTCCTTAAATGTTCTCAACCATATTTGTACGGCCAAAGTTAACATCCCAATGTTAACTTTGCCTATAAATACAAGTCATTGCACAACAAGAATAATACACACAAACACATACTTTGCAAACCTGCAATATTCTTGGTGAACTTGTGCAATATTCTCTCAATCGTAAAAAGGAACATTTCACAACTTTAAGTGTTTCGATTGTTTAGAGAAATTCTAAGTGTAGATCAATTGTAGTTCATAGGTTGTTAGGATATTTACATACTTTGTATTATCTTGGTTCCGCAACAACCTTGTAATTTATTTAAAGTTAATAAATAAATTACACTTGAAAATTACAATATTGTCTCACCAATTTACTTTCAAGTATTTTATATTATTGCATTGTTCTTTACTTATTGTCACTTAAATAAGTAATCTATCTAGAACTTGGTATATACTCACTACAACTGGTCGTCTCCAGTTCAGTGCTTATATTGCAAAGTAACTCCACCATCGACATTGAGGTGTCTTCAGGTAGTACCATCTATTGAGTTGGGACTTACAAACACTATATGAAGAAACAAAGATATTAAACTTTGAAGAAAGGCAAATCAATTTAAAATAATTTTACCTGAAGAAGTCTCTTTTCTGATTTATTGACCCCCCAATCAACTCTTGGAGGATCTTGAATCCTGAGATGAGATTCATCGCTAGTAACTTCAGACATTGTGATATTATGGGAGTTGATAGAAACTGAAAAAATTATTTGTAATTTTTTAAGCATAAGGAAGATGAAAACTGTTTGTGACTTTCAAAGTGTAAAACTGATTGGCTTATATAGAAGGGTAAAAGATAGGAAATGAACCGTCAAGTTGTTACCTATCAAATCAAAACTCTTGGCTATCCGAGTTCCACGCGTCTTATCTTTAAGATGGTTTCAAAATTAACTGTTTGACTTCGGTCAAAGCTTCGTCTAGAAGATTCAAAGTTATTTCAACAAAATTGTTTTTATTAAAATAACTTTGGGGACAATTGTTATGGGTGAAATTTCAAGTACCAATATCTTGAAAGTCCAAGATCTTGACGTATCAAGGTCTTGACATTGGTGAATATTCTGATGACTTACTAATATTTTGCTAACGTTATGAATTACTTGTTACTATCATTTCCACATGAGTTAAGTATGCAGATTCCAGAATATTCGATATAAAACCAAGGAAAATATCTCCAACGGTAAACAAAGGATTTCACACATGGGATTAATCTTCAACACGCAAAGAAGACTCAGTCTCCCAACATAATCGGACTTCAAGGATTTCAGCATGAGGAGAAAAGCATCAACGTTCACTTGACTGGGCAAGATACTCTCCAACGTTCAATTATGGAAGACTTGGAAGATCCCTACAAATTTGCATAGTTAGTTAGTATCTAGGTCTATATAAACGAAGGAGGCTGATCGATTTAGGATATCTTTTGGCTCACTACTCACTTATATTCACACACACTGCTCTCGATTCTCTCATCTCTATTCTCACACTTAGCAATATCGATCAACCGAATTTCACCATTGTAATCATTTTAACAATCATTAATAAGAGAACAAAGGCAGGGACGATTGCTTCCTCCCGGGGTTTTTATGCCGGCGATCCATAAAGGATTAAGGGCTTTTCCTCGATAACAAATCTCGGTGTTCTTGTTCCCTTATCTTTACTTTTATTTTGTTAATTGCTAGATTCATACTTTAATTAGCATTACATACTGTTCTTTATATTATTTCGATACTAATTATTTTGTCCTTGATTACATTTGATCTTTTAATCCTTGTTTAGTCGACATACTACTTTAACAAAATCTTTACTTCAAAACGCATCTTTGAAACTCAACATATTTTACAAGCCCTTAACCTCACGAACGAAAGTTTGGTTACATAATTAATCTAAGTCTTCAAGGTAGATTATCTTGGGTAATTTTTGACCAAAACACTTGTTAGTAAGCATGTCGATGCACCTGGTTTGATCTTGATCTTGTACATCCGGTTGCTTGATTTTGGAACCCTCATAATGACTTGGCCTTTATTGTCATAAAGCCACAAGTACTCATCCTTCATCCAAACGCTGCATCGGTTTTCCGTTGCTTGCCTAAGACTAAATATATTGCACTTTAAATTAGGAATATAGTGGACGTTTGTAACTAACCTTTGTTCACCATTCTTGCATTGAAGCAAAATCGTCCCTTTTCCGTTTATCTCCACATTCGAGTCGTCACCAAATTTAACCTGTCCGAATTCTTCTTTATTCAATTCAATGAAGTAGGAATAATCACTAGACATGTGATTACTCGCCCCGTTATCCATATACCAAAAACCTTCCTCCTTTGTATCATCTTGATATTTCTTAGGCTTTACCCGTTCTTCATTGAGACAGATTTGATCTTCCTCTATTCGAGCCATGAGTAGCGTGTTAGGTCCTTCTTCGGTTGCATCAACAAGATTTGCTTGACTTGTTTTCTTTCGTTGGGGACAAACAGATGCAAAGTGACCATATTTATCACACCAAAAACATTGAACATCTGGGCATTCCTTGCTTTTTCTATTCTCACGGTTGTTGGAACGGTTTTGAGAAAAGTTTCTTGACCCGCTTGCTTGGTTACCTCCTTTTCCTTTGCCTCGTCCCTTCCCGTGTGATCCATTACCCCCACGTCCCTTGCTTTTGTTGTGATCTGAATCTTTTGATGAAGGTTCATGTTTCCCATATAACAACTTGCCTTGGTTTTCAACAGTTGCCTCAGCTCCTTTTATCCGTTCCTCAAAAGCTTTGAGTCTTCCAACGGCATCATGAAAAGTCATCTTATTTAAATCCGCAAATTGCTCGATAGTAGCAACTAGGGAGATAAATTTAGGTGGCACTGATCCAAGCATCTTCCGAACCAGTTTCTTGTCTTCTATGACTTGACCTAGTGTAGATGATTTTGAAACCAACTGGCTTAGTCTTCCTGAGAAATCGTCTATCGATTCTCCTTCCTTCATCTTCATAGCTTCAAACTCGGCTTGTAGAGTTTCAACCCTTGCTTCCCTAACTTGTTCTTCACCGACATACCTCGTCTTTAGAGCATCCCAAATATCTTTTGCCGTCTTTAATTGGGAGACTTGGAGAACAAGTTCTTCCGGAATCGCTTGAGTTAATAAAGCAAAGGCCATGTGATCTTTCTTAGCTTCAAGAGGAGTTGATGTGGATGTAGACGCTCGTTCAATTGCTTCTAATATTCCATGTACTCGGAATATTGCTTTGATCTTAACAGCCCACGTGTTATAGTTTACCGAGTTCAACATCGGATATTGGAGGAATAGGCTGTGATTTTTTGAAGTCGCCTGACTATCACCCATAGCTGCTTCTCCTATCGACTTCAATTGAAGTATTAATTCGTAACTTGGAAGAAAGTTGCTCGAATTATTAATGGCGATTGAAGTTTGTATCTATAATTAATTTTATCTCAATTAATTACACCGACTTCAATTTGCAAGACCAAATTTGACACAAAACTAATTCGACCGACCAATTTTGATGCAAAACGAATAACTCCTCCAATTAAATTACACCGACTTACGAATTGGATGTGAATTATAGGCTGCTGCTGATCGAATCTTGTGATGTTGTTGTTGATCGTAACCTTGCTGCTGCTATTACGAAACCTTGCTCTGATACCAATTAAAGTATCAATGGGTTGTACTATCTCACAACTCACGTATGGAATAAGCTCTCCAATTTTATTAATGAAGGAAAATAACTCAAAACCTTACAATGTGTTTTCTATGTCAACAATAGGCTTTGTTGATCATATATATAGACTATCCTATTCTACTTCTATTAGGATACCAACTCTATGAAATTATAATTACCTATCACAATACAAACTAGTAAAATACCCGTGCGTAGCTCGGGTCACGTTTATTAAAGTAAATTTATTTGTTACATTAAACATAACCATACATGAAACAAAGTAATAAGATGTGTAAAGATGCGAATAATCCACAAAGTCACAATAAAGTTACGGACCAAACACGGGCCGAAATATAAAATATGTATCTGTCTACACTATTAGTCATACTTAACCACCTTCAACTTATGTATTTTGTGGATTGAATCATGATAGGATTCTTGAATTTGTGCATAAGATTCATAGGGACCTTTGCATGAATTGAAGATTTCTAATTATAATGAAAACAACAAATTAACTTCAGATAAATGTGTTAGACAAACATGCAATAAAATTAACTAGTTTTTGTGCCCGGGCGTTGCCCCGGGACACATAACAATACGTAAAATTTGTAACTATGTGAAGTCGTAATACATGCTTACCGATAAATGTATATTACAAAAGCGTACCAAGGCTAAAAGGTATACAACGAACAATAAAAAGTAGTGCAAAAATAATATTAAAAGGCTAAGTTTTTTGTTATAGTAGAAACACCGTTTCATAGTGTTATATTCTTCTATTGGTCTGTGATTATCCGGTCGTTGGCAACAAATATTAATTGTTTCTTTGGTGGCTAAACTTGAAAACTGAAAGCTTTGTGGTAAAAAGTTAAGAAAATGAAACTTTGTTGACAAAATTTATGTGGTAAAAATTAATGAAAATGAAACTTTCGTGTCGAAAGTAGAAAAGAAAAAGTATAAAAACTAAACAAAACTTTCGTGCGAAAAGTTAAAAAAACTGAAAGTTATGTGCGAAAACTCAAAGCTATGTACAAAAACTAAATAAAATGAAGTTTTCGTGACAAAAGTTATGTGGTAATATAACTTTCGTGACAAAAGTTAGAAAAATAAAAATTTAAAAACTAAATAAAACAAAACTTTTGTGTCAAAAGTAAAAAGGTTAAAAGTTTCGTGACAGAAATGTTAAACAATTCAAGTTTCCTGTAGTTATAAGGAAACAATAAACAAAGTTTGTGTCAAAAATGGAAGTTATAAAAGTTTGATAAAGATTTTAAGAAGCAAATAAGGTGCAAAATGTAAAGAAAATTAAGTTTGTGCCCAAAGCAAAAAACCCAAAAGTTATGTGGTAAAAACATAAAAGTTTAAAAAATTATTGTGAGAGTGTGATGGGGTTAAATGTAAAAGGTAAGAAACTTAAGTGGTAAAAATTGAAAAACAAAAAACCTTACTGTAGCTAAGGTCTTCCTAAATTGTTATATATAATAATAATAATTACTACACTTAGATTGTTGCATCCAAGGTTTCAGTAGCCAGTTTCATTATGTTATACTCGAATATCATTTATCAAGTAAAAAGGTCATCTGACAATGAGGCCAGATAATTAAAAAATCTTCTATAATAATTGTTAAGATTAAAGTAAGTTTGATAGAAGGAAGCTCAATATGAAAAAGGAAGCTCTTTTCATTCACTGTCTACTTGTCAATATGAGGTGTAGTAGAAGTCTTAATCCAAATTCAATTTTCTGTTACAGTCTAAATGTTTCTTGAACTAATTTTCAATTATTATAAAGTTAATGAATTCATTTCAATCAAATTTTAGTTCTTACGAAATGAGTAAATAGACTACCGCCTCTAAAGATAAAGAGAATTGATGGATACAAGAGAATTCCACTAGTACAAAAATATCACATAGAGACCGGTTATACAATCATCCTCTATGACAAGTGGTCTCTCAAATAGATAACTAACATAGAGACATGTTATATTGATAAAACCAGGTCTTTATTTTTTTTAAAAAGATAAAAAAAAATTCCAAAATTATGTAGCTGCTATTTCCAATCTGCTGCTATTTCCAATCTTATTCTGCTGCTATTTCCAAACTCCAAAAACACAAGTATTTCAAATAATTTACTCTTATGAAGTTTACGGGTGCCAAACATATATTAAAATTATGAATCAAATATTACAAAACATAATAACAGGATTGCAAAAATAACTTAAAAAATGGAACATCAAACTGATAAAAGTTATATTAGAAGATGAAAACAAAATAAAAATACACACGAATATCATTCATTTTTAATCTAAAAATCAGTGGCGAATACACCTTATGACTTGGATGGGCCGTGGCCCGCCCTGAACTTCGAATTTTTAACATGCAACATATGTATATTAAACTTGATATATGGCTTTTATATGGGTTTTGACTTGTTATTGTTAATTTGGCCCATTCCGAACAAATTTCTAGGCTCCGCCACTGCTAAAAATGAGAAGGAAAAAAACAACAACATTACATCGATGAAGATCCGTCTGCGGTGAAATGAATTCATTTCAATCAAATTATAGTTGATACATATTACTATTGCTTCTAAAGTTACAAGCTGGTAGTGGATAAATCATATGGTTTACTTACACATTCGTCGATTGGTATCGTGTCAAGGAAAGAATGTGACTGGTGATGGGATTGTACGGAGTCCATAATCTTGGTACCTGAACATTAATCGTCCACTTGTTATTCAAATCAGACGCAAATCACTAATATATAATTTTAAAATACGAATGCCCATTGTTGTTCGACGTGGCTGCAAGAAAGAGATAAAGTGTTAAAACACACGGTCTATTATATAGACTCTAAATTAAAACTACCCTTTGAAAGCCGGCGTGTTAAGAGCTTATAGATACACAATTTATTAATAAGCTTCTAAATACACATGTTATTATAAAGCTTCTATTAAACCATACCTATAGACAAGTTATAATACACCTCTTAGTTCCAAGTACTCTGTATGTGTTTATTTAATGAGTTGAATTGTAGAAAAAAATGAATATGTATGTGTTTATATAGTTACATGTTTGTGGTGAAATTAGAGGGAAACGTGTTTAAAATTTTAAATTTCATAATTATCTTACTTTATTGTTAGTTACCGACTTATGCAAACTTGCATGTGATAACTAATAGGCCGATATTTTAGAGTTACACGGAAGTCATTACTTTAACAAACCATGAGATAAACTCCACTTAAAAAGGTGGTGAACATTTTTAAATTAATTAACACTTAAAATTTATCTACGTAATATACAATGTAATATAAACACATGGAGTAAAAATAACCAACAAAGATGGAGTCTACTTATGATTTAACTTTAAGAAATGTAACCGTAGTTTTAAAAATAACTAACAAACTTTGAGAATATTTTTCAAAAGCGTTTTAAAATAAATGAGCACGTTTTGGGCTGTATAATTACTCATCCTTATATATGTAATGTAACAAACTTTGAGAATTATATTCAAAGGCCTTTGAATCACTTAAAAATAAGTGAGCACGTTTTTATTATCCATGTAACTATAACTTCATTTTAAATGGAGAATTTATGCGGCTAGGATTCAAAAACAAATTGATCGGATGGACAAAATTTAAATTAAATAACACTCACCGGTGGCAATATATATAATACAAATAGGATACTAATTAATTAATTCTAATTAATTCCTAATTGTTGTCTTACCCATGGGCTCGGGTTCGGGTTACGACCCATATGCTCGGGTCGGTAATTATCCAACAGAAATGGGGGGATGACTTTTTGAAAATGAGGACGAAATCTGATGCTAATTCTCAAGCTTCGAAGAGGAAAGTAAAGATCAAGTATGGTAGGAAATCTGATATTAGGCCTCGAGCTTTGAAACGGATGAATAGGTTATTTTTCGACTTTGATTTATGTCAAGTTTTTGTGCTTATATTTTTATTCATTTATGATCGGCAATGGTAAGGATTATTGACGCAGACAGAAATTTAAGATAGATAATCGAACCTGTTGATTCAAGAGAATACCAGGAACAATTCTTCTAATATTCGTTGATTCAAAAGAATACCGAAAATTAGGGTTAATTCAAACTATCACACAATGATAGAGAGAAAATCGATTTTGGTAATATCATCAAAACTGATCATGTTCTAGGTTTACATGAACATAAATAATGCAGCAAAATTCGAATGGGCCTAAATGAAAGAACTGCACTCGACAAACCGAAAACACAAGATTTTTTTTATTTTTTATTTTTTTTTATATATATATACCCCACTGCGCCGCAGTGGGTGGAGAACCTCCCACTGCGCCGCAGTGGGAAATCTCTGACTCGGGTCTGGAAAAGCCCCACTGCGCCGCAGTGGGTTTTACACTCTCCCACTGCGCCGCAGTGGGAGGAAAGAAATTATGGCAGTGGGTTTTCACTGCGCCGCAGTGGGCAAAACCAACCCCACTGCGCCGCAGTGAGCATCAGAAACAGCAGACCTAAAAATCATTTCAACACTTGCCCAAGTTTGTAACCTTCGAAATTCAACACAAACATCTTAAAACACAATTCAGAAATTGATATCAACTTCATGGACACATTTTAAACATACATTACGACATCAACTTGTTTTGAATCCCATGAACACCATCAAGTGGGTCATTTATCCATTTCGACACAATTTCGACCAAAATGCAACTTCACAAACTTTCCAAAAGCTTTACTCCTGGACTTTTACATAATTTTAACAAAAGTATGACCATCAAATCAAAATGTACCAAGAGCCAAGAGGAGAGGGATTTCTAAGCCTCTAAACCAAAAGTTGTCATTCATCCAAGAATGACCTAGTACCTTCACGTCTTCCAGAAACACTTCAAGCTCTAAACCAAGACTTTCAATTCAACAACACTAGTTCCTTCTCCCGGAACTACCTATAAAATGGTAAACAACTAAAATATAAGCAAAGGCTTAGTGAATATACTTGCATACATTTACGAATACGAAGGAGGCAACGCACAAAGGACTATTACATGTAACCCATGACACCGTCGTGCCATACCTACATGCTCACCTTTGCACAATAAACAACATATATGGATCCATTAGAGAATATCGGGGTTCTTAGGCCCCGAGAGGTTCTTAGGCCTTTTCTCAAACAACAATAGGGGTTCTTAGGCCCCGAAGGTTCTTAGGCCTCATAACAATTGACCCCACCCGGGTCTAGCCAAATCAATTACCACACATGAATATCGCATTACAACATGATGTGGTCAATTGACCCAACGTAAACATAAAGGTATGCAAATATACTCACCTCCTCCGCAACTAGATCAACAAAGCTAAAACGATTAAGCACAAACAAGCTTCAACCTATAATCATGTCATAAAATGCATAAGCTTATAATCACAACTTGACTAGCTTAACCTAGCCATACTCAATCACTAGCCTTTCTAAATCCAAAACCCAACCCATTTGTCATTGAGTCTCCTTTTTACCTCCACCATATCATAGGTAGTTCAACCTACCATTTTCATCAACATTTCAATTACTTGTAAAAACTCATCTTTTCTCATAACCAAAATTATCACATAAGCTTATCAATTTCATAATCAAACTCAACACATAACTCAATGACAACTAGGTTAACTAAGGAATTGGGGAAAATTAGCCATAATTCATTTTCTAGCAAAACCCCCAAATTTGGTTCATCCCTGAACCCTAATTTCAAAAGAAGATGGAAATTAACTAGAGGAAAATCAATACCTCACAAACAATAAGTTAAATCAAGACTTTGGATTACAACTTCTTTTCTCCCCTTTTTCCTCTAGAATTTCGGCCACCACCACTTCTTTCCTCAAACCCTAGCTTTTCAATTGCTTGATTTTAAGAGGTTATTGTCATGATGATCTTAGAGTAGCTTGATTGAATTGCATGAATTGATAATGGAAAGAAATGAAGAAGAAATGAGAAGAATAGGTGGGAGTTGTGGAATGGTGAATCACCAACAGAAAAAGTGGCTGGCACACTATGGGGCTGCCACGCCCCATTTACTTTTTGGGTAATAAAATACCCGCTAACCGCTAAAGTTCCAACTAAATTAACCCCATTTCCAAAAATAAAATACTAGGAAATTAATTTAATGCCAAAACTATAAAAATGGTTAAATTCTTTTTACCTTAAAATCTTTGGGGTGTTACAACTCTCCCCCACTTGGAACGGATCACGGCCTCGTGATCCAAGCCATATGCAAAGACGGATAGTAAACTAGAACATCACGCTCGGACTCCCACGTACAATCGAACATCTTACCATGCTTCCACAAAATCTTATAAGTCCTCACCGTCTTATTTTGTACCCTTCTAAGTTCTTCTTCAACTATGGCAATCGGCTCTTCAATGTAGTTCAACTTGTTATCAATCTCAATTTCATTTAATGGCACATAAGAAGACTCATCGGCAAGGCATTTCCTAAGATGAGACACATGGAAAGTTGGATGAATTCCCGAAAGTTCATCCGGTAACTCTAAACGGTAAGCAACCTTGCCAACCTTGGCCAATATTTTAAACGGGCCAATGAAACGAGGACTTAGCTTTCCACGTTTTCTAAACCGTAGAACACCTTTCCACGGGGAGACTTTCAACAAAACACGATCGCCCACATGAAACTCAATCGGTCTCCTCCTTTTATCCGCATAAGACTTTTGCCGATCTTGAGCCGCTTTTAATCTCTCTTTGATCACATCTATCTTTTCGATGGTCTTTAACACTACTTCCGTGCCACCTATTTCTCTTTGACCTACTTCTCCCCAACAAATTGGAGATCGACATTTCCTCCCATACAACATTTCATAGGGCGGCATTTGGATGCTAGAATGGTAGCTATTGTTGTAAGAGAATTCCACCAAAGGCAAGTGAAGATCCCAAGTGCCTCCAAAATCAATTATACATGCCCGAAGCATGTCTTCAAGCGTTTGAATGGTTCTCTCACTTTGACCATCCGTTTGTGGGTGATAAGCGGTGCTAAGCTTGAGCTTGGTACCCATATCTTCATGAAATTTCCGCCAAAAGTGTGAAGTAAATCGAGTGTCTCTATCCGAAACAATGGAGATGGGAACTCCATGTCTAGCTACAACTTCCTTCACATAGATCTTTGCCAATACCTCGGATGATGACGCTTCACGAATAGGAAGAAACAAAGCACTCTTGGTTAATCTATCAACTATTACCCATATTGTATCAAATTGGTTCCTAGGTGTCTTGGGCAATTTGGTGACGAAATCCATAGTAATATCTTCCCACTTCCATTTGGGAATTTCCAAGGGTTGCATCATACCATAGGGCTTTTGATGCTCCGCTTTCACTTGTGCACAAGTCAAACACCTTTCGACATATTTCACCACATCCCGCTTCATTCCGGGCCACCAATATTCTACCTTCAAGTCATGATACATTTTTGTAGCACCGGGGTGAATAGAATATTTGGATTTGTGGGCTTCATCAAGTAGAACTTGTTTCAACTCACAAGAAAATGGGATCCAAATCCTCCCAAAACGTACGGTAAGGTCACGAGAATCCTTAGTGAAATATTGGATTTGACCTTGTATTCTTTCCTTCTTAGGATCTCGTTGCAAGGCCCTCTCTTGAGCTTCTCTAATTTGATCAAAGAAGTCATTGGTGATCAAAATCCAAAGGGGTGAAACGACTAAGGTATGATGAGAACTCTTCCGACTCAAGGCATCCGCTACCACGTTAGCCTTCCCGGGATGATACAAAATTTCGCAATCATAATCTTTCAAGAGATCTAGCCATCTACGTTGGCGATTGTTGAGATCTCTTTGCTCAAAGAAGTATTTGAGGCTTTTATGATCGGAATAGATAGTAAACTTGACTCCATAGAGATAATGGCGCCAAATCTTCAAGCAAATACCACCGCCGCTAGCTCCAAATCATGAGTAGGGTATCGTTTTTCATGCTCTTTCAACTGCCTTGAAGCGTAGGCGATGACTTTACCCCGTTGCATAAGGACACAACCTAGGCCATTAGACGATGCATCACAATATACTACCATATCTTCAAGTCCATCCGGTAAAACAAGAACCGGTGCTTGACTTAGCCTTTCTCGCAGTTGTTGAAAAGCCAACTCTTGCTCGCTTTTCCATTCGAACTTGATATTCTTTCGAGTCAACTTGGTCAATGGGGAAGCTATTTTAGAGAAGTCTTGAATAAAACGACGGTAATAGCCCGCTAGACCAAGAAAACTCCTAATCTCCGACGGATTCTTTGGTTGCTCCCACTTCATCACCGCATTAATCTTGGCCGGGTCCACCATAATTCCCTCACTATTAACAACATGGCCAAGAAATTGCACTTCTCTTAACCAAAATTCGCATTTGGAGAATTTGGCATAGAGCTTCTCCTTGCGTAATGCTTCCAACACCTCACGTACATGAACTCCATGATCGGTTGAGCTTTTAGAGTAAATAAGAATATCATCAATGAATACGATTACGGATTTATCGAGCATAGGGCGACAAACACGGTTCATGAGATCCATGAAAGCCGCGGGAGCATTTGTAAGACCAAAAGGCATGACAACAAACTCAAAATGACCATAACGAGTACGGAAGGCGGTTTTAGGAATATCTTCATCACGTACTTTGAGTTGATGGTAACCCGAACGAAGATCTATTTTTGAGAAATATGACGCTCCTTGAAGTTGATCGAATAAGTCGTCGATTCTAGGCAAAGGATACTTGTTCTTTACGGTGACTTTGTTGAGCTCCCGATAGTCGATACACATACGCATGCTTCCATCCTTCTTCTTGACAAAAAGTACCGGTGCGCCCCAAGGAGAGTTACTAGGTCGAATAAAACCCTTATCAAGTAATTCTTGTAGTTGCTTCATCATCTCTTGCATCTCCGATGGAGCCAAACGGTAGGGAGTTTTGGCAATGGGGTTAACCCCCGGAATGAGATCAATGGAAAACTCGACTTGCCGTTCGGGAGGAATGCCCGGCAAATCTTCGGGAAAGACATCGGCGAATTCACAAACAATAGGGATGTCTTCGATAGTTAGAGGTTTCTTTTCAACATCAACGATGTGAGCAAGATAGGCATGACATCCATGAGAAATGTAACGTTTGGCACGAGCAAAGTACATACGGAAATAGAACGTTCCTTCCTATCACCATACACCACCAAGTCTTCGCCTTTAGAAGTCTTCAAATATATCGCCTTTTCATCACACGCGATTTTGGCGTTACATGAGCTTAACCAATCCATACCCAAGATTATATCAAACTCTCCCATCGGAAAAGGGATTAAATTGGCTTGAAAGAGTTCCGAAGAAATTTTAATTTCACATCCCCTATACACATCCTTCACTAATTCCATTCTACCATTACCAACCTCAACTTGCAAAGTATTTTCTAGACACGACTTCGACACGGGAATAACATGAATTACTCTAGTAGCAACGAATGATCTATTTTGAGAAATATGACGCTCCTTGAAGTTGATCGAATAAGTCGTCGATTCTAGGCAAAGGATACTTGTTCTTTACGGTGACTTTGTTGAGCTCCCGATAGTCGATACACATACGCATGCTTCCATCCTTCTTCTTGACAAAAAGTACCGGTGCGCCCCAAGGAGAGTTACTAGGTCGAATAAAACCCTTATCAAGTAATTCTTGTAGTTGCTTCATCATCTCTTGCATCTCCGATGGAGCCAAACGGTAGGGAGTTTTGGCAATGGGGTTAACCCCCGGAATGAGATCAATGGAAAACTCGACTTGCCGTTCGGGAGGAATGCCCGGCAAATCTTCGGGAAAAACATCGGCGAATTCACAAACAATAGGGATGTCTTCGATAGTTAGAGGTTTCTTTTCAACATCAACGATGTGAGCAAGATAGGCATGACATCCATGAGAAATGTAACGTTTGGCACGAGCAAAAGTACATACGGAAATAGAACGTTCCTTCCTATCACCATACACCACCAAGTCTTCGCCTTTAGAAGTCTTCAAATATATCGCCTTTTCATCACACGCGATTTTGGCGTTACATGAGCTTAACCAATCCATACCCAAGATTATATCAAACTCTCCCATCGGAAAAGGAATTAAATTGGCTTGAAAGAGTTCCGAAGAAATTTTAATTTCACATCCCCTATACACATCCTTCACTAATTCCATTCTACCATTACCAACCTCAACTTGCAAAGTATTTTCTAGACACGACTTCGACACGGGAATAACATGAATTACTCTAGTAGCAACGAATGATCTATTCGCCCCCGAATCAAAGAGAATTCGCATAGGCACATTATAAACAAGGAATGTACCTGTGACAACATCATTCGTGTTTCTTGCTTGATCCACAGTGAGTTGAAAGGACCTTCCTCGTTGGTTCCCATGAATTTGGGCGTTTTTCCTTTCCGCTTCCCTCCTCTTTTCCTCGAGTCTCTCCTCATGGGTCAACTTAGGGCATGAGCTTCTCATGTGGCCCTCCTCAAAGCATTTGTAGCATATGACGGCCTTTTGTGGCTTGGACTTGCACTCCTGGCTTGAATGCCCCGGTTTCCCACAAGTAAAGCAACCTTTCCCCGACACCTTACATACCCCCCAATGATTCCTCTTGCACGGTCGGCACCAAGGGATATTCTTTCTAGTAGAGTGGTTGCCGGAACTACCCTCTTGCCTAAACCGTTTGTTCGGAGAGTTGGTCCCCTCATGCTTCCTCTTCAACTCACCATCATCATCAACTCTCGATTGTTCAATTTCATGGTCTCTAGCCACATCCGCCAACATGGAAAAAGACTCCATTTGACGTAGGCTTATCCTTTCCCTCAAGCTCTTCTTCAACTTCATATAGAATTGTTCCTTTAACAATTGGTCGTTCTCAAGAAATTCCGGACAAAATTGAGCCTTGTCCAAGAAGTGGGTTCGAAATTCGTTCAAACTCATACTACCTTGACAATCATTGAGAAATTCACTTCTCAACTTGGTCACTTCGGCTTCTGATCTAAACTCCTTGAAAAACATTGTCTTGAATTCGGGCCATTCAACATGATCTAACGCTTCCTTCTTTATTGCCAACAAACTATCCCACCATCTCTTTCCACTATTCCTTAGCATGCCAACCGCAAAAATGACCTTCAGGTGCGAGGGGCATTGACTAGTGCGGAATGCCCCTTCAATCTCAGATATCCATCGTGTACAAACGATGGGATCACGATCACCGTGATACTCCGGCGGGTGACACACTTCAAAGTCTCGAAAGGTGAACTTCTTCTTGTAACCCCTTTCTCCCGTCACTTCTACTTCTTTCTCTTCTTCATCCTTTTTGTCCTTACCCTTGCCATCCCTCTTCTCAAACTCTAGTTGCACATTCAAAGCCACTTCCTCTCTGATCATTTGAGCTATGTGATCATTCACAGCCCCTTCCATAGTCTCATTCAATTTCTTAAGTAGTAGGGGTGTATATTTCTCTAATGCTCTCCCTATTTGATCCGAGATATCCATGCTACCTTCGGCAAATAAAGGCTCTTCTTCTTCGTTCTGATTGTGGTGCTCTTCTTCCTCATTATGATCGTCGGCCATACTTCAATAAGAGTAGATAAAACGAATTTAATCACGCAACCTATCTAACTCTATGACTAGGAGCCAAAACTTATAACTTGATACTACACCGTCCCAAGGTTTGACGCCGCTAGTTTATAAATTTATTAGTATTTCAACCACAATAAGGCCGGCTTCTTATTGTGCTTTAAATACTAGCAAATAGATAATCTAACATTATCAAACACAATTTTTCAGTCCCATAAAAATTTCGGTTACCTAAGGTCGAGTCTCAACTAAGGTTTAAGTCTAGGCACTCTCTACACAAGGGAATACCTAAATCCCTTAAACCCTGGCTTTGATACCAACTTGAAAGAACTGCACTCGACAAACCGAAAACACAAGATTTTTTTTTTTTTTATATATATATATACCCCACTGCGCCGCAGTGGGTGGAACCACCCACTGCGCCGCAGTGGGAAACTCTCGGACTCGGGTCTGGAAAAGCCCCACTGCGCCGCAGTGGGTTTTACACTCTCCCACTGCGCCGCAGTGGGAGGAAAGAAATGATGGCAGTGGGTTTTCACTGCGCCGCAGTGGGCAAAACCAACCCCACTGCGCCGCAGTGAGCATCAGAAACAGCAGACCTAAAAATCATTTCAACACTTGCCCAAGTTTGTAACCTTCGAAATTCAACACAAACATCTTAAAACACAATTCAGAAATTGATATCAACTTCATGGACACATTTTAAACATACATTACGACATCAACTTGTTTTGAATCCCATGAACACCATCAAGTGGGTCATTTATCCATTTCGACACAATTTCGACCAAAATGCAACTTCACAAACTTTCCAAAAGCTTTACTCCTGGACTTTTACATAATTTTAACAAAAGTATGACCATCAAATCAAAATGTACCAAGAGCCAAGAGGAGAGGGATTTCTAAGCCTCTAAACCAAAAGTTGTCATTCATCCAAGAATGACCTAGTACCTTCACGTCTTCCAGAAACACTTCAAGCTCTAAACCAAGACTTTCAATTCAACAACACTAGTTCCTTCTCCCGGAACTACCTATAAAATGGTAAACAACTAAAATATAAGCAAAGGCTTAGTGAATATACTTGCATACATTTACGAATACGAAGGAGGGCAACGCACAAAGGACTATTACATGTAACCCATGACACCGTCGTGCCATACCTACATGCTCACCTTTGCACAATAAACAACATATATGGATCCATTAGAGAATATCGGGGTTCTTAGGCCCCGAGAGGTTCTTAGGCCTTTTCTCAAACAACAATAGGGGTTCTTAGGCCCCGGAGGTTCTTAGGCCTCATAACAATTGACCCCACCCGGGTCTAGCCAAATCAATTACCACACATGAATATCGCATTACAACATGATGTGGTCAATTGACCCAACGTAAACATAAAGGTATGCAAATATACTCACCTCCTCCGCAACTAGATCAACAAAGCTAAAACGATTAAGCACAAACAAGCTTCAACCTATAATCATGTCATAAAATGCATAAGCTTATAATCACAACTTGACTAGCTTAACCTAGCCATACTCAATCACTAGCCTTTCTAAATCCAAAACCCAACCCATTTGTCATTGAGTCTCCTTTTTACCTCCACCATATCATAGGTAGTTCAACCTACCATTTTCATCAACATTTCAATTACTTGTAAAAACTCATCTTTTCTCATAACCAAAATTATCACATAAGCTTATCAATTTCATAATCAAACTCAACACATAACTCAATGACAACTAGGTTAACTAAGGAATTGGGGAAAATTAGCCATAATTCATTTTCTAGCAAAACCCCCAATTTGGTTCATCCCTGAACCCTAATTTCAAAAGAAGATGGAAATTAACTAGAGGAAAATCAATACCTCACAAACAATAAGTTAAATCAAGACTTTGGATTACAACTTCTTTTCTCCCCTTTTTCCTCTAGAATTTCGGCCACCACCACTTCTTTCCTCAAACCCTAGCTTTTCAATTGCTTGATTTTAAGAGGTTATTGTCATGATGATCTTAGAGTAGCTTGATTGAATTGCATGAATTGATAATGGAAAGAAATGAAGAAGAAATGAGAAGAATAGGTGGGAGTTGTGGAATGGTGAATCACCAACAGAAAAAGTGGCTGGCACACTATGGGGCTGCCACGCCCCATTTACTTTTTGGGTAATAAAATACCCGCTAACCGCTAAAGTTCCAACTAAATTAACCCCATTTCCAAAAATAAAATACTAGGAAATTAATTTAATGCCAAAACTATAAAAATGGTTAAATTCTTTTTACCTTAAAATCTTTGGGGTGTTACAACTCTCCCCCACTTGGAACGGATCACGGCCTCGTGATCCAAGCCATATGCAAAGACGGATAGTAAACTAGAACATCATGCTCGGACTCCCACGTACAATCGGACATCTTACCATGCTTCCACAAAATCTTATAAGTCCTCACCGTCTTATTTTGTACCCTTCTAAGTTCTTCTTCAACTATGGCAATCGGCTCTTCAATGTAGTTCAACTTGTTATCAATCTCAATTTCATTTAATGGCACATAAGAAGACTCATCGGCAAGGCATTTTCTAAGATGAGACACATGGAAAGTTGGATGAATTCCCGAAAGTTCATCCGGTAACTCTAAACGGTAAGCAACCTTGCCAACCTTGGCCAATATTTTAAACGGGCCAATGAAACGAGGACTTAGCTTTCCACGTTTTCTAAACCGTAGAACACCTTTCCACGGGGAGACTTTCAACAAAACACGATCGTCCACATGAAACTCAATCGGTCTCTCTCCTTTTATCCGCATAAGACTTTTGCCGATCTTGAGCCGCTTTTAATCTCTCTTTGATCACATCTATCTTTTCGATGGTCTTTAACACTACTTCCGTGCCACCTATTTCTCTTTGACCTACTTCTCCCCAACAAATTGGAGATCGACATTTCCTCCCATACAACATTTCATAGGGCGGCATTTGGATGCTAGAATGGTAGCTATTGTTGTAAGAGAATTCCACCAAAGGCAAGTGAAGATCCCAAGTGCCTCCAAAATCAATTATACATGCCCGAAGCATGTCTTCAAACGTTTGAATGGTTCTCTCACTTTGACCATCCGTTTGTGGGTGATAAGCGGTGCTAAGCTTGAGCTTGGTACCCATATCTTCATGAAATTTCCGCCAAAAGTGTGAAGTAAATCGAGTGTCTCTATCCGAAACAATGGAGATGGGAACTCCATGTCTAGCTACAACTTCCTTCACATAGATCTTTGCCAATACCTCGGATGATGACGCTTCACGAATAGGAAGAAACAAAGCACTCTTGGTTAATCTATCAACTATTACCCATATTGTATCAAATTGGTTCCTAGGTGTCTTGGGCAATTTGGTGACGAAATCCATAGTAATATCTTCCCACTTCCATTTGGGAATTTCCAAGGGTTGCATCATACCATAGGGCTTTTGATGCTCCGCTTTCACTTGTGCACAAGTCAAACACCTTTCGACATATTTCACCACATCCCGCTTCATTCCGGGCCACCAATATTCTACCTTCAAGTCATGATACATTTTTGTAGCACCGGGGTGAATAGAATATTTGGATTTGTGGGCTTCATCAAGTAGAACTTGTTTCAACTCACAAGAAAATGGGATCCAAATCCTCCCAAAACGTACGGTAAGGTCACGAGAATCCTTAGTGAAATATTGGATTTGACCTTGTATTCTTTCCTTCTTAGGATCTCGTTGCAAGGCCCTCTCTTGAGCTTCTCTAATTTGATCAAAGAAGTCATTGGTGATCAAAATCCAAAGGGGTGAAACGACTAAGGTATGATGAGAACTCTTCCGACTCAAGGCATCCGCTACCACGTTAGCCTTCCCGGGATGATACAAAATTTCGCAATCATAATCTTTCAAGAGATCTAGCCATCTACGTTGGCGATTGTTGAGATCTCTTTGCTCAAAGAAGTATTTGAGGCTTTTATGATCGGAATAGATAGTAAACTTGACTCCATAGAGATAATGGCGCCAAATCTTCAAAGCAAATACCACAGCCGCTAGCTCCAAATCATGAGTAGGGTATCGTTTTTCATGCTCTTTCAATTGCCTTGAAGCGTAGGCGATGACTTTACCCCGTTGCATAAGGACACAACCTAGGCCATTAGACGATGCATCACAATATACTACCATATCTTCAAGTCCATCCGGTAAAACAAGAACCGGTGCTTGACTTAGCCTTTCTCGCAGTTGTTGAAAAGCCAACTCTTGCTCGCTTTTCCATTCGAACTTGATATTCTTTCGAGTCAACTTGGTCAATGGGGAAGCTATTTTAGAGAAGTCTTGAATAAAACGACGGTAATAGCCCGCTAGACCAAGAAAACTCCTAATCTCCGACGGATTCTTTGGTTGCTCCCACTTCATCACCGCATTAATCTTGGCCGGGTCCACCATAATTTCCCTCACTATTAACAACATGGCCAAGAAATTGCACTTCTCTTAACCAAAATTCGCATTTGGAGAATTTGGCATAGAGCTTCTCCTTGCGTAATGCTTCCAACACCTCACGTACATGAACTCCATGATCGGTTGAGCTTTTAGAGTAAATAAGGATATCATCAATGAATACGATTACGGATTTATCAAGCATAGGGCGACAAACACGGTTCATGAGATCCATGAAAGCCGCGGGAGCATTTGTAAGACCAAAAGGCATGACAACAAACTCAAAATGACCATAACGAGTACGAAAGGCGGTTTTAGGAATATCTTCATCACGTACTTTGAGTTGATGGTAACCCGAACGAAGATCTATTTTTGAGAAATATGACGCTCCTTGAAGTTGATCGAATAAGTCGTCGATTCTAGGCAAAGGATACTTGTTCTTTACGGTGACTTTGTTGAGCTCCCGATAGTCGATACACATACGCATGCTTCCATCCTTCTTCTTGACAAAAAGTACCGGTGCGCCCCAAGGAGAGTTACTAGGTCGAATAAAACCCTTATCAAGTAATTCTTGTAGTTGCTTCATCATCTCTTGCATCTCCGATGGAGCCAAACGGTAGGGAGTTTTAGCAATGGGGTTAGCCCCCGGAATGAGATCAATGGAAAACTCAACTTGCCGTTCGGGAGGAATGCCTGGCAAATCTTCGGGAAAAACATCGGCGAATTCACTAACAATAGGGATGTCTTCGATAGTTAGAGGTTTCTTTTCACATCAACGATGTGAGCAAGATAAGCATGACATCCATGAGAAATGTAACGTTTGGCACGAGCAAAAGTACATACGGAAATAGAACGTTCCTTCCTATCACTATACACCACCAAGTCTTCGCCTTTAGAAGTCTTCAAATATATCGCCTTTTCATCACACGCGATTTTGGCGTTACATGAGCTTAACCAATCCATACCCAAAATTATATCAAACTCCCCCATCGGAAAAGGAATTAAATTGGCTTGAAAGAGTTCCGAAGAAATTTTAATTTCACATCCCCTATACACCTCCGTCACTAATTCCATTCTACCATTACCAACCTCAACTTGCAAAGTATTTTCTAGACACGACTTTGACACGGGAATAACATGAATTACTCTAGTAGCAACGAATGATCTATTCGCCCCCGAATCAAAGAGAATTCGCATAGGCACATTATAAACAAGGAATGTACCTGTGACAACATCATTCGTGTTTCTTGCTTGATCCACAGTGAGTTGAAAGGACCTTCCTCGTTGGTTCCCATGAATTTGGGCGTTTTTCCTTTCCGCTTCCCTCCTCTTTTCCTCGAGTCTCTCCTCATGGGTCAACTTAGGGCATGAGCTTCTCATGTGGCCCTCCTCAAAGCACTTGTAGCATATGATGGCCTTTTGTGGCTTGGACTTGCACTCCTGGCTTGAATGCCCCGGTTTCCCACAAGTAAAGCAACCTTTCCCCGACACCTTACATACCCCCCAATGATTCCTCTTGCACGGTCGGCACCAAGGGATATTCTTTCTAGTAGAGTGGTTGCCGGAACTACCCTCTTGCCTAAACCGTTTGTTCGGAGAGTTGGTCCCCTCATGCTTCCTCTTCAACTCACCATCATCATCAACTCTCGATTGTTCAATTTCATGGTCTCTAGCCACATCCGCCAACATGGAAAAAGACTCCATTTGACGTAGGCTTATCCTTTCCCTCAAGCTCTTCTTCAACTTCATATAGAATTGCTCCTTTAACAATTGGTCGTTCTCAAGAAATTCCGGACAAAATTGAGCCTTGTCCAAGAAGTGGGTTCGAAATTCGTTCAAACTCATACTACCTTGACAATCATTGAGAAATTCACTTCTCAACTTGGTCACTTCGGCTTCTGATCTAAACTCCTTGAAAAACATTGTCTTGAATTCGGGCCATTCAACATGATCTAACGCTTCCTTCTTTATTGCCAACAAACTATCCCACCATCTCTTTCCACTATTCCTTAGCATACCAACCGCAAAGATGACCTTCAGGTGCGAGGGGCATTGACTAGTGCGGAACGCCCCTTCAATCTCAGATATCCATCGTGTACAAACGATGGGATCACGATCACCGTGATACTCCGGTGGGTGACACACTTCAAAGTCTCGAAAAGTGAACTTCTTCTTGTAACCCCTTTCTCCCGTCACTTCTACTTCTTTCTCTTCTTCATCCTTTTTGTCCTTACCCTTGCCATCCCTCTTCTCAAACTCTAGTTGCACATTCAAAGCCACTTCCTCTCTGATCATTTGAGCTATGTGATCATTCACAGCCCCTTCCATAGTCTCATTCAATTTCTTAAGTAGTAGGGGTGTATATTTCTCTAATGCTCTCCCTATTTGATCCGAGATATCCATGCTACCTTCGGCAAATAAAGGCTCTTCTTCTTCGTTCTGATTGTGGTGCTCTTCTTCCTCATTATGATCGTCGGCCATACTTCAATAAGAGTAGATAAAACGAATTTAATCACGCAACCTATCTAACTCTATGACTAGGAGCCAAACTTATAACTTGATACTACACCGTCCCAAGGTTTGATGCCGCTAGTTTATAAATTTATTAGTATTTCAACCACAATAAGGCCGGCTTCTTATTGTGCTTTAAATACTAGCAAATAGATAATCTAACATTATCAAACACAATTTTTCAGTCCCATAAAATTTCGGTTACCTAAGGTCGAGTCTCAACTAAGGTTTAAGTCTAGGCACTCTCTACACAAGGGAATACCTAAATCCCTTAAACCCTGGCTTTGATACCAACTTGAAAGAACTGAACTCGATAAACCGAAAACACAAGATATTTTTTTTTTTTTTTTTATATACCCCACTGCGCCGCAGTGGGTGGAGAACCTCCCACTGCGCCGCAGTGGGAAATCTCTGACTCGGGTCTGGAAAAGCCCCACTGCGCCGCAGTGGGTTTTACACTCTCCCACTGCGCCGCAGTGGGAGGAAAGAAATTATGGCAGTGGGTTTTCACTGCGCCGCAGTGGGCAAAACCAACCCCACTGCGCCGCAGTGAGCATCAGAAACAGCAGACCTAAAAATCATTTCAACACTTGCCCAAGTTTGTAACCTTCGAAATTCAACACAAACATCTTAAAACACAATTCAGAAATTGATATCAACTTCATGGACACATTTTAAACATACATTACGACATCAACTTGTTTTGAATCCCATGAACACCATCAAGTGGGTCATTTATCCATTTCGACACAATTTCGACCAAAATGCAACTTCACAAACTTTCCAAAAGCTTTACTCCTGGACTTTTACATAATTTTAACAAAAGTATGACCATCAAATCAAAATGTACCAAGAGCCAAGAGGAGAGGGATTTCTAAGCCTCTAAACCAAAAGTTGTCATTCATCCAAGAATGACCTAGTACCTTCACGTCTTCCAGAAACACTTCAAGCTCTAAACCAAGACTTTCAATTCAACAACACTAGTTCCTTCTCCCGGAACTACCTATAAAATGGTAAACAACTAAAATATAAGCAAAGGCTTAGTGAATATACTTGCATACATTTACGAATACGAAGGAGGGCAACGCACAAAGGACTATTACATGTAACCCATGACACCGTCGTGCCATACCTACATGCTCACCTTTGCACAATAAACAACATATATGGATCCATTAGAGAATATCGGGGTTCTTAGGCCCCGAGAGGTTCTTAGGCCTTTTCTCAAACAACAATAGGGGTTCTTAGGCCCCGGAGGTTCTTAGGCCTCATAACAATTGACCCCACCCGGGTCTAGCCAAATCAATTACCACACATGAATATCGCATTACAACATGATGTGGTCAATTGACCCAACGTAAACATAAAGGTATGCAAATATACTCACCTCCTCCGCAACTAGATCAACAAAGCTAAAACGATTAAGCACAAACAAGCTTCAACCTATAATCATGTCATAAAAATGCATAAGCTTATAATCACAACTTGACTAGCTTAACCTAGCCATACTCAATCACTAGCCTTTCTAAATCCAAAACCCAACCCATTTGTCATTGAGTCTCCTTTTTACCTCCACCATATCATAGGTAGTTCAACCTACCATTTTCATCAACATTTCAATTACTTGTAAAAACTCATCTTTTCTCATAACCAAAATTATCACATAAGCTTATCAATTTCATAATCAAACTCAACACATAACTCAATGACAACTAGGTTAACTAAGGAATTGGGGAAAATTAGCCATAATTCATTTTCTAGCAAAACCCCCAAATTTGGTTCATCCCTGAACCCTAATTTCAAAAGAAGATGGAAATTAACTAGAGGAAAATCAATACCTCACAAACAATAAGTTAAATCAAGACTTTGGATTACAACTTCTTTTCTCCCCTTTTTCCTCTAGAATTTCGGCCACCACCACTTCTTTCCTCAAACCCTAGCTTTTCAATTGCTTGATTTTAAGAGGTTATTGTCATGATGATCTTAGAGTAGCTTGATTGAATTGCATGAATTGATAATGGAAAGAAATGAAGAAGAAATGAGAAGAATAGGTGGGAGTTGTGGAATGGTGAATCACCAACAGAAAAAGTGGCTGGCACACTATGGGGCTGCCACGCCCCATTTACTTTTTGGGTAATAAAATACCCGCTAACCGCTAAAGTTCCAACTAAATTAACCCCATTTCCAAAAATAAAATACTAGGAAATTAATTTAATGCCAAAACTATAAAAATGGTTAAATTCTTTTTACCTTAAAATCTTTGGGGTGTTACACTAAACAAACAAGTGGGCCGAAAGTTATAACAAAAAGAAAATCTAAATAAACCCGAAAAACATAGAAAAAGGTCCATAACTCATAGAAAACGACGTTTTTGGGCCCAAAGGCTGGTCGTTTTGACTGGTCGCACGTCGAAAACGGAGCCATGTAGCAAAAGTTATGCTCATTTTAGTCAAGCACCTTTAGAAGCTCTATCTTAGGCCTCTAAATATAACAAAGCCTTCTCTTCAACACTTGGGGCTGCATCAATTATACGAGTATTAAACATCAAAATAGCTAGTAAAAATCACAAGGTACAGGTACAAGTGGCAAAAAATATGAAGAACGACTTAAGATATGCTAGGCCTAATACACCAACTACCCCAGATATCTTCCATCATTTTTGCTCGATTTAGAATCCACAAATACGTCATAGATCGAATCTCTTAAGAAAAAAGATAAGTGTGTGAGAAACATTGTTTTGCGCAACATCGTTTCTTGCTCTCCATAAACCGGCAAAATTTGAACTTTAAGTCTGTTGCAATGAACCGGCAAAATTGTTACCAAACAACAAAGACACTGTAACAACGACGACTTGCACCTGGAAAAATAACTGTGAAGACTTCGAAGAAAAAGACCTAAAAAATAATACACAAATATCAACTAAATAACATCTTCTTCAATATATAAGTTCACAAAAAAATTGTCATCAACAACGAAATGACATTAAATACTAATTAGTACTATATTTCTACCACAAGAATTAAGTTACAAAACTTAGACAACATCAGCAAAAGAAAAAAGAATATACTGTAATAGCAATTAGCAAATATTCATATTCATCGATCAAATAGAAAGTTAGATTTAATTTTAGAAAAATAATTAAAATTATAATATCAAGTGACAAAGCTTCCAATGAAGGCTTGGATTTAGGGAGACTTGGGTTCGAATTCAGAGGGGGCAAGGTTTACCTCTATTGATTGTCGTGCCTCCGGACGAATTAATAGAGGTTTTTTCCTCCTATTAGATATTGGGTGAGGGGGATCTAGCGTGCCAGTTACGACAACATATTCTAGACCCCGTTGTGATATTCGATCCGCACCCGTCAAAAAAAAAAATTATAATATCAACTTGAGTCTAATATTAATAAATACAAACCTCAATAGTATCTCAGTCCTCCCATGAGGGTCTAGAGCTTGGGGAGAGCCAGGTTCGAGTCCTGAGAAGACAAGGTTTACTCCTATTAATCGTCGTGCCGTTTGGCAGATTAATATAAGGTTTTCCTCCCTCTGTGGTTCCCTGAAAATTCGAATGACATCCTACCCAAAGGACATAGGCGCCGATAAGTGGGATGAACAAACTCAGACCATTCAAAAGTTAAAAAAAAAAAAAGAATGACAAACCTATAGTCTATAGACTATAGTTATATGCCAATAATAATAAAACCAAGACATGGTACAAATGGGATTGAGCAGCTCTTGCCTTTTTGGGTAACATTCAATATTTTTATGAGATATGGAAAAGGCTGCACAAATTAATTTTTGGAACTTTGAAAGGAGATCAGCCACTTTTTCAGGCGCAACACTCATATTTAAATGAGGGCATTATCATTATAGTTAAAAAAAAATTTATGGATTGCAGTATACTTGGGGGTCTCGGCTTGGGAGATTTAAAATCTTTCAATTGGGCTATGCTTGGGAAATGGGTATGGAGATTGTTTAAACATCCTGAGCATCTTTGGGTCAAGGTCTTGGAAGCCATTTATGGCCCGAGACGATCTTTTATTATGAACTCAAAGAACAAACAGGTGGAAGCTCTTGGAAAGACATATACTCTTCAATTAGGGAGCTCTCTAAAATTGACATACAAGAGTCTGATTTAATTGATGGGGAATACTGCGTCGGGTAATACACCAAAAACTAAAAGGTGCTCTAGATGGTAATGCTTTTAGATGGGCAGAATGGGTTGAACCCAAAATTAATACATTCGTTTGGAAGGCTTGGCTAGAAAATTTTCCATCTAAATCGGGGTTGATGTGTCGCAGTGTTCTCCTGACCAACCCGAAGTGCAGCAGTTGCCGGCTAGATATTGAAGCCCAGCATTCTGTATATGGTGGCACATTTGGGCTTGGCTTCACATTCTCTACCCCGGGCCTATTTCTACAGTTAAAAGTCTTTGGGAGTTGGTTGACAATCTTAAAGGTTCAAAAAGATGGAACAAATTATCATGATGCTTTGGAGGATTTGAAAATTTAGGAATAATTCAACCTTTAATGGACACAGAGGTTCAGTCATGCAAACGGCGCAAGATATTAAAGAAGATCCGTTTCTAATGCTCAAGCTGCGATCAAATTTAAAGGAGTTGGACCGGAGTAGTTGGATGGATTTTAGTGTTAGTAAAATTATCGTGTAACGTCACTTTCTTTTGTCATTCTTCTTTGTTTTTGTTTTGGGACTTCCAGCGACTAGTTAGCCCCGTCTTTCTCTATATTATTCAATATAGTTTGGCCGTTCAAAAAAAACGATTGCACTATACCATCATTATTACTTGACCAATCATAGAGGGCATTACCCCCAGTTGTTCAAAGCCTACATCCGCCCCTGTTCATAGCAAATGCAAATGGCAAGCAACAGAAAGGAAGGGGTGATCCCCCTCTTTTTAATCTGATTAAGTGTAGGTAATCTGTCTTGACTCGCTCTCCAATTTCTTATGTTAACCTTTTTGGTACCCAATTATTATAATGAAAATAATGATGTGTAATGTGGTCGTCAACATCTCCAAACTTCTGCCTTAGGTCCACCACGTTGAACTCGTTAGCCTTAATAGCTGACTGAGTCACAATTCCTTTGTTTGCCAATGTAGTTTTAGCTTTAATTATAATTTTCCAAATACCACCCATTCTCGTATTTAAGGGCAACTCAGAATTCACATCTCGGTTCCCATGTAAAGCAATCACCACCCGTCTGTATAATCTATCAGTTTCATGTTTTAGCCGCCACCGCCATTTTGTAAGTAAAGCAATATCCCCCCATTTCAAAGATCCTAACCAAGGTCACCCTAATGTTTGGAGGCAATAACCAGGTTTTTATTGTTATATAATAAATTGAGTTAATTACTGAAATGGTACCTCACGTTTGGCCCATATTACTGGTTTCATACATTTCCTTTCGAAATTACGCTGATCATACCCCATGTATTCAATTCTCCACTCGCACCATACTTTTGCCCAACGCCGTCATGAAGCCGTTAAAACCCCCCTCACGTGACTTGCACGTGAGGGGTAAAAATGTAATTTCGCACCTGCAGCTGCTTTTAAATACTAATTTACGTTCCAAAACAACCACATTTTCTCCCAAAATTCATTTCCCCCCTTTTTCATACTTTCCCACCAAAAAATTAGGGTTTTTCGCCCTAAATCGAATCCAACACAGCATGGTGATTTGTTGGTGTGGAAGGAAGGCAATAGTTCGTACTTCATGGACTGACATTAATCCTGGACGTCGATTCTACTGCTGTCCACAACAGGTACCAATTTTTGCCCTAAATTATTTTCCAATTATTTTCTTTAATTTTCGAATTAATTGCTTTGGTAGCAGGGGTCAAGTTGTAGGTTCATAGGATGGGTTGATCCTGCTATGTGCCCTCGATCAGTGGCTATCATCCCTGGTTTATTGCGTTCGAAGAATGCGGTGGATGCCAAGTTAAAAGCAAGTGAAAATCAAGTTTCAAGATTGAAGCTTTATTTGCTAGTTAGTTGGATCTTTTTTGTAGTTGTGATCTTTGTAGTATGCCACTGAAGTTTTTCAAGTTTTTTTTTTGGCTATCTTTGAAGCAAGTGAAAATCAGTTGTTGTTGTAGTTTTTGAAGTATTTTTAAGTTAGTATCTGTATCTTTTGCTTGTAATTTCATGAATATTAATGAATGATGGGGTTTTAGTATATTGCTCTGTTCTTTGTTTATTATCTTTTGGTATATACATGTAAGGAAAGAACAACAATTAAACACAAAAAATAAGAAATAAAAACAAGCAGTAACATTAAACAACACAATAGCAGTATTCTTAACAACACAATAGCAGTAGTGTTAACAACACAATAGCAGTAGTCTTAACAACACAATAGCATAGTCTTAACAACACAACAACACAATAACACATAGAACTAGTTTCAAACAAGAAATAAAAACACCCAAATGCAGTTCAAAAGACATAAAAACATAAGCTTATTCTAACACCATGGCTTGATCTTTGGTTGATCCAGGACCTGGGACTTTTTTGGCAAGCTTATTCTTCAAAATTCTTTCACTTTTGCCTCTAACCTTCTTGCCACCATTTACACCATATCTGTAAACTTTCCCTTGACTGCTACCACCCACTTGATTTTGACTTTGAGTTTGTTTACCCATTTGACTTTGAGGTTGACTGCTAGGTTGAGCTTGAGGTTGACTGCTGCTAGTTGCTTTAGGTTGTCTTTTAGCTTGAGGTTGAGGTTGACTGCTGCTTCCTTGAACTTGTGGTTGACTGCTGCTTGGTTGAGCTTGAGGTTGACTGTTGCTAGTTACTTTAGGTTGTCTTTTAGCTTGAGGTTGAGGTTGACTGCTGCTAGTTGCTTTAGGTTGTCTTTTAGCTTGAGGTTGACTGCTAGGTTGAGCTTGAGGTTGACTGCTGCTAGTTGCTTTAGGTTGTCTTTTAGCTTGAGGTTGAGGTTGACTGCTGCTTCCTTGAACTTGTGGTTGACTGCTGCTTGGTTGAGCTTGAGGTTGACTGCTGCTAGTTGCTTTAGGTTGTCTTTTAGCTTGAGGTTGAGGTTGACTGCTGCTTAGGTTGAGCTTGAGGTTGACTGCTGCTAGTTGCTTTAGGTTGTCTTTTAGCTTGAGGTTGACTGCTGCTAGTTGCTTTAGGTTGTCTTTTAGCTTGAGGTTGACTGCTGCTAGTTGCTTTAGGTTGTCTTTTAGCTTGAGGTTGACTGCTGCTTCCTTGAACTTGAGGTTGACTGCTGCTTGGTTGAGCTTGAGGTTGACTGCTGCTTGTTACTTTGAGGTTGACTGCTTTAGGTTGAGCTTGAGGTTGACTGCTGCTAGTTGCTTTAGGTTGTCTTTTAGCTTGAGGTTGACTGCTAGGTTGAGCTTGAGGTTGACTGCTGCTAGTTGCTTTAGGTTGTCTTTTAGCTTGAGGTTGAGGTTGACTGCTGCTTCCTTGAACTTGTGGTTGACTGCTGCTTGGTTGAGCTTGAGGTTGACTGCTGTTTAGCTTGAGCTTGAGGTTGACTGCTGCTTGGTTGAGCTTGAGGTTGACTGCTGCTTCGGTTGAGCTTGAGGTTGACTGCTGCTTGGTTGACTTGAGGTTGACTGCTTTAGGTTGAGCTTGAGGTTGACTGCTGCTAGTTGCTTTAGGTTGTCTTTTAGCTTGAGGTTGACTGCTGCTAGTTGCTTTAGGTTGTCTTTTAGCTTGAGGTTGACTGCTGCTTCCTTGAACTTAGGTTGACTGCTGCTTGGTTGAGCTTGAGGTTGACTGCTGCTTCCTTGAACTTAGGTTGACTGCTGCTTGGTTGAGCTTGAGGTTGACTGCTGCTTTTAGCTTGAGGTTGAGGTTGACTGCTGCTTCTTGACTTTGAGGTTGACTGCTAGGTTGAGCTTGAGGTTGACTGCTGCTAGTTGCTTTAGGTTGTCTTTTAGCTTGAGGTTGAGGTTGACTGCTGCTTCCTTGAACTTGTGGTTGACTGCTGCTTGGTTGAGCTTGAGGTTGACTGTTGCTTTTACTTTAGGTTGACTGCTAGGTTGAGCTTGAGGTTGACTGCTACTAGTTGCTTTAGGTTGTCTTTTAGCTTGAGGTTGAGGTTGACTGCTGCTAGTTGCTTTAGGTTGTCTTTTAGCTTGAGGTTGAGGTTGACTGCTGCTTCCTTGAACTGGTGGTTGACTGCTGCTTGGTTGACTTTGAGGTTGACTGCTAGGTTGAGCTTGAGGTTGACTGCTGCTAGTTGCTTTAGGTTGTCTTTTAGCTTGAGGTTGAGGTTGACTGCTGCTTCCTTGAAGCTTGAGGTTGACTGCTGCTTGGTTGAGCTTGAGGTTGACTGCTTTTAGCTTGAGCTTGAGGTTGACTGCTGCTTGTTGAGCTTGAGGTTGACTGCTGCTTGGTTGAGCTTGAGGTTGACTGCTGCTTGGTTGAGCTTGAGGTTGACTGCTGCTTTAGCTTGAGCTTGAGGTTGACTGCTGCTTCCTTGAACTTGAGGTTGACTGCTGCTTGGTTGAGCTTGAGGTTGACTGCTGCTTGTTATTAGGTTGACTGCTTTAGGTTGAGCTTGAGGTTGACTGCTGCTAGTTGCTTTAGGTTGTCTTTTAGCTTGAGGTTGAGGTTGACTGCTGCTTCCTTGAACTTGTGGTTGACTGCTGCTTGGTTGAGCTTGAGGTTGACTGCTGCTTTAGCTTGAGCTTGAGGTTGACTGCTGCTTTAGCTTGAGCTTGAGGTTGACTGCTGCTTGGTTGAGCTTGAGGTTGACTGCTGCTTGGTTGAGCTTGAGGTTGACTGCTGCTTGGTTGAGCTTGAGGTTGACTGCTGCTTGGTTGAGCTTGAGGTTGACTGCTGCTTGGTTGACTTGAGGTTGACTGCTGCTTGTTGAGCTTGAGGTTGACTGCTGGTAGCTTGAGGTTGAGGTTGACTGCTGCTAGTTGCTTTAGGTTGTCTTTTAGCTTGAGGTTGACTGCTAGGTTGAGCTTGAGGTTGACTGCTGCTAGTTGCTTTAGGTTGTCTTTTAGCTTGAGGTTGACTGCTGCTTCATTGAAGCTTGAGGTTGACTGCTGCTTGTTAGCTTGAGGTTGAGGTTGACTGCTGCTTCCTTGAACTTGAGGTTGACTGCTGCTTGGTTGAGCTTGAGGTTGACTGCTGCTTTGACTTTGAGGTTGACTGCTAGGTTGAGCTTGAGGTTGACTGCTGCTAGTTGCTTTAGGTTGTCTTTTAGCTTGAGGTTGAGGTTGACTGCTGCTTGTTGCTTCCTAAACCTTCTCAACTTATTATCTCTAATCCTTTCAATATCATCACCACCAGAATCAGTATCACTATCAAAAACCTCATTGTCTATCACAGGCACCTCTTCATCATCTTGCATTGTGCCCTGACACTGGTTATTCAATCCAACATAATCAACTTGTTCATCCAAATTTAACCTATAATTAGTCATATCTACATCCACATCTTTAACCACATTATCCTCTTCAACTAAAACATCCTCATCATCTTCAACTTGTGCATTCTCCTTCACCACATTCTCCTCTGCCTCATTATCATGTAACACATTATCCTTAATCACATTCTCCTCTTCAACATCAACCTCTGCCTCCCCCCCCCCCCCCCCCCCCCCCCCCCCCCCCCCCCCCCCCCCCCCCCCCCCCCCCCCCCCCCCCCCCCCCCCCCCCCCCCCCCCCCCCCCCCCCCCCCCCCCCCCCCCCCCCCCCCCCCCCCCCCCCCCCCCCCCCCCCCCCCCCCCCCCCCCCCCCCCCCCCCCCCCCCCCCCCCCCCCCCCCCCCCCCCCCCCCCCCCCCCCCCCCCCCCCCCCCCCCCCCCCCCCCCCCCCCCCCCCCCCCCCCCCCCCCCCCCCCCCCCCCCCCCCCCCCCCCCCCCCCCCCCCCCCCCCCCCCCCCCCCCCCCCCCCCCCCCCCCCCCCCCCCCCCCCCCCCCCCCCCCCCCCCCCCCCCCCCCCCCCCCCCCCCCCCCCCCCCCCCCCCCCCCCCCCCCCCCCCCCCCCCCCCCCCCCCCCCCCCCCCCCCCCCCCCCCCCCCCCCCCCCCCCCCCCCCCCCCCCCCCCCCCCCCCCCCCCCCCCCCCCCCCCCCCCCCCCCCCCCCCCCCCCCCCCCCCCCCCCCCCCCCCCCCCCCCCCCCCCCCCCCCCCCCCCCCCCCCCCCCCCCCCCCCCCCCCCCCCCCCCCCCCCCCCCCCCCCCCCCCCCCCCCCCCCCCCCCCCCCCCCCCCCCCCCCCCCCCCCCCCCCCCCCCCCCCCCCCCCCCCCCCCCCCCCCCCCCCCCCCCCCCCCCCCCCCCCCCCCCCCCCCCCCCCCCCCCCCCCCCCCCCCCCCCCCCCCCCCCCCCCCCCCCCCCCCCCCCCCCCCCCCCCCCCCCCCCCCCCCCCCCCCCCCCCCCCCCCCCCCCCCCCCCCCCCCCCCCCCCCCCCCCCCCCCCCCCCCCCCCCCCCCCCCCCCCCCCCCCCCCCCCCCCCCCCCCCCCCCCCCCCCCCCCCCCCCCCCCCCCCCCCCCCCCCCCCCCCCCCCCCCCCCCCCCCCCCCCCCCCCCCCCCCCCCCCCCCCCCCCCCCCCCCCCCCCCCCCCCCCCCCCCCCCCCCCCCCCCCCCCCCCCCCCCCCCCCCCCCCCCCCCCCCCCCCCCCCCCCCCCCCCCCCCCCCCCCCCCCCCCCCCCCCCCCCCCCCCCCCCCCCCCCCCCCCCCCCCCCCCCCCCCCCCCCCCCCCCCCCCCCCCCCCCCCCCCCCCCCCCCCCCCCCCCCCCCCCCCCCCCCCCCCCCCCCCCCCCCCCCCCCCCCCCCCCCCCCCCCCCCCCCCCCCCCCCCCCCCCCCCCCCCCCCCCCCCCCCCCCCCCCCCCCCCCCCCCCCCCCCCCCCCCCCCCCCCCCCCCCCCCCCCCCCCCCCCCCCCCCCCCCCCCCCCCCCCCCCCCCCCCCCCCCCCCCCCCCCCCCCCCCCCCCCCCCCCCCCCCCCCCCCCCCCCCCCCCCCCCCCCCCCCCCCCCCCCCCCCCCCCCCCCCCCCCCCCCCCCCCCCCCCCCCCCCCCCCCCCCCCCCCCCCCCCCCCCCCCCCCCCCCCCCCCCCCCCCCCCCCCCCCCCCCCCCCCCCCCCCCCCCCCCCCCCCCCCCCCCCCCCCCCCCCCCCCCCCCCCCCCCCCCCCCCCCCCCCCCCCCCCCCCCCCCCCCCCCCCCCCCCCCCCCCCCCCCCCCCCCCCCCCCCCCCCCCCCCCCCCCCCCCCCCCCCCCCCCCCCTAGGTTTTCTTTTTTGGTATGAAATGTGTAAATGAAGATGAAATTGGGGTATAAAAAGAGTTTCCAAAGCAGCTGCAGGTGCGAAATTACATTTTTACCCCTCACGTGCAAGTCACGTGAGGGGGGTTTTAACGGCTTCATGACGGCGTTGGGCAAAAGTATGGTGCGAGTGGAGAATTGAATACATGGGGTATGATCAGCGTAATTTCGAAAGGAAAGGTATGAAACCAGTAATATGGGCCAAACGTGAGGTACCATTTCAGTAATTAACTCTAATAAATTTGTTATGTTTTCTTTTGTTTATGTTGTAGTTTATTTTTATACATGTAAATTTTGATTATTGAAATGTTTTGTACTGAATTGACGTACTGATTATGGTACACCGTGTTAGGATTCATGCACAATTATCATATAAATAATCACGAGTACGCAGCGGAATAAATCGTATATGCAATATAATAATTAACAAAGTATAGAAGTGAATGTGTACCTTTTAGGTTAGCTTCCAATATAAATAATGATGATTATTATTAGGGTTTAAAGTAAAACCCCTCTACGATTGCACACACGACACGTCGAACAATACCCGAAGATTGCTAGATCTTGAATCACCAAAAACCAAAAGCTAAAAGCTTGTTTCTTTCTTCTTTGAATAAAACAAAAGCAAAAATCCTTTTGTTCTCTGTTTAGTCGAAATCTCAAGACTAAAACAAAGAAGATTAATTATGACACTTTGTAGGTGTCGAATGTAAAGCAAAAAGGTTTTTGTTTCTTTTCGATTTTCTACTGCCGAGAGAGTCGAATACATGGAGTTATATTTTTAGGGTTAAATTATTAGGATATATATAGGGTATAAATATATCTCTAATAACTTAACCTTCAAGCTAACATCTTTTGACTTGGACTAGGGTTTAATTAATAATTACATTAATTATTAATTAATATTTAATAATTAATAATTCATATTTATTAATTAATAAATAATCTAATTAACATATCTAGTTAATAATGTCCAATTATCATTTATATCTATATACATATTACCGGATATCTAAGTGTCATTGCGTGTGACCCCGTAGGCTTAAACATTCTCGGACATGCGTTTATTTAACGTGATCATATTCCAACAGCTCCCACTTGAGCATGTTATGATAAAGGCAATAACATTGGTTAGCGTCTAGCAACACGCCAATGCTCCCGGAAATATTTAAGTATAGTTTCTTAAAGTATCTTGAAATGGTTTCAGTGTTTATTATCCCTTTGTTTCAGATACCTTGTTAATTATGAATATGGATCAATGTCATTTCATAATTTAACGATTCTGTTTCTCACTTTCTTGTCCATATTGTAGTTGAATTATTTATGAAATCTACTTGAGATTAAATTTATCAGTTGCTCCTGCTTTAATCTTGTGATTTGGAATGGTGAAATGACTCTTGCGGTTTACTACCTTTTGGTTATAGATAAGCTGTTTGATGCGGTTGAAGAGACAGAAAGGAACGTTATGTCAACAACATCAACCATCACTACCGATCTTGTATCACACAAGTAAATTATTCTACTCGTATAATTTTTTTAGTTGGGTTAGAGGTAAAAAGTTAACGGGTCAGGCTTCTTGCGCGATGAGTCAGAATGTAAAAATGAAGTGCCAATGTGGGCTGGGTTGGCTTGGATTGTAAGATTCCTTGTTCATAAAATTGGCTTTTTTTTAGCTGTTCGTTTGTCAAATGTTGTATCAAATTTATATTACATCATACACCGGCCCGATTTGTTTTTTCTATTGAGTTATTTAGGAGCTTAGAATAATGCACTTTGGGCAACTTTCAACCCGATTGACTGGCACTTTTATTATCTATCTTTATATATTGACCCGTTAGATATTAAAAGCATGACTTAAATGATCTTTTAGAATTGAATGTCTCAGAAACTTCTACCTAGATAGGTATTAAATGTATCACATTTCATGAGGTATTATAGGATTTGTAAATGGTGAACCAATGTGGTTGTTAATTGCTTGCTTGTTGTTGATGGCAGGCTTGCTAAAGATGCTGGCAGCATCTTTAGCAAGCCTGCCATCAACAACAAGCAAGCAATTAACAACCACATTGGTTCACCATTTACAAATCCTATAATACCTCATGAAATGTGATACATTTAATACCTATCTAGGTAGAAGTTTCTGAGACATTCAATTCTAAAAGATCATTTAAGTCATGCTTTTAATATCTAACGGGTCAATATATAAAGATAGATAATAAAAGTGCCAGTCAATCGGGTTGAAAGTTGCCCAAAGTGCATTATTCTAAGCTCCTAAATAACTCAATAGAAAAAACAAATCGGGCAGGTGTATGATGTAATATAAATTTGATACAACATTTGACAAACGAACAGCTAAAAAAAAGCCAATTTTATGAACAAGGAATCTTACAATCCAAGCCAACCCAGCCCACATTGGCACTTCATTTTTACATTCTGACTCATCGCGCAAGAAGCCTGACCCGTTAACTTTTTACCTCTAACCCAACTAAAAAAATTATACGAGTAGAATAATTTACTTGTGTGATACAAGATCGGTAGTGATGGTTGATGTTGTTGACATAACGTTCCTTTCTGTCTCTTCAACCGCATCAAACAGCTTATCTATAACCAAAAGGTAGTAAACCGCAAGAGTCATTTCACCATTCCAAATCACAAGATTAAAGCAGGAGCAACTGATAAATTTAATCTCAAGTAGATTTCATAAATAATTCAACTACAATATGGACAAGAAAGATTTGAGAAACAGAGACATACTGAATCCATCTAAGGAAGCAAGAACGATCTCCCCATGAAGAAGGAGGATTTTTTACTGGCTCAATTGTGAATTCTGTACCAGTAAACAAGTTTTTCTTCCTTCTTCATGGGGAGATCGTTCTTGCTTCCTTAGATGGATTCAGTATGTCTCTGTTTCTCAAATCTTTCTTGTCCATATTGTAGTTGAATTATTTATGAAATCTACTTGAGATTAAATTTATCAGTTGCTCCTGCTTTAATCTTGTGATTTGGAATGGTGAAATGACTCTTGCGGTTTACTACCTTTTGGTTATAGATAAGCTGTTTGATGCGGTTGAAGAGACAGAAAGGAACGTTATGTCAACAACATCAACCATCACTACCGATCTTGTATCACACAAGTAAATTATTCTACTCGTATAATTTTTTTAGTTGGGTTAGAGGTAAAAAGTTAACGGGTCAGGCTTCTTGCGCGATGAGTCAGAATGTAAAAATGAAGTGCCAATGTGGGCTGGGTTGGCTTGGATTGTAAGATTCCTTGTTCATAAAATTGGCTTTTTTTTAGCTGTTCGTTTGTCAAATGTTGTATCAAATTTATATTACATCATACACCTGCCCGATTTGTTTTTTCTATTGAGTTATTTAGGAGCTTAGAATAATGCACTTTGGGCAACTTTCAACCCGATTGACTGGCACTTTTATTATCTATCTTTATATATTGACCCGTTAGATATTAAAAGCATGACTTAAATGATCTTTTAGAATTGAATGTCTCAGAAACTTCTACCTAGATAGGTATTAAATGTATCACATTTCATGAGGTATTATAGGATTTGTAAATGGTGAACCAATGTGGTTGTTAATTGCTTGCTTGTTGTTGATGGCAGGCTTGCTAAAGATGCTGCAATGGATTCAGCAGGAGTTGTGGTAGGGAAGGCCTGGGCAGTGTTCAAGATACAGAAGAAAGCTATTTTCCCAGTGAGCGTCATTGAATCTACCGCCTCAGTAAAAGCTGCAGCTTCTCAGTCGAGCTTTTCCAAGTCTAAAACCTAAGGGTGTTGGCATTGCCCATGGCTCCAAGGCATAGACCGCCGCCGAGGTCATGGCTTGGATGTGGTTTGAAGTTTTGCGGTTTCACAAGCCAAGTTACGTACCGCATTCTTTGTGTGGGTGTGGGTGTGTGTTTATTGTATATATATATATAGATATATACATATAGGGGTGGGTTATTTGTAGTACAAGGGGGAAAAAAGTACAAAAAGTACATGTGTAAGTTAACTTACACACTTCTTCTTCCTTCTTCCTTCCATCTCCGACCACCACCATGATCATCTCCGACCACCACCATGATCCTCCGGCGACGGCGACCATCTCTGGCGAGACTTACACATGTGTAAGTTAACTTACACATGTGTAAGTTAACTTTCCGGCGAGAATCAGGTTCGTTTTCGGGTGGATACGGTACGGGCCAGAGGCCCTTATCCGTTCTAAACTGACCGTCAAGGGACGCATATGAGAATCGTATGGATTTGATGGGCGGCGATCCAAGAGATGGTGACGGTTTGCTACGGTACGGGCGAAGCCCTTGCTGCCGGCGTCGGCGCCGTGGTTGGGGTGGTCGGAGATGATGGTGGCTGGTGGTGGTTGTCTCGCGAAGGAAAAAACCTAGAAATTTTAAACCCTAAAATGCTAAAAAGTTGTACTTACACATGTGTAAGTCTCGCCGGAGATGGTCGCCGTCGCCGGAGGATCATGGTGGTGGTCGGAGATGATCATGGTGGTGGTGGTGGTGGTCAGAGATGGAAGGAAGAAGGAAGAAGAAGTGTGTAAGTTAACTTACACATGTACTATAAAAAGTACATGTACTACAAATAACTTTCCTCTATATATATATATATATATATATAGGGGTTGGGTATTGTAAAACAAGTATTAAAGTAAAACAAATAAGACAAGATCTTGACCCTTAGATCATGGTTAAGTTGATGCACGAAGATTCACGAGGCAATTGAAGCACGATGATTTTCATGATGCACGATGATTTTCAGTAAAGAGAAACCTATTGTTTTATTTGTTTTACTTTAATACTTGTTTTATTTTACCTAAAACCTATATATATATATGTGTGTGTAGTGAGGGTTGAGTGAAGTAGTGTAGCTTGCAATGCCAACAAAATAAGGGTTTATGGGTTGAAAAGGTAAAAGTGATGTGACATAAGGCCGGTGATTGGTTGAAAGTGTGGCTTGAGTGAAGCCTCATGGCTTGCAATGCTGACACCCTAAAGAAACTACTGTTTGATGATGTTAAATATCTAGTCTCGTATGTAATTCATGGAACAGGTTGTGATTTGCATTTTGTTGAATGATGTTGATTGTGTCGCATGAAAACGAGAAATCTAATGAATTGTAATGATGATCGTAAGTGCTGAAGCTAAAATGGTTCGTTTGTTGTTGCAGTCTGGATACAAGATCTTCTCTCTGTGTGGTTTGTTATCGAATCATTTGAAAATGGAACATTGGATATTTCAACGAAGTACTATACATGATCTACTATACTAAAATAAGAATTTAGATTGTTGATGCAGGTCGACATTGACACATTGTATCGGGTAAAGTTCATTGTCACATACTTCTGGAAGTTTTCTTAAGAGCCAACAAGCTACCTACAGACAAGTGAGGTTATGGATTTCGCTTAATTTTGCACACTAAGGCCTATTCTTATAACCCCTGTTCTTCCTCTATTCTTACACTATTCTTTCATGTCACGTCAGCTTTTCTCTCTCCTAGAACACCCCACTCTTTATAGCATTCTTCAAAATTAATAAACCCTTTACTTTTATAAAATTAATAACAATATTTCATTAAGAAAAAACAAATAAATTAATAAAACATAAAACCAAAAAACAAAAATAACCTCAAGGGGCTAATTAACAAACTTTCAAAACTAATATATTATTATTTTATAAATTTAGTAATATTTTAATAGTTAAATTGAAAATATATATAATTACATAACACCCCCAACCTACCAAACACTGCATCTTCTTCAACATCAAGAAAACCCAGAATATTTTATTCAGAGAAAAAAAACCAACAACAAAAAAATAAATACTACAAGATATATACACATATATGAAAACCCAACTTAAACCCAAGTAAAGAAAACGAAAAGAAAAGAAAAAAAGAAAGAAAGAATAGAGAGGACGCACGTCCTTGGTCTAAACCGACTAGACGCCGGTGAATACGAGGCGGTGCTAATGGCGTCCAAAATGGGTGGTGCGTCGGACGCACATCCGACGACTCTATAAGAAGCGGTTTAAGTGATGCTATTTTTTTAGCGATCAAATGGCTCAAAAACACTATGGATTAATCATGACCGAACCAACGTGAATTTTCTTATAAACTCAATAATAATCAACTGATTTTTACAATAATCAAAATCTCTATTTATACTAATCCTAACTTCCCTAAAATAGGAAACAAATCAATTAATAATTATCATAATAAATAAAAAAGATTACTTATAAAAATAAAAGATAACTTATTAAAATAGAAGATTATTCAAAATAAACCGCATTGCGGGTGGGTCGAGTCACGGGTCAAATTCGAGGCGACCGGCTCTATTTGGAGCTAAATTGATGATTCGGTGATCAATATTTGTGATTTGGATGCATACGGATGAAGCGGTTCGAGTTTTAGCATGTTAAATGGTTGTACCGTTAGAAAAAGGAGCAGAATTGCAATATTTCCAGTCCCGTTGGATTAACCGGAGCATCGCTAGCATTAGCTCCATCTCTTTGACTACTAGCACGGGTATTAACCATCCTTCTACAATTTTAGTGACAAATGTTAGAGATGAATCGAATGAGAACAAAGTATGGTCAGGCCTACTAAATTACATAAGCATACATAACATCATAAGATACACATTAGGTTCAACATGTCCTAAAGTGTGCCTATACTTTCTTTCTTCATCTTTCTTTCTTTATTCCTTTGCCAAGACGTAGGCTAAGTGACTTATGCCACTTGCATAGGGATGTGGGGTTGTGTGTAGGCGGTCATAGACCATACATGGAGTCCTCACACCCGACATGATGGGTAAACCAATAGGTGGTCCATCGGCGTCGTTAAGGAATGACAAAGTCAATCCAACTGAATAAACCGTTTATGCCTTTACGCATTGGTGGTTAGTTACTTCACCCGGAATACTCAAACGTAACTATGCCACAAGGAGCAACTCAAGTGACCACGTACGCACCAGCCCGAAGAGCTAGCACGGGTTAAGCTTAACACAAGACTTTACATAATGCTCGAGACTTTAATGCCTTTACGCATTGGTGGTTAGTTACTTCACCCGGAATACTCAAACGTAACTATGCCACAAGGAGCAACTCAAGTGACCACGTACGCACCAGCCCGAAGAGCTAGCACGGGTTAAGCTTAACACAAGACTTTACATAATGCTCGAGACTTTAATCGCTTTAATTGGAATCGTTTGGTACCTCTCAAAGTAAATATCATGGGATAACGCATTGAACAAAACCACCTACCCACGAAAGACTTGATACTCCAACGTAATATTGCAGTCACCTCCCCATCCTGCCCCATTTGTAATAGCCATGATGAGACGGTTGTCCATCTGTTCCTGCACTGCCAATTCACTGACTATTTATGGACAATTCTCTTCTTATGGTGCCGCCTCCCCTTACCAAAGTCATCCAATCTCAGAGAGCTATTTGATTTTCACACGACAGCTGGAATTGATACAAGGAAGAAGAAGTTCGTTAACTTAGTGTCCTACTGGATTCTGTGGAAGACCCCGAATATTAGTTTTTGTAACACCCGTCGTTTAAAAACTTGGATTTTTCAAAACTTTGCCAAACGGCATTTAAAATAAGCGGAAAGGATCACTTTCAAAATCTGCCCCATCCGTAACGGATGGTACCTTTAAAATTTGGTGTTACTACTAGCATCATCAAAACAATAAAAGTAAATCCAAGCTTTGGCACCAACATAAATGCCACATTAATACAAGTCTTTAATCATAAATGAAATAGCCAAACAAGAGGCTAAAAGGAAGTCTAAGCGTTTAATGTCTTAGCTAAGCTCCTTTATTCGTCTACCCAAGTCTCACCAAGCTAATCCTCGCCTAGCTCACTTGATTATCCTGAAGGCACAACATTTTCAAAGAACAAGTGTTAGCTAATAAAATTAGCTAAGTAAGATAACATAACTTGAAAACGTTTGCCAATTTCATATATTAACAAAATCTGCATTTTAAGTTAATATCACACACATACATAACATCATAAGATACACATTAGGTTCAACATGTCCTAAAGTGTGCCTATACTTTCTTTCTTCATCTTTCTTTCTTTATTCCTTTGCCAAGACGTAGGCTAAGTGACTTATGCCACTTACATAGGGATGTGGGGTTGTGTGTAGGCGGTCATAGACCATACATGGAGTCCTCACACCCGACATGATGGGTAAACCAATAGGTGGTCCATCGGCGTCGTTAAGGAATGACAAAGTCAATCCAACTGAATAAACCGTTTATGCCTTTACGCATTGGTGGTTAGTTACTTCACCCGGAATGTCGACCAGAAACCTAATCTTTGTTCTATGATCAAACGAATTCCATACGAACCCATACCCCAAATCCAACCTGGGGACTTAAAATTAATCCTTTTAATTGCACTTTCATCAACTTAAACCATCCTATTAATCCCTTAATCCTTTACATCATCATTCAATCTTTAAAACACCCGAACAACATGAATTCAATAAACGTTTGATCAAATAACCCAACCCAAACCCTATGGCCTGGATCGAAATCACTACTAAGACATACATGATCAGATTTAAGAGTAAGATCAGCCATAATACCTGTAGATGACTTCGAGGATTCGAAATCTTAATCAAACTTGATCGAAACGACACGAAACGATTGATTCTTGGAGAAAACTTGTCTTGAGAGGGAGGGGATCTGTTCCTAGGGCTTAATCACGAAAATTTGCAGCTATTGGGGTCTCACTAGACCTTAAACTCCTGACCATAAGTTTCCTTTAGTGCCCATAGGCCCCTCGACTTCCTAAACTTTACTTTCGTAGCTTAATTAACTTACCGGGAGACTTAACGATCTAACAAGCACTTAACTTTCATACTTTACTTTAAATTACTTTCATTTAATTCACTTTACTTCATTTCATATTAAACACATAAGCATTTAATCACATAATCCCTTATAAGGCACATAAACATAATAGACCTAACGTTAACTAACGGAAAGTCAAATAGTCAATCAAATAGTCAAACATAAAACGTTTGGGATGTTACAATTACCTCCCCCTTAAGAGGATTCCGTCCTCGGAATCGCCTCAGAAGTGAACAAATCTGGATATTTCTCTTTCATCACCGACTCGGTCTCCCAAGTTAAACTTTCACCGTGGTTATGCTTCCATTTAATCAACACGAGATCAATCAACTTTCGGCGAAGTTTCTTTTGCTTTCTTTCGAGTATCGCTACTGGTTCATCCACTATTCTTTTCTGAGGATTAATGCTCACATCCTCAATTGGAATAACACTCGACTCATTGGCCAAACACTTCCTCAAATACGAAACATGAAATGTGTGGTGAATTCCATCCAATTCTGGGGGTAGTTCTAATTGATAAGCTACATCCTTGATACGTTTCAGAATTTTGAAAGGTCCTATGAAACGTGGGCTTAGCTTTCCCTTCTTTCCGAAACGAATTACTCCTTTCCATGGGGAAACCTTCAGCATTACCAAATCACCAACTTGGAACTCAATTGGCTTCCTTTTCTTGTCGGCATAAGTCTTTTGTCGTTCTCTAGCCACACGAAGTGCTTCCTTTGCCACATTAACTTTTTCAGCTGAGATTTCAATGATTTCAGGACCCGTAAACTGCTTTTCACCGGGTTCCATCCAACAACTCGGAGTCCTACATCTCCTACCATAAAGCATTTCAAATGGTGGCATTCCAATACTTGCATGGTGGCTGTTATTATAAGTGAATTCGATCAATTTCAAGTGTTCATCCCATGCTCCACCATATTCTAATACACAAGCTCTCAACATGTCTTCCAACGTTTGTATGGTCCTTTCACTTTGCCCATCAGTTTGAGGGTGATAGGCGGTGCTCAAATTAATTCTAGTACCTAACTCTCGCTGAAGACCCTTCCAAAAGTTAGACACAAATCTCGTGTCTCGGTCTGAAACAATGGATAAAGGAACACCATGCTTTGCTACGATCTCATCCACATACATCTTTGCCATCTTAGTTAGTGGTACATCTTGTCTTGTTGCCAAGAAATGAGCACTCTTTGTCAATCTATCCACAATAACCCATACCATGTCATTTCCTTTCGGTGTTCTTGGTAGTTTGGTCACAAAATCCATAGTAATATGGTCCCATTTCCATTCCGGAATCTCCAATTGATGCAACATTCCATATGGCTTTTTGTGATCAGCTTTCACACGTGCACACGTCAAACATCTTTCAACAAAATGAGCAACTTCTCCCTTAATGTTTGGCCACCAATAGATGGGCTTCAAATCTGCATACATCTTGGTAATACCTGGATGGACTGAATATCTTGACCTATGAGCTTCTTCAAGGATCAATTCTCGGTTACCACCAAGCAATGGTACCCATATTCGACCCTTATAAGTCTTAAATCCACGGCTGTTCGTCTCCATCACAAGTCTTTTCTTCTTTCCAATACTCTCATTATCGATATTATCCTTCAATAAAGCCTTAACTTGTGCTTCCTTGATGCGGTCGAGTAACCCCGACTTGGCTTGAACAACCATGCTCATCAATCTACAAGAAAAATTCTGCACTTTCCTACTTAATGCATCCGCCACCACATTGGCTTTACCGGGATGATATTTAATCTCGCAATCATAATCTTTCAGAAGTTCCATCCATCTCCTTTGCCTTACATTCATTTCCTTTTGTGAGAACACATATTGCAAACTCTTATGATCCGTAAACAATGTACATTTGGTGCCATATAAGTAATGCCTCCACAACTTCAAAGCAAACACTACTGCAGCCAATTCAAGATCATGGGTCGGGTAATTCTTTTCATGAGGCTTCAACTGACGTGAAGCATATGCAATAACTTTGTCCCTTTGCATAAGGACACAACCCAAACCTGAAATAGAAGCATCACTATAAACAACAAGATCATCAGTACCTTCGGGTAAGGCTAGGACAGGAGCTTCACATAACTTTGTCTTAAGCGTTTGAAAGGCCTTTTCTTGAGCTTCCGTCCATACAAACTTTACTCCTTTCTTTGTCAATTCCGTCATTGGCTTAGCTATTCGGGAGAAATCTTGAATAAACCTCCTATAATAGCCAGCTAAACCGAGAAAACTCTTAATCTCCGTGGGTGTCTTTGGCTGTTCCCATTTAGATACAGCTTCAATCTTGGCAGGATCAACTTTAATACCTTCAGAAGAGATAACATGCCCGAGAAATTGAACTTCTCGGAGCCAGAATTCACACTTGGAGAACTTTGCATATAACTTTTTCTCCCTAAGAACCTCAAGAACAGCTCTTAAGTGCTCACGGTGCTCGGCTTCGGACTTTGAATAAATTAGAATATCGTCAATGAAGACAATCACAAAATGATCTAAGAATGGGCGACATACCCGATTCATTAAATCCATAAAAGCGGCTGGAGCATTTGTCAACCCAAAAGGCATGACAAGAAACTCATAGTGCCCATAACGTGTACGAAAAGCTGTCTTGGCCACATCTTCCTTTTTGACTTTTAATTGATGATAGCCAGACCGCAAATCAATCTTAGAGAAGTAAGAAGCACCATGGAGCTGATCAAAAAGATCATCAATACCTTCGGGTAAGGCTAGGACAGGAGCTTCACATAACTTTGTCTTAAGCGTTTGAAAGGCCTTTTCTTGAGCTTCCGTCCATACAAACTTTACTCCTTTCTTTGTCAATTCCGTCATTGGCTTAGCTATTCGGGAGAAATCTTGAATAAACCTCCTATAATAGCCAGCTAAACCGAGAAAACTCTTAATCTCCGTGGGTGTCTTTGGCTGTTCCCATTTAGATACAGCTTCAATCTTGGCAGGATCAACTTTAATACCTTCAGAAGAGATAACATGCCCGAGAAATTGAACTTCTCGGAGCCAGAATTCACACTTGGAGAACTTTGCATATAACTTTTTCTCCCTAAGAACCTCAAGAACAGCTCTTAAGTGCTCACGGTGCTCGGCTTCGGACTTTGAATAAATTAGAATATCGTCAATGAAGACAATCACAAAATGATCTAAGAATGGGCGACATACCCGATTCATTAAATCCATAAAAGCGGCTGGAGCATTTGTCAACCCAAAAGGCATGACAAGAAACTCATAGTGCCCATAACGTGTACGAAAAGCTGTCTTGGCCACATCTTCCTTTTTGACTTTTAATTGATGATAGCCAGACCGCAAATCAATCTTAGAGAAGTAAGAAGCACCATGGAGCTGATCAAAAAGATCATCAATACGCGGGAGAGGATACTTATTCTTAACCGTTCGTTTATTCAGCTCACGGTAGTCTATGCACATGCGCATAGAACCGTCTTTCTTTTTGACAAAAAGAACCGGAGCTCCCCAAGGCGAGGAACTTGGTTGTATGAAACCTTTGTCAAGTAGCTCTTGAAGCTGGGACATTAACTCTTTCATTTCTGTGGGAGCTAAACGATATGGTGCTTTTGCAATAGGAGTAGCACCGGGTACGAGATCAATCTGAAAGATGACCTCTCGGTCGGGAGGAATACCGGGAAGATCATCCGGAAAGACATCAGAAAATTCAGAAACTACATCAACATTAGGGATCGGAGACTTCCCTTTTCGTGTATCAATAACATAGGCAAGAAAGTGATTCTTGTTATGCCGAATGCAATTGAGAGCCTTCATCAAATTAATAATCTTTATGCTCCCCTTCTTCTTATCTCCATAAACGGAAATGACCTCACCATCCGGAGTAGCGAATCGTACGACCTTTTGAGAACATATAATAGTAGCATCATTTAGTAGCATCATTTTGAGACAACCAGTCCATACCTATCACTATATCAAAACCGGCTAGAGTGGTAGGCAATAATTGAACCGGAAAAGAGCGACCTTCAATCTCAATAGAACAATCATCATAACCTACTTGAATGTCACTAATGGTACCGTTAGCAATTTCAACCTCTATAGAGCAATCAAGAGGAGTAGTGACCCTATCAAGCTTAGGAGCAAATAAAGTGGACACAAAAGATCTATTTGCACCCGAATCAAAAAGTACAGAAGCAGGTTTTGAGTTAACAAGAAATGTACCGCTTACTACCTCGTCGTTATCCTTGGCAGCTTCGACTGTCAGCTGAAAGGCTCGAGCTTTAGGCTTTTGGACAGCCGTCTTTTTTCCATCATCTCTTCCTTGTGGGCAATCCTTGATGAAATGACCGGTTTGTTGACACCGATAACACTTTGGCTTGTCCTTGCATCCTGAAGTAGGATGACCCGTACCACCACAAGTATCACACCTTCGGGTCTTATCTGAACATGGACCCGAGTGAGGCGCCTTACAAGTACCACACCAATTCTTTGGCTTTGCATAGCTGCTGCCCCCACTTCTTGAAGACGGACCTTTCTTGAACTTCCTATTAGATCCACTTGACCCATCATGCTTCCTTTTTAAACCTGATTGCTTATCATCATTAGCTTTCACTACAACCTTTTCACCCTTGAAATCATCATCCAACCTCTTGGACTCCTTAATCGCAGCAGACAATGTAATGTGTTGTCTACAAAGGCCACGATAGCTAGCGGGAAGACCATCACAGTAAGCTTCAACCTGATCCACATCTCTACGAACCAAATGACCAACAAACTTAAGCTTTTCCATAAATGAGTGGGCATACTCAGTTATGGCACCCGGCTTAGCTGTTAAAGCTCTGAATTCTTTCTCAATCAACCTCAGTTCACGAGTACCCACATATTCTTCCAAGAACTTCTCCTTAAAGGTACCCCAAGGCATATTAGCTAGCACCTCGGGGGTCAAAGAAATAGTAGCAACCCTCCACCAATTACGAGCATTCTTCTTCAACATACGGGAAGCACACAATACCTTCATATCCTCAGGGCAATAACATGAAGCAAACACAACCTCGATATCCTCCAACCATTCCATGGCACCTACAGCATCTAGAGTACCATCAAATGCCTTTGCTCCACATTTCTGAAAGCTCTCATACTTAAAGTTACTAGTACGAGGAGCGACTACAACACGAGGCTCCACCACATTATTAACACCATTCACATTAGCAACAACATTTTCAGGAGCAACTTGTGACCTTACCATTGATGGCTCGGTACGGTTTGAGCGGTTGGAGTAATTCCCATCCGTATGCTCATCCCGTTGCAAGCTAGCTTCTCTTTCAGCCCTAAGTTGATTCAACTCCTCTTCATTTCTCAACAAAAGAGCTCGAATAGCCCTCAACTCTTCATGCATTTCAGCTTGAGTAGGAACTTGCTCAATCACGGGGTTAGCTCTATCAATTTCAGACCTTGTAGGTTGTGCACCCGAAAGTGGTCTTCGAGGAGGCCTTAGGTTAACACCATTTCCAGTCCCGTTTGGATTAACCGGAGCATCGCTAGCATTAGCTCCATCTCTTTGACTACTAGCACGGGTATTAACCATCCTTCTACAATTTTAGTGACAAATGTTAGAGATGAATCGAATGAGAACAAAGTATGGTCAGGCCTACTAAATTACATAAGCATAACATAAACATATATAAGCCATAAACCTACCCTCACACTCATCCCAACCCATCCTAAAAGCATTTTCATCATAGAGCTAAAGCATTACTACTTAAGCCAATCATTTCTCGTACGGTTTAAGTCCAAAATCCTAAGGTCTTGGTCGAATTTTGGTTCACTTAAACCATTTCTCTGATACCAACTTGTAACACCCGTCGTTTAAAACTTTAAAAACTTGGATTTTTCAAAACTTTGCCAAACGGCATTTAAAATAAGCGGAAAGGATCACTTTCAAAATCTGCCCCATCCGTAACGGATGGTACCTTTAAAATTTGGTGTTACTACTAGCATCATCAAAACAATAAAAGTAAATCCAAGCTTTGGCACCAACATAAATGCCACATTAATACAAGTCTTTACATAATGCTCGAGACTTTAATCGCTTAATTAGTTTAGGCTACTCTTTCACCTAAGCTAATCACATATCATCTTTTACTTTAGGGCCCTTAACGTGCACGTGAACATGGCAATCCTAATCAAGGACTAGTGACTAGGTGATCAAGCCACACATGCAATCACACATATCATAACATTTCATCATTTCATGGTCACATAATTTAAACATCTCATCATTTCATGTGTCACATTTTAACATCTCATCATTTCATGGTCACATAATTTAACATCTCATCATTTCATGGTCACATAATTTAACATCTCATCATTTCATGGTACATATATAACATTTCATCATTTCATGGTCACATAATTTAAACATCTCATCATTTCATGTGTATTTACTTACCTCATACCTTTGCAACCTGCATAAGCATGTTATACATCATAAATGGTAAGTAATATATCCCTTTGCAACCTCCCATAGTCTCCCATAAACATAAAACGTGCATACATATTCAATTGGAAGGTTTAACTTATGAAAACGTGTTTTGTTGTACCAACAGGTGACAAAAGATGTTATCTTACCTCGATACAGCTTACCAACAAGTTAAAAGTATCTTATAGTGCTTGCTAAGTGCTCCCGACAACCTAGAATGGATATAAGATCGAAATATAAGCTAAACGAAATGTGTTGTGAAAACTGGACAAGAGGTGCGTCGCACCTCCCACATGGTGCGTCGCACCTGGAGTGTCGACCAGAAATCAAATCTTTGTTCTATGATCAAACGAATTCCATACGAACCCATACCCCAAATCCAACCTGGGGACTTAAAATTAATCCTTTTAATTGCACTTTCATCAGCTTAAACCATCCTATTAATCCCTTAATCCTTTACATCATCATTCAATCTTTAAAACACCCGAACAACATGAATTCAATAAACGTTTGATCAAATAACCCAACCCAAACCCTATGGCCTGGATCGAAATCACTACTAAGACATACATGATCAGATTTAAGAGTAAGATCAGCCATAATACCTGTAGATGACTTCGAGGATTCGAAATCTTAATCAAACTTGATCGAAACGACACGAAACGATTGATTCTTGGAGAAAACTTGTCTTGAGAGGGAGGGGATCTGTTCCTAGGGCTTAATCACGAAAATTTGCAGCTATTGGGGTCTCACTAGACCTTAAACTCCTGACCATAAGTTTCCTTTAGTGCCCATAGGCCCCTCGACTTCCTAAACTTTACTTTCGTAGCTTAATTAACTTACCGGGAGACTTAACGATCTAACAAGCACTTAACTTTCATACTTTACTTTAAATTACTTTCATTTAATTCACTTTACTTCATTTCATATTAAACACATAAGCATTTAATCACATAATCCCTTATAAGGCACATAAACATAATAGACCTAACGTTAACTAACGGAAAGTCAAATAGTCAAACATAAAACGTGCATACATATTCAATTGGAAGGTTTAACTTATGAAAACGTGTTTTGTTGTACCAACAGGTGACAAAAGATGTTATCTTACCTCGATACAGCTTACCAACAAGTTAAAAGTATCTTATAGTGCTTGCTAAGTGCTCCCGACAACCTAGAATGGATATAAGATCGAAATATAAGCTAAACGAAATGTTTTGTGAAAACTGGACAAGAGGTGCGTCGCACCTCCCACATGGTGCGTCGCACAAAATCATCAGGGAATTCTAAACATATGCAGGTGCGCCGCACCTACCCCTTTGGTGCGCCGCATAAAATGATCAGAAATTCTGAACATAAGAATGTGCGCCGCACCTACCCTTGGTGCGCCGCACCTACCCCTTTGGTGCGCCGCATAAAATGATCAGAAATTCTGAACATAAGAATTGTGCGCCGCACCTACCCCTTTGGTGCGCCGCATAAAATGATCAGAAATTCTGAACATAAGAATGTGCGCCGCACCTACCCCTTTGGTGCGCCGCATAAAATGATCAGAAATTCTGAACATAAGAATGTGCGCCGCACCTCCCCTTGGTGCGTCGCACCTACCCCTTTGGTGCGCCGCATAAAATGATCAGAAATTCTAAACATAAGATGTGCGCCGCACCGGTGCGCCGCACCAACCCCTTTGGTGCGCCGCATAAAATGATCAGAAATTCTGAACATAAGAATGTGCGCCGCACCTCCCCTTGGTGCGTCGCATATCGGGCTTTGGTGCGCCGCACCTACCCCTTTGGTGCGCCGCATAAAATGATCAGAAATTCTGAACATAAGAATGTGCGCCGCACCTACCCCTTTGGTGCGCCGCATAAAATGATCAGAAATTCTGAACATAAGAATGTGCGCCGCACCTCCCCTTGGTGCGTCGCACCTACCCCTTTGGTGCGCCGCATAAAATGATCAGAAATTCTAAACATAAGCAGGTGCGCCGCACCAACCCCTTTGGTGCGCCGCATAAAATGATCAGAAATTCTGAACATAAGAATGTGCGCCGCACCTCCCCTTGGTGCGTCGCATATCGGGCTTTGGTGCGCCGCACCTACCCCTTTGGTGCGCCGCATAAAATGATCAGAAATTCTGAACATAAGAATGTGCGCCGCACCTACCCTTGGTGCGTCGCATACTTCGGTGCGCCGCACCTACCCCTTTGGTGCGCCGCATAAAATGATCAGAAATTCTGAACATAAGAATTGTGCGCCGCACCTACCCTTGGTGCGCCGCACCTACCCCTTTGGTGCGCCGCATAAAATGATCAGAAATTCTAAACATAAGCAGGTGCGCCGCACCAACCCCTTTGGTGCGCCGCATAAAATGATCAGAAATTCTGAACATAAGAATGTGCGCCGCACCTCCCCTTGGTGCGTCGCACCTACCCCTTTGGTGCGCCGCATAAAATGATCAGAAATTCTGAACATAAGAATTGTGCGCCGCACCTACCCTTGGTGCGCCGCACCTACCCCTTTGGTGCGCCGCATAAAATGATCAGAAATTCTGAACATAAGAATGTGCGCCGCACCTACCCCTTTGGTGCGCCGCATAAAATGATCAGAAATTCTGAACATAAGAATGTGCGCCGCACCTTTGGTGCGCCGCACCTACCCCTTTGGTGCGCCGCATAAAATGATCAGAAATTCTGAACATAAGAATTGTGCGCCGCACCTACCCCTTTGGTGCGCCGCATAAAATGATCAGAAATTCTAAACATAAGAAGGTGCGCCGCACCAACCCCTTTGGTGCGCCGCATAAAATGATCAGAAATTCTGAACATAAGAATGTGCGCCGCACCTCCCCTTGGTGCGCCGCACCTACCCCTTTGGTGCGCCGCATAAAATGATCAGAAATTCTGAACATAAGAATTGTGCGCCGCACCTACCCTTGGTGCGTCGCATATCGCTTTGGTGGCGCACCTCTTTGGTGCGCCGCACCTCCTTTGGTGCGCCGCACCTACCCGTTGGTGCGCCGCACCTACCCCTTTGGTGCGCCGCATAAAATGATCAGAAATTCTGAACATAAGAATTGTGCGCCGCACCTACCCTTGGTGCGCCGCACCTACCCCTTTGGTGCGCCGCATAAAATGATCAGAAATTCTGAACATAAGAATTGTGCGCCGCACCTACCCTTGGTGCGTCGCATACTTTGGTGCGCCGCACCTACCCCTTTGGTGCGCCGCATAAAATGATCAGAAATTCTGAACATAAGAAGGTGCGCCGCACCAACCCCTTTGGTGCGCCGCATAAAATGATCAGAAATTCTGAACATAAGAATGTGCGCCGCACCTCCCCTTGGTGCGTCGCACCTACCCCTTTGGTGCGCCGCATAAAATGATCAGAAATTCTGAACATAAGAATGTGCGCCGCACCAACCCCTTTGGTGCGCCGCATAAAATGATCAGAAATTCTGAACATAAGAATGTGCGCCGCACCTCCCCTTGGTGCGTCGCACCTACCCCTTTGGTGCGCCGCATAAAATGATCAGAAATTCTGAACATAAGAATTGTGCGCCGCACCAACCCCTTTGGTGCGCCGCATAAAATGATCAGAAATTCTGAACATAAGAATGTGCGCCGCACCTCCCCTTGGTGCGTCGCATATCGGGCTTTGGTGCGCCGCACCTACCCCTTTGGTGCGCCGCATAAAATGATCAGAAATTCTGAACATAAGAATGTGCGCCGCACTTCCTAAACTTTACTTTCGTAGCTTAATTAACTTACCGGGAGACTTAACGATCTAACAAGCACTTAACTTTCATACTTTACTTTAAATTACTTTCATTTAATTCACTTTACTTCATTTCATATTAAACACATAAGCATTTAATCACATAATCCCTTATAAGGCACATAAACATAATAGACCTAACGTTAACTAACGGAAAGTCAAATAGTCAAACATAAAACGTTTGGGATGTTACAGTATTCAACAATAAAGCTCTATCTCTCCGTTATGCGATTAAAGAACTCAAATCCCTCAGTTTTATTTGGATTGCACATAGGTCACCAAACAATGTCATCGATTGGCATAATTGGAACTCCTTCACTCTCTAGATACGATTATGTCCCTTTGCTTACCCTTAATTTCTAATTTCTCGCTTTATATTATGTTGTGTACTCCTAGCTTCTCGCTAGTCCATCCTTTTATTAATAAAATAACCTTTTTGACTATTCAAAAAAAAATTGAATTGAATTCATTGCGGGTCCCATAGAGCACTATCCTCAATTGGAATTAATTTCATAGCCAATAGAAATTTGACATGTGGTGTTTCTATATGATTTTTATTTCCTCTTTGTTTGACCGGATGAAAGTCACCACACCAGATTCCATTTTATCTATTTTTCTAGTCAAGAAATGAGGATGGCTCACATTTTTGCTTGGGCCTCATCTGTGTCCGGCTCCTATATAGCCGAACCCAACCAACTCACATCCCAGCCACCTGTCACTTTTATAAAACCCCCAAAACTCTCACATTTTCACCATCACTTATCACACCCACATATGAAAAACCCTTTTCACCCACCATAGACCACCACCAAATCCACCTTATTCCACCATCAATCCATCATTTTCACACCAAATCTATCATCATCCTTACTTTAGATCTAAAACCCATTCATTAGTTTCACCTAAAAGTTGAAGATGATCGTCTTAACTTGAAATTGGAGATATTGAAGAAGTTGAAGATCAAAAGGGGCATCCATCATCATCCATAGCTTGTTTTCCATTTGTTGGATTGTAATCTCTACTTTATTTTCACTTTCTATGAATATGATTTGCATATGTCCATGTGTGTACTTGATTATTTATATTGGTGATATGGAGTGGTGATTCTTATATGTTTGCTTAGACGATTTAATGTTTTCCCCTTGATTGATTATGGTTTGATTGGTTGATAAATGATGATTTGTGGATTTTGACTTCTAGAGTCAAACTTTGACTAGTTATTGGTTAGGATTAACATTGTGGTGTGTGTCATTTGCAATTGACCGATTGAACTGAACCCCGTTTATTGATGAATATTTGTTTCGACATTTGTTTATTACGGGAATAGTGAGCGCGAAACCGAATGTTAATCTTGATCACGTACTATTGAGGTTGACTTGATCACAAAAAGAGGACACTTACCTCGTAATTGAGTCAACCAAACATGAGTTGTTTTTAAAAGATTATTTAGCAAAGTTGGGGAATACTAGTGACCGCGATACTTAACTTTGTTGAATTAAGTGAGTCAATATTTATTGTTTGTTATCAAAAGATGACCGTCTAGGTAGCAAAATGTAGATTTTGGCTTGTGTCGTATATTCATGAGAAGTCAAGTTCCACAAGTTGTCGTTTGTCAACCCGGTTTCATTGTCTACTTGAATCAACCATGACCATTGCACGATAGGGGAAAACATGTCTAAGTGAACATATATGTTGATATTTGATCGCTTGTTTATTTTGTTTTGTTTATTTGCTTTATTTATTTGTCATTTGCATTTTGTGTTTTCTATTCTTAGTTTAAAAATCAAATCTCAAAAATCCTTTCTTTTAATCAACAAATTCACTTTCAAAATTTAAATAGTTCACTTAAGTTTTCAATTCACCACCTCCTTGTTCGGCATCCGAGTCATACTTACTTTATACTTGTGTATCTAGTTAAGTTCCTACCATTCCATTTCATTTCCACATCCCTTTATATTGACCGTGACCCATTGACTTTCCAACGACGTCTTCGGGCCCGCGTCGTCAATCTATCTATATCTATCTGGATCTATGGTTTTATTGATGAATTAGGTTTAGGGTAATGATTTCATGGTATTTAATTGGGTTGATATAAAACCCTTAAATTTTGGGGTGCTCTAAATTTCGTTGATTCAAGTTCCATTCTTCCTACTCTGTTCTTCACACACATCATAGGTACGAATTTCTTAACCAGTAAAAAAAATCCGTAGCATCATTGAAGTCGTGTATGGGAGTGTCTTGTTTAATCCATGTAATTTTTACAATTTTTATTAAATATAAATAAATTGGGTGATGTGAGTTAAGATTATATTTTTTTTTAATTTTTTTTTTTTTTTTTTTTTTTTTTTTTTTTTTTTTTTTTTTTTTTTTTTTTTTTTTTTTTTTTTTTTTTTTTTTTTTTTTTTTTTTTTTTTTTTTTTTTTTTTTTTTTTTTTTTTTTTTTTTTTTTTTTTTTTTTTTTTTTTTTTTTTTTTTTTTTTTTTTTTTTTTTTTTTTTTTTTTTTTTTTTTTTTTTTTTTTTTTTTTTTTTTTTTTTTTTTTTTTTTTTTTTTTTTTTTTTTTTTTTTTTTTTTTTTTTTTTTTTTTTTTTTTTTTTTTTTTTTTTTTTTTTTTTTTTTTTTTTTTTTTTTTTTTTTTTTTTTTTTTTTTTTTTTTTTTTTTTTTTTTTTTTTTTTTTTTTTTTTTTTTTTTTTTTTTTTTTTTTTTTTTCCGTAGCATCATTGAAGTCGTGTATGGGAGTATCTTGTTTAATCCATGTAATTTTTACAATTTTTATTAAATAAATTGGGTGATGTGAGTTAAGATTATATTTTTTTTTGATAATAATTTACATCATTCACGTTATTTTATACATTGTACCAACAAATTCATCAATTCATGTTTCAATCCAATCAGATTATTTTATTAAAGTTGGAATTTATGTGAAATTAGTTGTTGCGTACAAGATTTATTCAAGTTAGTTAGCCGAACTTTATGTTAATTTAGTTACCCAATTCTGATAAAATTTTGTAAGTATACTTATAATAGTTATATTAATAAATATTAATTATTAATTATTAATAATTATTAATACTATTTTTGTTAATAAGTCAAAATATTTATAAAAATTTATTGATATTTTATAAAATATATATTAAGGGATATGTGAAAAGATCATTTGCAAACTTTATTTTTTGTGAAAACCAAGAAACTCATCCTGGCCATCCATCTACCAAAATCTACGGTCCAGATCAAAAGTTGCTCCCTACATACAATTTTAAACACGGAGGGGTATATCCGTCTTTTTACCACGTGAACAAAACCCCCAAACACATTACGCTTTCTCATTCTTCAGATCCAAAAAATCATCCAACCCTAATTCTCTCTCGCTCTCCCTCTTTCTCCGCCCTCACTTTCTTCTCCGGCCGCCCTTCTTTTTCCGGCCGCCGTTAATTATCCATCCGAATTCGCCATTTATCGATTTTAATCGATTCCGCCGCGTTTTTTCACGTCTAAAAATGGTGATAGTGTCACAAACTTCCATGCCTAATAAAAAAAGATCGATGACGGTTAAACCGGAGGTTATCTCTATCAAATCTTCTGCTGAATCTGGTATAATTTCTTACTATTTTACTTTTTATTTTCTTAATTTAGATCTAATTTTTTTTAGGTTATTTTTCTGCATTTTTAGTTATAATTCTGACGTCATTTTGTATTTGTTGACTGGAATTATAGTCTGTATATGTGTGTTGTTAACTGTATGTGTTTGTATAATCTGTATCAAGTTTGTTCCAAGTTTCTATGTTTTCGTTGAATCTCTTTGTGTTTTCAGCAAAACACACTGTGTTTTTGTATTATCCAAGCATTAAGTGTAACATTATGTTGTTTTTTAACAATACTTAGGGTTCTTTGCATAGCCTATATGTGCCTGTTGAAGGTTTGATTGTTGTATCATAAGATTTTACAATATGTTTTTGTTGAATCTCTTTGTTTTTTCATCCAAACACACTGTGTTTTTTGTTAATCTGAACAGTTTGTTGCGTAATTTTTATGTCTTTTGTTGCCTGCTGAATTTGCTTGTTGTATAATAAGGCTTTGGAATATGTTTTGTAATTAGTTTGTTTGGTTATTATTTTTTTTAGATGAAACAAGTCATAAATCACATCTTAAAAGACTCAAGAAACCTAAGATTTCGCAAGAGTGTAAGCCTTTTGAAATCTCTGATAATCAGAAAACGATGTTAAAGCCGAGGATGATAAGGAAGATGTCATCCGTAACATCAAATTACGGACATCACCGGCTCAATTGTCTGCTGTTATGACTTCGTTGAATCCTAATCAGCGTCAGTTTGTAGAATATATTGGTTTTGGTAGTCTTTTAGGTTTCAGTATCGAGTCACTTCCAGGAAAACTCGTGTACTATGTTGTTGACAATTTTGATAGCAAGGAGATGGTTATTAGAACAAGTAAAGGTGATATAAAATGTGACAGGCAAGCTGTCCATGATGTTTTTGGACTTCCCATGGGCTCAACCAACATATATGACCTTGAAGAAAGTTCAAATGATGATCTAGAGAAAGAATGGCTTGGACAGTGGAATATAGGGAAAAAAGTGCGTCCTACAAATATTGCTTCAAAGTTCAATAATGATTATGAGATTGGTGAGATGTTCAAGATCAACATCTTGATGTTGTTTGTCAGCACGATGGTTGAGTCTGACAGCAACGGATATATCAAGTTGGATTTGTTGAAGCGTCTTCCAAAAAATTCTGATCTACGATCATTTGATTGGTGTGGCTTCCTTTTAACGGCCTTGTCGTCCAGTAAAGACAACTGGAATAGAGATTTCCCAAATAAAAATCCTTATGCTGGTCCAGCAACATTTCTAAGTGTGAGTTCATGTCTTGTTCCATGGTTTTCCTTATTAATAATTTATCAATGTTGTTTTGTAATAATTGTATATATTTTTTAATGTTATAGCTGCTTTATGTTGATCGGACGATATGTGACAACGTCCCTGTTTCTCGACATCGCCCGGTCTTCAAAAATTGGAACGGCCTCCTTCAAGCTCGAGAACGAGTAGAATGTTACATGGGGTCGTTTGGCATGTTGGATATTTTGTCACCACAAGAGGATCACAAGGAAGAACTTGATGTTGCTGACGATGTAAAGGAGGAAGGACTTGATGTTGCTGACGATGTAAAGGAGGAAGGACTTGATGTAAGAGAGGTACATTCTGTTCTGGTTTTCTTTTAGGTTCTGCAGTGTTGTATTTACTTGAAGTTTTATGGTATATATTAGATCACATTCTGTTGAACACAATGTGTTTCAGTTTAGAAACACAATGTGTTTTTCCCTGAATATGCATATGTTTTTATTTTTTTTATTAGATCACATTGTGTTTTTGGTTTTATAGTTGAACACATTCTGTTTTATAATTTGTATTTAAGTAATTTATGAGTTCCTATTTTTTTAACCTTTTTTAAATTAATACTTAGGATTATTACAAGGTTGTTGAAGAAAAAATTGAACAGTCTTTGGAAATTAAGAAGTTTTTGCTTAGAACCTTGAAAGACGGTTTATCAAAGTATCCTGAGGATCCAATTCTGAACCGTTATAAGCTACGGTTTCGTGATATCTTCTCTATGACTGATTGTGTTCATGAGGATGAAGAGGATGTGAAGAAAACTGTGTCAGGAGTAGTGTCATCTATAATTGATCAATTTGGTGATGAAAATGAGAAGTATGAAGATGAGGATATGGTTGACGGCATTGAAGGTGTTAACCTTGATTCCGATGAAAATGTTGTCTCTGATGCGAATATGAATGCTGAAAATCAACAGTATGAATATATCCTTGTTTCTGAGCAGACAACATATCATACTGCCGAGAAGTCAATTGGTGAATCAAAGGAGGTTGAAATGAAGACTGTTGATGATGTTATGGAGGTCGATGATGTTACCAAGGCTGATGAAGTTGAGGGTGTTGTTTTGTCAAACGAGAAGAAAATTTTTGAAGGTTTGGATCTTCTTGTTGATGTCATAAATATTAAGTTTGATGACGTGAATGCAGCAGTCGATGCAGTTTGTTTGAATAACGAAAATGTTGTTGATGACACGATTATGAAGGTTGATGATGTGAATATTGCAGCATTGTGTGTTGATGTGTCTACTGACAAGGCTATCGAGGAGAGTATTAACAAGGTTGGTGATGTGAATGTTGCATCCTTGTCTGTTGATGTTTCTAACGACAAGGCTGCTGATGATGGTAATAAGGATGAGCTTGTTGATTGCGAGAAGATTATAGGGGACAAATTAGGATGTGTTAAAGAGGGATCCAAAGAGTCGGTACTATCTGTTGAGGCTGAAAGGGTATGTCTTAGCCAGTGGTGGATACAAAATGGTGAAGTTGTAATTGATCAAATTGACAAGGAAGTTGCAGAATATAATAAATAAAAGTCAAATGAGAAGAACATCTTTTTCTTACCCAGTGGTAAGAGAGTTACTTTTCCAAGGCCGAAGACAAGTAATGATGAATTTCCAAGTTTTAAAATTCTATCTCAGGAGGATTTTAGTTCACCATCTTCTTTGGGTCGACAAATGGTTCCCCGTGAAAACTTGGGAGAGTTGTCAACTGAAGGGAGTGTCGAAGCAGCACTTGAAAAAAGGAAAGTTAGACCATTTGCCGTTCTTAAATCGCCATATATCAATAAGAAGAGTTGTGTCTCGGATCGCCTCACAGGTTCTGAGTATGCATTATCAAATCACATATTCTCTGCCGTTGGTAATCGACTGTGAGTTTTTCTTTTAGCTTTTCTTTAATATGTCAAGTTCTGCTTCATTAGCAATACATAGTCTTGCATATATGCATGTTTGTTTAATATCTGTATGGTCATTGTATGAACTACTCGAAACCGAAGCACACTGTGTTTTGGATTAGAAACACCTTGTGTATGGCCATTGTATGAATAATCCAAACCCAAACACAATGTGTTCTGGACTTGAAACACCTTGTGTATGGCCATTGTATGAATAATCCAAACCCAAACACAATGTGTTCTGGACTTGAAACACCTTGTGTATGGCCATTGTATGAATAATCCAAACCCAAACACAATGTGTTTTGGATTAGAAACACCTTGTGTATGGCCATTGTATGAATAATCCAAACCCAAACACAATGTGTTCTGGACTTGAAACACCTTGTGTATGGCCATGGTAGGAATAATCCAAACCCAAACACACTGTGTTTTGGATTAGAAACACCTTGTGTATGGCCATTGTATGAATAATCCAAACCCAAACACAATGTGTTCTGGATTAGAAACACCTTGTGTATGGCCATTGTATGAATAATCCAAACCCAAACACAATGTGTTCTGGATTAGAAACACCTTGTGTATGGCCATTGTATGAATAATCCAAACCCAAACACAATGTGTTCTGGATTAGAAACACCTTGTGTATGGCCATTGTATGAATAATCCAAACCCAAACACAATGTGTTCTGGACTTGAAACACCTTGTGTATGGCCATGGTAGGAATAATCCAAACCCAAACACACTGTGTTTTGGATTAGAAACACCTTGTGTATGGCCATTGTATGAATAATCCAAACCCAAACACAATGTGTTCTGGATTAGAAACACCTTGTGTATGGCCATTGTATGAATAATCCAAACCCAAACACAATGTGTTCTGGATTAGAAACACCTTGTGTATGGCCATTGTATGAATAATCCAAACCCAAACACAATGTGTTCTGGATTAGAAACACCTTGTGTATGGCCATTGTATGAATAATCCAAACCCAAACACAATGTGTTCTGGACTTGAAACACCTTGTGTATGGCCATGGTAGGAATAATCCAAACCCAAACACACTGTGTTTTGGATTAGAAACACCTTGTGTATGGCCATTGTATGAATAATCCAAACCCAAACACAATGTGTTCTGGATTAGAAACACCTTGTGTATGGCCATTGTATGAATAATCCAAACCCAAACACAATGTGTTCTGGATTAGAAACACCTTGTGTATGGCCATTGTATGAATAATCCAAACCCAAACACAATGTGTTCTGGATTAGAAACACCTTGTGTATGGCCATTGTATGAATAATCCAAACCCAAACACAATGTGTTCTGGACTTGAAACACCTTGTGTATGGCCATGGTAGGAATAATCCAAACCCAAACACACTGTGTTTTGGATTAGAAACACCTTGTGTATGGCCATTGTATGAATAATCCAAACCCAAACACAATGTGTTCTGGATTAGAAACACCTTGTGTATGGCCATTGTATGAATAATCCAAACCCAAACACAATGTGTTCTGGATTAGAAACACCTTGTGTATGGCCATTGTATGAATAATCCAAACCCAAACACAATGTGTTCTGGATTAGAAACACCTTGTGTATGGCCATTGTATGAATAATCCAAACCCAAACACAATGTGTTCTGGACTTGAAACACCTTGTGTATGGCCATGGTAGGAATAATCCAAACCCAAACACACTGTGTTTTGGATTAGAAACACCTTGTGTATGGCCATTGTATGAATAATCCAAACCCAAACACAATGTGTTCTGGATTAGAAACACCTTGTGTATGGCCATTGTATGAATAATCCAAACCCAAACACAATGTGTTCTGGATTAGAAACACCTTGTGTATGGCCATTGTATGAATAATCCAAACCCAAACACAATGTGTTCTGGATTAGAAACACCTTGTGTATGGCCATTGTATGAATAATCCAAACCCAAACACAATGTGTTCTGGACTTGAAACACCTTGTGTATGGCCATGGTAGGAATAATCCAAACCCAAACACACTGTGTTTTGGATTAGAAACACCTTGTGTATGGCCATTGTATGAATAATCCAAACCCAAACACAATGTGTTCTGGATTAGAAACACCTTGTGTATGGCCATTGTATGAATAATCCAAACCCAAACACAATGTGTTCTGGATTAGAAACACCTTGTGTATGGCCATTGTATGAATAATCCAAACCCAAACACAATGTGTTCTGGATTAGAAACACCTTGTGTATGGCCATTGTATGAATAATCCAAACCCAAACACAATGTGTTCTGGACTTGAAACACCTTGTGTATGGCCATGGTAGGAATAATCCAAACCCAAACACACTGTGTTTTGGATTAGAAACACCTTGTGTATGGCCATTGTATGAATAATCCAAACCCAAACACAATGTGTTCTGGATTAGAAACACCTTGTGTATGGCCATTGTATGAATAATCCAAACCCAAACACAATGTGTTCTGGATTAGAAACACCTTGTGTATGGCCATTGTATGAATAATCCAAACCCAAACACAATGTGTTCTGGACTTGAAACACCTTGTGTATGGCCATGGTAGGATACAAACCCAAACACAATGTGTTCTGGTCTTTGATATAAGGGAGAACAATCCGTTGTTGCATATTATTGATAACAGCTTTCCAGGCTCACAATTCAATCAGAAGTATACTAGGGTCCTCAACTTTACTGTAAGTATAACTCTGTGTTAATCTATATTAATTTATTATATTGATAACAGCTTTTCAGAAACGCAATCCTTAGTTATTGATTTTTGTTTCTTAAAACTGTCTTGAGCAGAAACATTTTGTTGCAAGACTGCTTAATAAGTATCGTCACCCGCTTGGTACAAAAATTGACTCATTAAAGGCCAGACCAATGAAAATCAGGTGGCATACAAATAACAACCATGTTGATTGTGGTATTTTTGCCATGCGTCACATGGAATGTTATATGGGACAACCTGATGAGAACTGGAGCTGTGATCTTCCAAGTGAGTCGGGTGAGCAAGTTGTAAAGCTGAGGAGGCTCAGGCATCGATATGCAGCAAAGATTTTGTCTCATGAGATGAACAAGCATTCTAAAATGAATTTGGAACAAGCAACGGAGTTCATCAGTAGTTATGACCAAGAAGAAATTAGAAGGCTTGTTATTGAAGCTCAAAAAAATAGGGACCAACGTAAATTCTAGTCAGATTATTCTTTGATTCTGTTTAAAATCATTTTGTAGTTCAGGTTTAATGGTTTTGCATTCTAGATTTGAAACTTTTTACTTGAAAAGGTCTTCTGATGGGTTTGAGCCCGATGCATAGTTGAGCTGTATAGCATGATGACTTAGGAAAATGATGGATTTGAATGTTATAAATTCCTTTTTTGCTGATTTTCTATTAATGGATACTTTCTTTTATTTTTTCTTTAATATGTCAACTTCTTTCATTTTTTTTTTTTTTTTTTTTTTTTTTTTTTTTTTTTTTTTTTTTCTTCCTATTTCATTTTTTCTCTTTTTTTAAATATTTTTCTGTTTTTTCACTTCACTTTTTTTTTTTTTTTTTTTTTTTTTTTTTTTTTTTTTTTTTTTTTTTTTTTTTTTTTTTTTTTTTTTTTTTTTTTTTTTTTTTTTTTTTTTTTTTTTTTTTTTTTTTTTTTTTTTTTTTTTTTTTTTTTTTTTTTTTTTTTTTTTTTTTTTTTTTTTTTTTTTTTTTTTTTTTTTTTTTTTTTTTTTTTTTTTTTTTTTTTTTTTTTTTTTTTTTTTTTTTTTTTTTTTTTTTTTTTTTTTTTTTTTTTTTTTTTTTTTTTTTTTTTTTTTTTTTTTTTTTTTTTTTTTTTTTTTTTTTTTTTTTTTTTTTTTTTTTTTTTTTTTTTTTTTTTTTTTTTTTTTTTTTTTTTTTTTTTTTTTTTTTTTTTTTTTTTTTTTTTTTTTTTTTTTTTTTTTTTTTTTTTTTTTTTTTTTTTTTTTTTTTTTTTTTTTTTTTTTTTTTTTTTTTTTTTTTTTTTTTTTTTTTTTTTTTTTTTTTTTTTTTTTTTTTTTTTTTTTTTTTTTTTTTTTTTTTTTTTTTTTTTTTTTTTTTTTTTTTTTTTTTTTTTTTTTTTTTTTTTTTTTTTTTTTTTTTTTTTTTTTTTTTTTTTTTTTTTTTTTTTTTTTTTTTTTTTTTTTTTTTTTTTTTTTTTTTTTTTTTTTTTTTTTTTTTTTTTTTTTTTTTTTTTTTTTTTTTTTTTTTTTTTTTTTTTTTTTTTTTTTTTTTTTTTTTTTTTTTTTTTTTTTTTTTTTTTTTTTTTTTTTTTTTTTTTTTTTTTTTTTTTTTTTTTTTTTTTTTTTTTTTTTTTTTTTTTTTTTTTTTTTTTTTTTTTTTTTTTTTTTTTTTTTTTTTTTTTTTTTTTTTTTTTTTTTTTTTTTTTTTAGGGTTTAGATTTCAGGGTTTTAGAATGTAACTTTCCCCTCGGGTTTTACAATGTAGCTTAGGGTTTAGGGTTTGAAGTTGTAGGGTTAGCCGTTAGGCTAACCCTACGACTTCAAACCCTAAACCCTTAAGCGTACCGTATACATCCGTCCCCCATCTGTAGGCTTTAGCATTTTAGGGTTTAGCATTTAGGGTTTTAGAATGTAACTTTCCCCTCGGGTTTTACAATGTAGCTTAGGGTTTAGGGTTTGAAGTCGTAGGGTTAGCCGGCTAACCCTACGACTTCAAACCCTAAACCCTTAAGCGTACCGTATACATCCGTCCCCCTCCTGTAGGCTTTAGCATTTTAGGGTTTAGATTTTAGGGTTTTAGAATGTAACTTTCCCCTCGGGTTTTACAATGTAGCTAAGGGTTTAGGGTTTGAAGTTGTAGGGTTAACCCTACGACTTCAAACCCTAAACCCTTAAGCGTACCGTATACATCCGTCCCCCTCCTGTAGGCTTTAGCATTTTAGGGTTTAGCATTTAGGGTTTAGATTTTCCAGGGTTTAGATTTTAGGGTTTTAGAATGTAACTTTCCCCTCTGGTTTTACAATGTAGCTTAGGGTTTAGGTTTGAAGTTGTAGGGTTAGCCGTTAGGCTAACCCTACGACTTCAAACCCTAAACCCTTAAGCGTACCGTATACATCCGTCCCCCATCTGTAGGCTTTAGCATTTTAGGGTTTATATTTTAGGGTTTTAGAATGTAACTTTCCCCTCGGGTTTTACAATGTAGCTTAGGGTTTAGGGTTTGAAGTTGTAGGGTTAGCCGTTAGGCTAACCCTACGACTTCAAACCCTAAACCCTTAAGCGTACCGTATACATCCGTCCCCCTCCTGTAGGCTTTAGCATTTTAGGGTTTAGCATTTAGGGTTTAGATTTTAGGGTTTTAGAATGTAACTTTCCCCTCGGGTTTTACAATGTAGCTTAGGGTTTAGGTTTGAAGTTGTAGGGTTAGCCGTTAGGCTAACCCTACGACTTCAAACCCTAAACCCTTAAGCGTACCGTATACATCCGTCCCCCATCTGTAGGCTTTAGCATTTTAGGGTTTAGATTTTAGGGTTTAGATTTTAGGGTTTAATTTTAGGCTTTAGCATTTAGGGTTTAGATTTTAGGGTTTTAGAATGTAACTTTCCCCTCGGGTTTTACAATGTAGCTTAGGGTTTAGGGTTTGAAGTGTAGGGTTAGCCGTTAGGCTAACCCTACGACTTCAAACCCTAAACCCTTAAGCGTACCGTATACATCCGTCCCCCTCCTGTAGGCTTTAGCATTTTAGGGTTTAGCATTTAGGGTTTAGATTTTAGGGTTTTAGAATGTAACTTTCCCCTCGGGTTTTACAATGTAGCTTAGGGTTTAGGGTTTGAAGTTGTAGGGTTAGCCGTTAGGCTAACCCTACGACTTCAAACCCTAAACCCTTAAGCGTACCGTATACATCCGTCCCCCTCCTGTAGGCTTTAGCATTTTAGGGTTTAGCATTTAGGGTTTAGATTTTAGGGTTTTAGAATGTAACTTTCCCCTCGGGTTTTACAATGTAGCTTAGGGTTTAGGGTTTGAAGTCGTAGGGTTAGCCGTTAGGCTAACCCTACGACTTCAAACCCTAAACCCTTAAGCGTACCGTATACATCCGTCCCCCTCCTGTAGGCTTTAGCATTTTAGGGTTTAGCATTTAGGGTTTAGATTTTAGGGTTTTAGAATGTAACTTTCCCCTCGGGTTTTACAATGTAGCTTAGGGTTTAGGGTTTGAAGTTGTAGGGTTAGCCGTTAGGCTAACCCTACGACTTCAAACCCTAAACCCTACGACTTCAAACCCTAAACCCTTAAGCGTACCGTATACATCCGTCCCCCTCCTGTAGGCTTTAGCATTTAGGGTTTTAGAATGTAACTTTCCCCTCGGGTTTTACAATGTAGCTTAGGGTTTAGGGTTTGAAGTCGTAGGGTTAGCCGTTAGGCTAACCCTACGACTTCAAACCCTAAACCCTTAAGCGTACCGTATACATCCGTCCCCCACCTGTAGGCTTTAGCATTTTAGGGTTTAGCATTTAGGGTTTAGATTTTAGGGTTTTAGAATGTAACTTTCCCCTCGGGTTTTACAATGTAGCTTAGGGTTTAGGGTTTGAAGTCGTAGGGTTAGCCGTTAGGCTAACCCTACGACTTCAAACCCTAAACCCTTAAGCGTACCGTATACATCCGTCCCCCACCTGTAGGCTTTAGCATTTAGGGTTTTAGAATGTAACTTTCCCCTCGGGTTTTACAATGTAGCTTAGGGTTTAGGGTTTGAAGTTGTAGGGTTAGCCGTTAGGCTAACCCTACGACTTCAAACCCTAAACCCTTAAGCGTACCGTATACATCCGTCCCCCACCTGTAGGCTTTAGCATTTTAGGGTTTAGCATTTAGGGTTTAGATTTTAGGGTTTAGAATGTTAGGCTTTAGCATTTTAGGGTTTAGCATTTAGGGTTTTAGAATGTAACTTTCCCCTCGGGTTTTACAATGTAGCTTAGGGTTTAGGGTTTGAAGTTGTAGGGTTAGCCGTTAGGCTAACCCTACGACTTCAAACCCTAAACCCTTAAGCGTACCGTATACATCCGTCCCCCTCCTGTAGGCTTTAGCATTTAGGGTTTAGCATTTAGGGTTTAGATTTTCCACGGTTTAGATTTTAGGGTTTAGCATTTTAGGGTTTAGATTTTAGGGTTTAGATTTTAGGGTTTAGCATTTTAGGGTTTAGATTTTAGGGTTTAGATTTTAGGGTTTAGATTTTAGGGTTTAGCATTTTAGGGTTTAGATTTTAGGGTTTTAGAATGTAACTTTCCCCGGGTTTTACAATGTAGCTTAGGGTTTGTTTTAGGGTTTAGCCATTTAGGGTTTAGATTTTAGGGTTTAGATTTTAGGGTTTTAGAATGTAACTTTCCCCTCTTGTTTTTATAATGTAGCTTATACACAAGGTTTTTTTTATACATTCTACATCTTGTGTTTGGTTTTTGAAAAACTCATACATTTTTCATACACAAGGTGTTTTTATACATTCTACATCTTGTGTTTGGTTTTTGAAAAACTCATACATTTTTCATACACAAGGTGTTTTTATACATTCTACATCTTGTGTTTGGTTTTTGAAAAACTCATACATTTTTCATACACAAGGTGTTTTTATACATTCTACATCTTGTGTTTGGTTTTTGAAAAACTCATACATTTTTCATACACAAGGTGTTTTTATACATTCTACATCTTGTGTTTGGTTTTTGAAAAACTCATACATTTTTCATACACAAGGTGTTTTTATACATTCTACATCTTGTGTTTGGTTTTTGAAAAACTCATACATTTTTCATACACAAGGTGTTTTTATACATTCTACATCTTGTGTTTGGTTTTTGAAAAACTCATACATTTTTCATACACAAGGTGTTTTTATACATTCTACATCTTGTGTTTGGTTTTTGAAAAACTCATACATTTTTCATACACAAGGTGTTTTTATACATTCTACATCTTGTGTTTGGTTTTTGAAAAACTCATACATTTTTCATACACAAGGTGTTTTTATACATTCTACATCTTGTGTTTGGTTTTTGAAAAACTCATACATTTTTCATACACAAGGTGTTTTTATACATTCTACATCTTGTGTTTGGTTTTTGAAAAACTCATACATTTTTCATACACAAGGTGTTTTTATACATTCTACATCTTGTGTTTGGTTTTTGAAAAACTCATACATTTTTCATACACAAGGTGTTTTTATACATTCTACATCTTGTGTTTGGTTTTTGAAAAACTCATACATTTTTCATACACAAGGTGTTTTTATACATTCTACATCTTGTGTTTGGTTTTTGAAAAACTCATACATTTTTCATACACAAGGTGTTTTTATACATTCTACATCTTGTGTTTGGTTTTTGAAAAACTCATACATTTTTCATACACAAGGTGTTTTTATACATTCTACATCTTGTGTTTGGTTTTTGAAAAACTCATACATTTTTCATACACAAGGTGTTTTTATACATTCTACATCTTGTGTTTGGTTTTTGAAAAACTCATACATTTTTCATACACAAGGTGTTTTTATACATTCTACATCTTGTGTTTGGTTTTTGAAAAACTCATACATTTTTCATACACAAGGTGTTTTTATACATTCTACATCTTGTGTTTGGTTTTTGAAAAACTCATACATTTTTCATACACAAGGTGTTTTTATACATTCTACATCTTGTGTTTGGTTTTTGAAAAACTCATACATTTTTCATACACAAGGTGTTTTTATACATTCTACATCTTGTGTTTGGTTTTTGAAAAACTCATACATTTTTCATACACAAGGTGTTTTTATACATTCTACATCTTGTGTTTGGTTTTTGAAAAACTCATACATTTTTCATACACAAGGTGTTTTTATACATTCTACATCTTGTGTTTGGTTTTTGAAAAACTCATACATTTTTCATACACAAGGTGTTTTTATACATTCTACATCTTGTGTTTGGTTTTTGAAAAACTCATACATTTTTCATACACAAGGTGTTTTTATACATTCTACATCTTGTGTTTGGTTTTTGAAAAACTCATACATTTTTCATACACAAGGTGTTTTTATACATTCTACATCTTGTGTTTGGTTTTTGAAAAACTCATACATTTTTCATACACAAGGTGTTTTTATACATTCTACATCTTGTGTTTGGTTTTTGAAAAACTCATACATTTTTCATACACAAGGTGTTTTTATACATTCTACATCTTGTGTTTGGTTTTTGAAAAACTCATACATTTTTCATACACAAGGTGTTTTTATACATTCTACATCTTGTGTTTGGTTTTTGAAAAACTCATACATTTTTCATACACAAGGTGTTTTTATACATTCTACATCTTGTGTTTGGTTTTTGAAAAACTCATACATTTTTCATACACAAGGTGTTTTTATACATTCTACATCTTGTGTTTGGTTTTTGAAAAACTCATACATTTTTCATACACAAGGTGTTTTTATACATTCTACATCTTGTGTTTGGTTTTTGAAAAACTCATACATTTTTCATACACAAGGTGTTTTTATACATTCTACATCTTGTGTTTGGTTTTTGAAAAACTCATACATTTTTCATACACAAGGTGTTTTTATACATTCTACATCTTGTGTTTGGTTTTTGAAAAACTCATACATTTTTCATACACAAGGTGTTTTTATACATTCTACATCTTGTGTTTGGTTTTTGAAAAACTCATACATTTTTCATACACAAGGTGTTTTTATACATTCTACATCTTGTGTTTGGTTTTTGAAAAACTCATACATTTTTCATACACAAGGTGTTTTTATACATTCTACATCTTGTGTTTGGTTTTTGAAAAACTCATACATTTTTCATACACAAGGTGTTTTTATACATTCTACATCTTGTGTTTGGTTTTTGAAAAACTCATACATTTTTCATACACAAGGTGTTTTTATACATTCTACATCTTGTGTTTGGTTTTTGAAAAACTCATACATTTTTCATACACAAGGTGTTTTTATACATTCTACATCTTGTGTTTGGTTTTTGAAAAACTCATACATTTTTCATACACAAGGTGTTTTTATACATTCTACATCTTGTGTTTGGTTTTTGAAAAACTCATACATTTTTCATACACAAGGTGTTTTTATACATTCTACATCTTGTGTTTGGTTTTTGAAAAACTCATACATTTTTCATACACAAGGTGTTTTTATACATTCTACATCTTGTGTTTGGTTTTTGAAAAACTCATACATTTTTCATACACAAGGTGTTTTTATACATTCTACATCATTAGATCGTCTTCATCATTATACTTCTTCTTCATCATTAGATCGTCTTCATCATTATACTTCTTCTTCATCATTAGATCGTCTTCATCACAACATTCCCTCTTCATCATTAGATCTTCTTCATCATAACTTCTTCTTCATCATTAGATCGTCTTCATCATTAACATTCTTCTTCATCATTATACTTCTTCTTCATCATTAGATCGTCTTCATCATTATACTTCTTCTTCATCATTAGATCGTCTTCATCACAACATCTCTTCATCATTAGATCTTCTTCATCATTATACTTCTTCTTCATCATTAGATCGTCTTCATCATAACTTCTTCTTCATCATTATACTTCTTCTTCATCATTAGATCTTCTTCATCATTATACTTCTTCTTCATCATTAGATCGTCTTCATCATTAACTTCTTCTTCATCATTATACTTCTTCTTCATCATTAGATCCTTCATCATTATACTCTTTTTTCCATTCCTAAATTATGCTGTTTCATAATTTGATTAACTTCTGTTTACATATATATTAGTTTATCATTGTTTCATTCTATTTTGTTTATGTAATGTAGAAACAACTACTACAAAAAAGAGGAATGCTCATGATGATGTTACAGAACCTGCCAGGAAAAAGGCAAAGTCAAAAAAGACAATGCCAGAAGAACATGTTGGAGAAGAACCAAATCCTAATGCTGGTACGACACATATGCCCTTTAAGATTTATATCAGTTTGTTTTATTTTATAGTTTTTGAGTTTTTGTGTTTATATAATGTACAAAGAACCTGCTGTGAAAAAGCGAAAGTCAAAGAAGACATTGAAAGAAGGACCTGTTGCTAAAGAACCATCTCCTGTTGCTACAGAACCATCTCCTGGTACGACACATCTCCTGTTTATATAATTTTATTAGCTTGTGTTCTTTTATGTATTTTCATTTTTTGTGTTTATATAATGTAGAAGAGAGGATTTTGGATGAACCTGAAGAACCTAAAATGACGTCAATCAGATTGCGCACCACACCCGCCCCATTTAACAATGCGATTTCCTTGTTGACTGATGATCAAAAGGAGGCCGTTAGGTCTTTCGGTTTTGGATCACTTCTAGATTTTAACATAGGAACTCTTCCACACATGCTCTGTCATTTTGTTGTTGAGAAATTCGATGTGAGTTCTATGGAGATAAAACTGAGAGGGGGTGTTATAAAGGTTGATAGACAGGCTGTGCATGATGTTTTTGGGATCCCTATGGGTGGGACACCCATATCTGCTTTGAATGTTGCTGAGCATCATGAGTTTATCAATGGATGGTTGGCGCAGTATCAAGTACCAGTGAAGCAGGAAGTTGAGAACCCAGATACGGAGACATCAAGTAAGCCTGCTAAGAAACTAGCGAAGAAGCGTGGGCCGAAGCCATCAAAAAATGTTGTACCTTCAGTGCGTCCTACTGCAATTGCTAATAAGATTTTAGAAAATATGGGACAAATGAATCAGTACTTCAAGATGAATTTCTTGATGTTGTTTATCACTTCCCTGATTTACTCTGATCATAATGGCGCTGCCGATCTGGATACCTTGTACCGTGTTAGCAATGATGCTGATTTTAGAACTTTGGATTGGTGTTCTTTTGTGCTTGAGTTCTTGGGTAAATGCAAGTGTTGGAAACCAAACAACTCTAACAAACACTATCATGGTCCTGCAACTTTGTTAACTGTGAGTTTCTCTTCTTTTGTTTGCTATTTTTATCTTCACTTTTATAATAACAAGTGTATTACATATTCTGTATGTTTTTTTAATTTTACGTTTACTTTTTTGTAGCTATTATACTTGGACAGAACAGACTTCAGTGAAATGACAGTTCCAAGAACACGTCCAGTTTTTAAAAATTGGAGCCGGTTTCTAGTTGCAAGGGAGACGAGGGAAGTTCAGGTCGGAAGTTTTGGAACAATGGGACTCAGGCCATCTTATAATGTAAGATTGTATTTATTTTTTTTTTAATTTTACGTTTACTTTTTTTGTAGCTATTATACTTGGACAGAACAGACTTCAGTGAAATGACAGTTCCAAGAACCCGTCCAGTTTTTAAAAATTGGAGCCGGTTTCTAGTTGCAAGGGAGACGAGGGAAGTTCAGGTCGGAAGTTTTGGAACAATGGGACTCAGGCCATCTTATAATGTAAGATTGTATTTAATTTTTTTATCTTCATTTCAAAGTTAAGGCATAGTCTCTCAATAAGACAAAGCTTCTCAGAGTTAATAATGGTGTGACTATTTTGTAAAAACAATTTGTGTTTTGTGATTTTAGGAATTAAATAATACCCAACACAATGTGTTTTAGTTTTGAATGCAGCTTTTCTCAAATACCCCAACACATCTGTGTTAATTATTTTTTAAAAACACTTTGTGTCTGGTGATTTTAGGATTCACTAGAAACCCCAACAAAATGTGTTTTAGTTTGGAAAACACCTTGTGTTTTGGATTTGTATAAATTTCTATAATACCTCAACACAATGTGTTTTACTTTTTAAAGCACCTTTTTCAAATACCCCAACACACCTGTGTTAGTTATTTTTTAAAAACACTTTGTGTCTGGTTATTTTAGCAGTTACTAGAAACCCCAACACAATGTGTTTTAGTTTGGAAAACTCCTTGTGTCTTGTGATTAGTATTATGCGATCCTTGATGAACTAACAAATCTTTATGTTTTGCAGGCTTTTGATGATATTTCTTATAATCTAATGGAGATGTCAAATACAAAAAAGGAGTTGTTTGATGCATTTGACAAAGAAAAGCAAATAGATCCAGAGAACCCAACTTTGAAGTTTTATTATTCAAAGTTTGAAGAGGTTTGTTCAATGCGTGCTTTGTTTTATGATGGACAGTCGCCGAATGAAGTTTTTGACGATGTTCATCATCAAAATGATGTTTTTGATGGACAAAATGATGGAAAAAAGGATGTTCAAAATAAGGAGTCTGAGGAGGAACCAAATGTGGTTGTTTCCAAGGTGGTTAATCAGGTTCATAGTCAGGTTGTTCGTGATGTTACAGAAACCAACGTGGTTGTTGCTGATGTAATCAAAGAGTTGGAGCAGAATATTGAAGTTGGATTGAACAAGGTGGTTAATGATGAGGTTGATACTGGAGTAAAAAAGGTTGCAAGTGATAAGGAGAATATTGAACTTGGAGTAAAAAAGGTTGTTACTGGACTGGCTAATGTGGTTTGTTTCTCCTGTTGTCATTGATAGTGGTTTGGTTAATATTGGGTCCACTGAAGCAAGAAAAATTGTTGATGATTTGGTTGGTCGATCAATCTGGTGAAGCTTCAGGCATTGCTTATAATAGCAACAAAGATAATAAACTTCCCGTGAAACGAAAACCATCAGCAGGAGCAAATGTCGAGGGTGAACAATTGTTGACGGATGCTGAAGCTACACAAGGTGAAGGGGAACAGTTGTCGACGGATGAGGCTACAGGTTCTGGTGTTCAAAGAGAAAAACAGAATACAGAACAGTTGGTGACGGATACACAGGGTGAGGTTCAGAATGTTGTTACTGGAGTGAATAAGGTTGTTTCTCATGTTGCTGATGTGGTTGTTCCTCAAGTGAACAATGAGGTTGATAGTGGGTTGGATGTTAGTAATTTGGTTGATAGTGGGTCTGCTGTAGCAAAAACAACTTGTGCATACTTCAGAAAAGAGAAAGAAGAAACTTATCAGAATACCAAATCCATCACCGGAAACAAATGTTGAGGGTGAACAACAGAGTACACAGGCTGAAGATAAACATGTTGAGGGGGAACGGTTGGTTACTGATGAGGCTGAGGTTCAGAATGAGGCTGGAGAAGATGGTGATGAAGTATTGACCAAAAAGGGTCGTGGACGTCCTCCAAAGAGTAAAGGAGTTGCTGCTGGTGATTTGCAGAAAAGGAAAGAAAAGGTTGCTGCTGTTGAGGGGGAACATATGGTGACTGATGAGGCTGAGGTTGAGAATGAAGCTGCAAAAGATGGTGATGATGTAGTCTTGTCTGAGTTGCTTGTTAAAAAGGGTCGTGGACGTCCTCCCAAGGTAAAAGAAGATGCTGGTATTGATTTGCAGAAAACAAAAAAAAAGGCTGCCGGTGGTGCTTTGCATAAAAGGAAAGAAAAGGCTGCTGCTGTTGAAGTTCCGCCAAGGTAAATTCATGGTTTTCTACTTTTTAACTTATTTTTAATTTTTGTTTAAATAATCAAATATATTTTTCTAATTTTATTACGTGTAATAACTTTTTTCTTTTTGGGGGCACATAGCAGGAAGCGCGCTTCCGAGAGGATAACTAATAGGAAGATTTCAGTTAATGTTGTCACGAAGGATGGGAAAGGCTTGGAACCGGAAAATCCAGTCATATTGAAGTAAAGAAACTAAATATCGCATGCATGTATTTGTCTTTTCCTTAGTATCAGACAGTTCAAGTATCCAAAATTCTAGAATTCTAACTACTTTTGTAACTATGGTTTTCCAGTTATGTATGGTGAATGCAATACTTTAGATATGTTGAATGTAAATGCAATGCTTGTTACTTTGTTGAATAACTTTTATATTAATGTAGATGTTGCTTTAGATATCTTGAATGTAAATGCAAGACTTGTTACTTTGTTTTGTATTCTGTGATAGATATAGAGTACAGAGACAGTTTTTTTGTGTCAAAGGGTTGCATGATGCTAAATGTATGGCCAAAATACAAGGTGTTTAAAGTTTTATAATGCGCGAAACACAAGGTGTATGGTGGATTTTTTCAAAACACAAGGTGTTCAAATTTTTATAATGCGCGAAACACAAGGTGTCTGGTGGATGGTTTTATTGAAATGTGTTATACAAATGGTAAATAAATGCCCAGACACAATGTGTTTCGATATGTTTATAATTTTAGATTGCCCAAACACAATGTGTTTTATTTTCCTTATCCTTGATAATAACCTGGTCAAAGTAATTGATGATATAAATGTCTTAAAAAAATTCAAAATACTATCTGTTCAACAACAACTAAGATAATAATCTGGACAAAGTAAATGATGATATAAATGTCTTAAAAAAATTCCAAATACCATCTGTTCAACGACAACTAATCGAGCATATAATTATTGAAAAATGAAAATAGTATGAAAATAGAAAAATCCATCATGGATTGCTGACAGCAGCCTCATTTGAATTGCTTTGTTTCGCAGCCTCAGTTGAATTGCTTTGTTTCTTTGTACCTCGTTCTTTACCGCACGTCCTTGCATTGTGTTTTGTACCTCCACAGTTGCTGCAGATAATCTTTCTCTTCTGGCTTTCTTTTATTCCCAACTCTTTGCCGCCCATTATTCGTCTTAATTTCGCACAGCCTTTGTATGATCCGACTGGTGGGTTGTTTATAAGGATTTCGTCAGGCCTCCTGGTCCCAATCATATCTGCCATAGTATCTTCTTTCCTCTTCTTTGGTGTCTTTTGCACTTTCTTCTCAACATCAATCTTCAATTCTTTAACCTTTTCAAGAAATTCTTGTAGCAGCTTCTCATCAGGTACAAGGTTATCGATGCAATCTTCTACAGCTGTGTTTATTTCATGAACAAACTTTTGGACACCAGTATTTGCATTACCGTATTTGTTTCTTCGTGATCTCAGCTCTGGTGGTATGATATCTCTCGTCCAACGTCTGTTGATGTATCTTTCTGGAATCTCATTGATGTTCCAGATGAAATTCAAGACCCAAAAACAATGTCGACACAAGAGACCAAATCTCATGTAGTTTCTACATGTACATGTTACCAAACCGTCCTCACGGTTATGAAGTACCTTCACCACCAACAGAAATTCATATTATATTAAACTAAGAATGATTTTTTATATGTATAATTAATCAATCAGTGTTGCATATTTGCATGTTGTTTACTCGAAACCGAAACACAATGTGTTTTGGATTTGAAACACCTTGTGTATGGCCATTGTATGAAGTACTTGAAACCAAAACACAATGTGTTTTGGATTAGAAACACCTTGTGTATGGCCATAGTAGGAACAATGTAACAACCGTGCATTTTGACTTTTGACTATGGGTACGTTTCCTAAGTTTTTGTCTTAATCAATATATGATCAAGTGCAATTTAAGGTTCATTTAAGTGCAATGTGTTTATGTGGGTCAATTTATTGTACAATTAGGGACTTATGTGCAAGTTGAGACCATTAGTTAGTGCAAATCGACTTTTACTTAAATAGCATCTAATTTAAATTAGTAAAATGAATATGGATCCTATCCGTGGGTTGTACCCAACCCATGACCCATCCAAGATATGCCCAACCCTCCCCACCTTATCCCTTTTTCATCCATTCTCTTACACTTCTCTCTCTCCCTCCCATCTCATTTAACACTCACACTCTCAATCTTTCTCTAAAATTCTTGGTCATTTATGTTAGTTCAACTAGATTTAACAACAAATCATCCTCCTTATTGTCATTCTTACAACCTATCAAAAATCCAAGTCTCCAAGTGCAAGAAAAGCTTCATTTAGGTCAAAAATCGGGTTTGGTTGCTTGTGGAAGTTTTGGTAAGTGTTTTCTAGCTCAAATTCGTCATTTCTAGTTGTTAAACTTGTATTACATCTAAATCTAAGCACTCTTGGTCATTATAGCTTCAAAATCCGAAATTAGGGTTTCTAGTTATCTAATTAGGTCAAAAATCGATTTGGGTCAAAAGCCATGTTTTGGAATGGAACTATTGAGTGGGTTATGTTCAAATGAGTTTACTATGTTCAAAATGGGTCTCGAAGTTGTGCAAATCGATTTCTTGGTCTAGGTAGCAAGAAATTTGGGTTTTTGGTTCGTGGCTCCTGCATAACCTGCAGGTGCTGGCTGCAGTTTGTGGGCACTGCGGCGCAGTGATCCTTCCTCTGGCTCACTGCGGCGCAGTGCTGTTTCCTGGCTCACTGCGGCGCAGTGAGCTTAGTCCTGGCTCACTGCGGCGCAGTGAGCTTAGTCCTGGCTCACTGCGCGCAGTGAGCTTATCCTGGCCACTGCGGCGCAGTGAGCTTAGTCCTGGCTCACTGCGGCGCAGTGAATTGTTCTGGTTCTGGTCTGACTAAGCCACTGCGGCGCAGTGAGCTTAGTCCTGGCTCACTGCGGCGCAGTGGATTGTTCTGGTTCTGGTCTGACTAAGCCACTGCGGCGCAGTGAGCTTAGTCCTGGCTCACTGCGACGCAGTGAGCTTGTCCTGGCTCACTGCGGCGCAGTGAGCTTAGTCCTGGCTCACTGCGGCGCAGTGAGCTTAGTCCTGGCTCACTGCGGCGCAGTGAGCTTGTCCTGGCTCACTGCGGCGCAGTGAGCTTAGTCCTGGCTCACTGCGGCGCAGTGAGCTTAGTCCTGGCTCACTGCGGCGCAGTGAGCTTTCCTGGCTCACTGCGGCGCAGTGAGCTTAGTCCTGGCTCACTGCGGCGCAGTGAGCTTAGTCCTGGCTCACTGCGGCGCAGTGAGCTTAGTCCTGGCTCACTGCGGCGCAGTGAGCTTAGTCCTGGCTCACTGCGGCGCAGTGAGCTTAGTCCTGGCTCACTGCGGCGCAGTGAGCTTAGTCCTGGCTCACTGCGGCGCAGTGAGCTTAGTCCTGGCTCACTGCGGCGCAGTGAGCTTAGTCCTGGCTCACTGCGGCGCAGTGAGCTTAGTCCTGGCTCACTGCGGCGCAGTGAGCTTAGTCCTGGCTCACTGCGGCGCAGTGAGCTTAGTCCTGGCTCACTGCGGCGCAGTGAGCTTAGTCCTGGCTCACTGCGGCGCAGTGAGCTTAGTCCTGGCTCACTGCGGCGCAGTGAGCTTAGTCCTGGCTCACTGCGGCGCAGTGAGCTTAGTCCTGGCTCACTGCGGCGCAGTGAGCTTAGTCCTGGCTCACTGCGGCGCAGTGAGCTTAGTCCTGGCTCACTGCGGCGCAGTGAGCTTAGTCCTGGCTCACTGCGGCGCAGTGAGCTTAGTCCTGGCTCACTGCGGCGCAGTGAGCTTAGTCCTGGCTCACTGCGGCGCAGTGAGCTTAGTCCTGGCTCACTGCGGCGCAGTGAGCTTAGTCCTGGCTCACTGCGGCGCAGTGAGCTTAGTCCTGGCTCACTGCGGCGCAGTGAGCTTAGTCCTGGCTCACTGCGGCGCAGTGAGCTTAGTCCTGGCTCACTGCGGCGCAGTGAGCTTAGTCCTGGCTCACTGCGGCGCAGTGAGCTTAGTCCTGGCTCACTGCGGCGCAGTGAGCTTAGTCCTGGCTCACTGCGGCGCAGTGAGCTTAGTCCTGGCTCACTGCGGCGCAGTGAGCTTAGTCCTGGCTCACTGCGGCGCAGTGAGCTTAGTCCTGGCTCACTGCGGCGCAGTGAGCTTAGTCCTGGCTCACTGCGGCGCAGTGAGCTTAGTCCTGGCTCACTGCGGCGCAGTGAGCTTAGTCCTGGCTCACTGCGGCGCAGTGAGCTTAGTCCTGGCTCACTGCGGCGCAGTGAGCTTAGTCCTGGCTCACTGCGGCGCAGTGAGCTTAGTCCTGGCTCACTGCGGCGCAGTGAGCTTAGTCCTGGCTCACTGCGGCGCAGTGAGCTTAGTCCTGGCTCACTGCGGCGCAGTGAGCTTAGTCCTGGCTCACTGCGGCGCAGTGAGCTTAGTCCTGGCTCACTGCGGCGCAGTGAGCTTAGTCCTGGCTCACTGCGGCGCAGTGAGCTTAGTCCTGGCTCACTGCGGCGCAGTGAGCTTAGTCCTGGCTCACTGCGGCGCAGTGAGCTTAGTCCTGGCTCACTGCGGCGCAGTGAGCTTAGTCCTGGCTCACTGCGGCGCAGTGAGCTTAGTCCTGGCTCACTGCGGCGCAGTGAGCTTAGTCCTGGCTCACTGCGGCGCAGTGAGCTTAGTCCTGGCTCACTGCGGCGCAGTGAGCTTAGTCCTGGCTCACTGCGGCGCAGTGAGCTTAGTCCTGGCTCACTGCGGCGCAGTGAGCTTAGTCCTGGCTCACTGCGGCGCAGTGAGCTTAGTCCTGGCTCACTGCGGCGCAGTGAGCTTAGTCCTGGCTCACTGCGGCGCAGTGAGCTTAGTCCTGGCTCACTGCGGCGCAGTGAGCTTAGTCCTGGCTCACTGCGGCGCAGTGAGCTTAGTCCTGGCTCACTGCGGCGCAGTGAGCTTAGTCCTGGCTCACTGCGGCGCAGTGAGCTTAGTCCTGGCTCACTGCGGCGCAGTGAGCTTAGTCCTGGCTCACTGCGGCGCAGTGAGCTTAGTCCTGGCTCACTGCGGCGCAGTGAGCTTAGTCCTGGCTCACTGCGGCGCAGTGAGCTTAGTCCTGGCTCACTGCGGCGCAGTGAGCTTAGTCCTGGCTCACTGCGGCGCAGTGAGCTTAGTCCTGGCTCACTGCGGCGCAGTGAGCTTAGTCCTGGCTCACTGCGGCGCAGTGAGCTTTCTGGTTCTGGCTCACTGCGGCGCAGTGAGCTTAGTCCTGGCGCATGATGATATTTGGGACGTATATGTTGTGTGACATTGTTGTTGATGTGCAATTATGTGATTTGTTGTATGGGGACTATATTGTGTATATTGTGTTGTTTTAGGCTAGTTGTGTATATATGGAGGACGGTAATGCCTTTGAAAGGTTAGAGATGTGGTGGGAAGGCTGCGGGTGACCCTATATATAAGCATCAAAGGCCTTTCAAAAGTAGTATCGTACAAAGTATATGCATATGATGTTTGGTTATGTGTGGACATTGATGGTCATGGATGAATACATTTACGTGCATTAGTACAATGAGTACATTTACGTGCAATTGAGTACAATGAGTACATTTACGTGCAATTGAGTACAATGAGTACATTTACGTGCAATTGAGTACAATGAGTACATTTACGTGCAATTGAGTACAATGAGTACATTTACGTGCAATTGAGTACAATGAGTACATTTACGTGCAATTGGGTACAATGAGTACATTTACGTGCAATTGAGTACAATGAGTACATTTACGTGCAATTGGGTACAATGAGTACATTTACGTGCAATTGGGTACAATGAGTACATTTACGTGCAATTGGGTACAATGAGTACATTTACGTGCAATTGGGTACAATGAGTACATTTACGTGCAATTGGGTACAATGAGTACATTTACGTGCAATTGAGTACAATGAGTACATTTACGTGCAATTGAGTACAATGAGTACATTTACGTGCAATTGAGTACAATGAGTACATTTACGTGCAATTGGGTACAATGAGTACATTTACGTGCAATTGGGTACAATGAGTACATTTACGTGCAATTGGGTACAATGAGTACATTTACGTGCAATTGGGTACAATGAGTACATTTACGTGCAATTGGGTACAATGAGTACATTTACGTGCAATTGGGTACAATGAGTACATTTACGTGCAATTGGGTACAATGAGTACATTTACGTGCAATTGGGTACAATGAGTACATTTACGTGCAATTGGGTACAATGAGTACATTTACGTGCAATTGGGTACAATGAGTACATTTACGTGCAATTGGGTACAATGAGTACATTTACGTGCAATTGGGTACAATGAGTACATTTACGTGCAATTGGGTACAATGAGTACATTTACGTGCAATTGGGTACAATGAGTACATTTACGTGCAATTGGGTACAATGAGTACATTTACGTGCAATTGGGTACAATGAGTACATTTACGTGCAATTGGGTACAATGAGTACATTTACGTGCAATTGAGTACAATGAGTACATTTACGTGCAATTGAGTACAATGAGTACATTTACGTGCAATTGAGTACAATGAGTACATTTACGTGCAATTGAGTACAATGAGTACATTTACGTGCAATTGGGTACAATGAGTACATTTACGTGCAATTGAGTACAATGAGTACATTTACGTGCAATTGAGTACAATGAGTACATTTACGTGCAATTGGGTACAATGAGTACATTTACGTGCAATTGGGTACAATGAGTACATTTACGTGCAATTGAGTACAATGAGTACATTTACGTGCAATTGGGTACAATGAGTACATTTACGTGCAATTGGGTACAATGAGTACATTTACGTGCAATTGGGTACAATGAGTACATTTACGTGCAATTGGGTACAATGAGTACATTTACGTGCAATTGGGTACAATGAGTACATTTACGTGCAATTGGGTACAATGAGTACATTTACGTGCAATTGGGTACAATGAGTACATTTACGTGCAATTGAGTACAATGAGTACATTTACGTGCAATTGGGTACAATGAGTACATTTACGTGCAATTGAGTACAATGAGTACATTTACGTGCAATTGAGTACAATGAGTACATTTACGTGCAATTGAGTACAATGAGTACATTTACGTGCAATTGGGTACAATGAGTACATTTACGTGCAATTGAGTACAATGAGTACATTTACGTGCAATTGGGTACAATGAGTACATTTACGTGCAATTGGGTACAATGAGTACATTTACGTGCAATTGGGTACAATGAGTACATTTACGTGCAATTGGGTACAATGAGTACATTTACGTGCAATTGGGTACAATGAGTACATTTACGTGCAATTGGGTACAATGAGTACATTTACGTGCAATTGGGTACAATGAGTACATTTACGTGCAATTGGGTACAATGAGTACATTTACGTGCAATTGGGTACAATGAGTACATTTACGTGCAATTGGGTACAATGAGTACATTTACGTGCAATTGAGTACAATGAGTACATTTACGTGCAATTGGGTACAATGAGTACATTTACGTGCAATTGGGTACAATGAGTACATTTACGTGCAATTGGGTACAATGAGTACATTTACGTGCAATTGGGTACAATGAGTACATTTACGTGCAATTGGGTACAATGAGTACATTTACGTGCAATTGGGTACAATGAGTACATTTACGTGCAATTGGGTACAATGAGTACATTTACGTGCAATTGGGTACAATGAGTACATTTACGTGCAATTGGGTACAATGAGTACATTTACGTGCAATTGAGTACAATGAGTACATTTACGTGCAATTGGGTACAATGAGTACATTTACGTGCAATTGAGTACAATGGAAGCATCTTTGAAATCTTTGTACCTTTTGAGCTTTCACAACTTGAACTTTTGAATGTTGATTTCAACTTGATGTTGCTTTGAGAAGTAACTTGAATCTTTGAGTAGCATGCGGAAGCTTGGTTTTGACTTTGAATTCTTTGAATTCTTTTGGAGTGCGGAAGCTTGGTTATCTTTGAAATCTTTTGGCATTGCGGAAGCTTGGATTTGGAATGCTGAAATTTGATTTGACTTTAAAACTTCAATTCTTGATCTCACTTGTCTCTGAATCAATAAACATCTTGGAGCACTTGATTCTTTGATCAATAAACATTTGCTCCCCCTCAATCAAACAACTATCTCGGAGCAAATTATTCAAATAAATGAACAATCTTCAATTTCTTGCTCCCCCTCGAACAAACAATTATTTTGGAGCATCTTTAACACTTAAGCAATTCATGAGTTCACTCTTGCTCCCCCTCAAATTAACAATCTCTTCAAACATTGTTCAAATGTAGAATCTTATCAAGACATTAAACAAACTTAACTATCCAACTTAATTTTCTATGGAGCATCAACACACGACAATCTCTATTCAATCTCAAATTCTTCTAATCATCAAACAATGGTCATTTTTCCAACAAATCTTTCAAATATCGACCATGTACATCATCTTGAATATACTCGATCTCGAATCAATCCTTTAACTTTCTCGAAACAATCTTACAACTTTCAACATATCACGATAATTATTCACTCTCTTCACCTAAACTAACGATCCTTTGAACAACCAAACACTATGAATTATCCTCAATCAATATCTACCTAAACCTTGAACTCTATCTATCAATCATTTAATCATTTATCCCCCTTATGATGAATATGTGAAACGGTTTCATCATACAATAATGATTGATAGCATAAACGGTAGATCACAACAAACAACAAGCAACCAAATTAACCCAACCCAATTCCCAATTCCCAATGAACCTATTGGTGAACTAGAATGTGAGGTTGCGTTATTGGAAAAAGATTTTTATAAGGTGTTTGTGTTCTTTGTGTTTGTGTGAAGAGAAATGAAAACCGGATAAAAATGATCCGTTAACACAACCAAGAATCAAAAGGATTAATGGTGTGGCCTAAAAATACGAATACTATTTTTAGGACCTCCCATTATCATCGAGAAATGCACAAAGCTTATCTCTAAATGGTTCGGTCTATGGCTTTTCAACCGATAGATTGCTTTAAAGAATGTAATTCATGGTCAGTGTCACAAATGCGTTCGATAACCATGTGTTACTATCCTCAAAGGCTTTTGGGTAAATAAATCCGAGGTCACATAGACTTCTCGTTAACTCGACAAATTCATAAAATGAAAATGTGAGACCTACGTTCAACGTTGGAAAAGATGTTAGCATTGGTAGGATTTCCATTCGATCATCGCGGAATATCAAAAATATGATATCACTACGAATGTTCCGGCAATATCACAAAGATATGCGATGTCACAAAGACATATAAAGACTCTATGTGTCCTAGTCAAATGAAAGAATATTTCAAGTACGCTCTAGACTCAATAGTGATCAAATGAAGTCGGGGACCGAAGCAGAGTGTCTCCCTTTTTCAATATCAACATCTTCCAAATGAAGAGTCGATAGAAATATGAAAATCTCCGTGAGAATAAAACAAGCATTTGTTAAGAAATACTTGAGTGGTTAGGTAAAGATGTGCATTGCTTCACTGGGTCCATGAAGTCTTCTTCAATACTGAGAAATCAACAAATGAAATCCGATAGAAACGTGTTGACCCGGCATTTTAAAAATTTGGGGAGGGCTTTTATTTCTTTTAGCCCTTTCTCACATCATTTCACCGTAACCTCTCACTTTTCGACTACTCCCTCATGTCCTATTTGCACAAACATCATCACCACGCTCATAAACCCTCACAATCTAAATTGAGAATATAACTCCGGGGTTAGATCTCATCGGCGATGACAAGATCATGGAGTATTTATGAGTGGCCTAAACTCTCATGTGCAAATCTAACACCGAACTTCTTAGAATTTGATCGAAAATGGTTTGAAAAACATCCAAAGTGTTTTAAAATGGAAAATGAGTTTAAACACTTGGAAGTTTTGGTTTATAAACAAACTCCCCCTAAATATATGCATGATATAAACAAAGTTTTTGCATATAAAGGGTGAGTAAAGAGTTTGAAAGTTGCTCACAAATATTAAAAATGAGACTACAAAGGCAGTACACAAAGGCGTTCGATGCCTTGCATCTCATCCTAATACTTTGTGAGAAACTAAAAGACAAAGTATATAAACAAAAAGATGAAAAGAGAAAATCTTTTTGGATTTTTAAAATAAGAAAATGAAAATCTTTTTGGATTTTTCTTAAAAAAATGAAATTATAAACACGGTTTTAGAACGGGTTATACACTGATGTGTGCATAAGCCACCTTTCATCAAATCACTTGGAAATCACTTTTGGAACCCATTTGAGATTGGGTCCAATGGTTTTTGAATTCTTGAAAGACCAAATGTAAGTCTCATCGATTTGATGAATAGAGGTTGCATTCCACGGAGAACTAAAACCCGGTGTTTTAGTTGAAAAGATTTTTCGTGGAAGCAACGGTGAAAAATCATTTGATTTCTTTGAAAAACTTCCAATCTTGGGAGATTGAGTTGAAAAATGATTTTTCGAAGCAAAATCATTCACTTTTTGCACAACTGCTTTCACAGGTTTTGGTGCAAGATCAAAAAGTTCTGAAAAAGAATATTTGAATGATTTTGACTCAGTTGACTGATCTTTTAGAATCGGTTTCCATTTAGATTTAGTCAACTGAGATTTTGCTTGCGAAATATGAGATGATTTATCCTCATAGGATAGAAAAGAGACAAAAGTAGTTGTTCCATCAAAATTTGGTTTCTTAGCGTACTTTTTACCCTTTTCCAAGGAGTAATTAGTAAACTGAGAAACCTTTCTTTCAAAAGGTTTTGAAGATTTACTCGTGTAAACCCTCTTTGGAACATCAACTTTTGGTTTTGTTTGACAACAATCAACTTTAGGCTTTGTTTGCAATTCAATCTCAAGGTCAGAGATTCTTTTTGTCAAAAATGCTTCGTTTGATTGAAATTGCAAACACTTGTCTTCAAGACACTTGATTTGAGCACAAAGATTCGTTCTTTCTTTTTCAACATTGCTCACATCAATTTGAAGTTGTTCAAAAACTTTGAAAAATTTTCGCTCTTTGCTCACAAAAATGGTTGACTTATTTTGCAACTCATGGTTAAACTCAGAAATCTTTTGTTGCCAAACAAGTTCTTTGATTTGAGTGTCCAAAACATTTTGATTGAGCTCTGTGAAAGAATTGTCCAACTCATTTGTCAATTTAGAAATCTTGGATTGCAAATGATCATTTTCTTTTTGAAGACTTTCCTTGTTGGACAGAATGAGATCATTTGCAGATTTGAGAGCTTTATTATCAGATTTGAGTTGGTCAACTTCAGATTGAAGACTTGCCATGTTAGTCAAACTGAGATCATTAACAAAGTAGAGTTTTTTGTTTTCAGATTTGAGATGATCATTAACAGATTTAAGACTCTCATGTTCCTTCCGAAGATCTCTGTATTTCTCGAAATATTCCGTAAACTTTTGTAGCATTTGAATAACACAAGCATGACCTCGAACACATGAACACTCTCGACTTTCATGAAGATGATACGACTCTGTGCTTGGTTTATACTTGAACGTGATAGACATTTTTGAAATTAATTTTGATGACAGCCCAATAAAAGAAAAAATCCAGACAAGAACCTAATAATTTTAGCCCAATACGAATTAGTCCAAAACAAGTTTCAGCCCAAAAGATATTTAAGACCAACAAAAATGACTAGCCCGGTTAAAGAAAATGTAAGCCCAAAAAAAAAATTATTTTCTATTTGTATTGAATGCCGAGCAAAAATCTCGGCAAATGGACCAAAAAAATTTTGAAATTTTTTTATTTTCTGCTCACTAAAAGATTATTGATCAAAAATGATTTTGAATTAATTTTCTGGAAAATTTTGATTTGACAATTTCAATTTCAACTAAGTGCCGAGCTTAATTCTCTGCAAATGGTGCAAATAGCCAAGTCACAACCCAAGTACACTGATCAACAACCAATTTCAACTGAATGCCGAGCTTAAATCTCTGCAAACAGCACAAATAAGAATTTCACTTGGTCGAAGAAAACCAAAACAACTATTTGCCGAGCTTATATCTCTGCAAATAGCACAAATAAGAATTGTACTTAGTCGCAACAACCAAAAACACTTGTTTGCCGAGCTTAAACCTCTGCAAACAGAACAAATAGCACCAGCCTTGATCAAAATTTCTTGTAACAACTATTTGCCGAGCAGTGAGCTCTGCAAATAGAACAATTAGCACCAACACTTAACCAAAAATTCTTGTAACCTATTTGCCGAGCAGTGAGCTCTGCAAATAGAACAATTAGCACCAACACTTAACCAAAAATTCTTGTAACACCTATTTGCCGAGCAATGAGCTCTGCAAATAGAACAATTAGCTCAGTACTTAACCAAATTATGCTGAAACACGTATTTGCCGAGCAGTGAGCTCTGCAAATAGAACAATTAGCACCAACACTTAACCAAAAATTCTTGTAACCTATTTGCCGAGCAGTGAGCTCTGCAAATAGAACAATTAGCACCAACACTTAACCAAAAATTCTTGTAACCTATTTGCCGAGCAATGAGCTCTGCAAATAGAACAATTAGCACCAACACTTAACCAAAAATTCTTGTAACCATTATTTGCCGAGCAATGAGCTCTGCAAATAGAACAAATAGGAACAACTCTTAGCCAACGACCTCTGTAAACACGAGCACAAATAAGAATTGTACTTAGTCGCAACAACCAAAACACTATATTTGCCGAGCAATGAGCTCTGCAAATAGAACAATTAGCACCAACACTTAACCAAAAATTCTTGTAACCTATTTGCCGAGCAGTGAGCTCTGCAAATAGAACAATTAGCACCAACACTTAACCAAAAATTCTTGTAACCTATTTGCCGAGCAGTGAGCTCTGCAAATAGAACAATTAGCACCAACACTTAACCAAAAATTCTTGTAACCTATTTGCCGAGCAATGAGCTCTGCAAATAGAACAATTAGCACCAACACTTAACCAAAAATTCTTGTAAACCTATTTGTCGAGCAATGAGCTCTGCAAATAGAACAAGTAGCTCCAACACTTAAAAAAATTTCTTGAAAATCTATTTGCCGAGCAATAAGCTAAATTCAGAAAATAAGCTAAATTCAGAAAATAAGCTAAATTCAGAAAATAAGCTAAATTCAGAAAATAAGCTAAATTCAGAAAATAAGCTAAATTCAGAAAATAAGCTAAATTCAGAAAATAAGCTAAATTCAGAAAATAAGCTAAATTCAGAAAATAAGCTAAATAACAACAAACACACTAATATTGCAGAAATCACTAAAACAGTGATCTCGGCAAATAGACCTTTCAGAAAATAAGCTAAATTCAGAAAATAAGCACAATATAAGCTTCAATTAAGCTTGTGGATCGTTCAGATATGCTGATTGTGCTCTGATACCAAATGTTATAAATGGAAATGAGCTTAATTGAGGGTTTAATGGTGGAAATATGGTTAGTGTGTGTAAAGTGTGTTTGTGTGTGAAATGGAGGTTGAAGATGAAGTAGAGAGAGAAAATATGTTAACTATGTGTTTATTATCTCTTAGGTTATTACAAAATGATTAAGGAAGGAGTATTTATACTTATGATCTAATTATAACTAATACTCCTTCTACTATTGAATATTTACAATTTAACACCATATTTATATTTCTAACAAAAACACAATGTGTTTTGTATTAGAAACACCTTGTTTATGGCCATTGTATGAACTACTCGAAACCGCAGCACAATGTGTTTTGGATTTGAAACACGTTGTGTATGGCCACTTTATGAATTCTGGAAACCAAAACACAATGTGTTTTGGATTTGAAACACGTTGTGTATGGCTACTTTATGAATTCTGGAAACCAAAACACAATGTGTTTTGGATTTGAAACACGTTGTGTATGGCTACTTTATGAATTCTGGAAACCAAAACACAATGTGTTTTGGATTTGAAACACGTTGTGTATGGCTACTTTATGAATTCTGGAAACCAAAACACAATGTGTTTTGGATTTGAAACACGTTGTGTATGGCTACTTTATGAATTCTGGAAACCAAAACACAATGTGTTTTCTTTGAAACACGTTGTGTATGGCCATTTATGAATTCTGGAAACCAAAACACAATGTGTTTTGGATTTGAAACACGTTGTGTATGGCTACTTTATGAATTCTGGAAACCAAAACACAATGTGTTTTGGATTTGAAACACGTTGTGTATGGCTACTTTATGAATTCTGGAAACCAAAACACAATGTGTTTTGGATTTGAAACACGTTGTGTATGGCTACTTTATGAATTCTGGAAACCAAAACACAATGTGTTTTGGATTTGAAACACGTTGTGTATGGCTACTTTATGAATTCTGGAAACCAAAACACAATGTGTTTTCTTTGAAACACGTTGTGTATGGCCATTTATGAATTCTGGAAACCAAAACACAATGTGTTTTGGATTTGAAACACGTTGTGTATGGCTACTTTATGAATTCTGGAAACCAAAACACAATGTGTTTTGGATTTGAAACACGTTGTGTATGGCTACTTTATGAATTCTGGAAACCAAAACACAATGTGTTTTGGATTTGAAACACGTTGTGTATGGCTACTTTATGAATTCTGGAAACCAAAACACAATGTGTTTTGGATTTGAAACACGTTGTGTATGGCTACTTTATGAATTCTGGAAACCAAAACACAATGTGTTTTCTTTGAAACACGTTGTGTATGGCCATTTATGAATTCTGGAAACCAAAACACAATGTGTTTTGGATTTGAAACACGTTGTGTATGGCTACTTTATGAATTCTGGAAACCAAAACACAATGTGTTTTGGATTTGAAACACGTTGTGTATGGCTACTTTATGAATTCTGGAAACCAAAACACAATGTGTTTTGGATTTGAAACACGTTGTGTATGGCTACTTTATGAATTCTGGAAACCAAAACACAATGTGTTTTGGATTTGAAACACGTTGTGTATGGCTACTTTATGAATTCTGGAAACCAAAACACAATGTGTTTTCTTTGAAACACGTTGTGTATGGCCATTTATGAATTCTGGAAACCAAAACACAATGTGTTTTGGATTTGAAACACGTTGTGTATGGCTACTTTATGAATTCTGGAAACCAAAACACAATGTGTTTTGGATTTGAAACACGTTGTGTATGGCTACTTTATGAATTCTGGAAACCAAAACACAATGTGTTTTGGATTTGAAACACGTTGTGTATGGCTACTTTATGAATTCTGGAAACCAAAACACAATGTGTTTTGGATTTGAAACACGTTGTGTATGGCTACTTTATGAATTCTGGAAACCAAAACACAATGTGTTTTCTTTGAAACACGTTGTGTATGGCCATTTATGAATTCTGGAAACCAAAACACAATGTGTTTTGGATTTGAAACACGTTGTGTATGGCTACTTTATGAATACTCGAAACCGCAGCACAATGTGTTTTGGATTTGAAACACGTTGTGTATGGCCACTTTATGAATTCTGGAAACCAAAACACAATGTGTTTTCTTCTATTTTCAGGAAATAATAAAAAAAAAGAAAAAGAAAATAGAAACCTGTTCGTTTGGTATGTGGCATCAAATGACATAATGTCATTGAACTCCTTGTAGTTGCACTTTGCAACTTCATCTGCCCAAAACAACGAGTGCAACACGCTATCTTCAGCCTTGTAGTAGAACGAAAAACCGGGGAAATACTCTTTCTTTTCTTCCATTTTGTTTATCAGCATTTGTGAATCGCTTTCACTGATATAAACATTCAGGTCCCGTTTCCAATTCCTGAAATCATTTACGGTTCCATTGACATTTTCATCACAACCTTTCATGCTACTATAAAGCTGATGTGCCTTGGTTGGTCCTATATTGCATACTGATGCGTTGTACACAAACAGTTGTTCGGCATATTTGAGCTGCCTATCCTGCTTTGATAGGTGTCTGTATTGAGGCGGAACCATTTCGTGGTTGTGTATTTCATTGAAAACAGCGAGCCTGAAATACCCTGTTTCACCTATGGCATCAAATCTCACCATCGCCTTGCATCCTGTACGCTCTATATTGCTTTTTCTAATTGGCTTTCCACAATTTTCTAGTGTGTCCACTTTCATTTTTGGTGGGTTTCCAGCTCTGCTGCATATATACCACTTCTGGTATATCCTCCCACTATTGGTCTTTTTGTTATTAGACTTTCTAACATCAAATCCTGCCCTATATGCATATTCTTCGTACATTTTTTGGCACTGTTCTAGTATTCCGTAATTCATTCCTAAAACTGGTCTATATCTTAAATCAACATCCGGCTCACGATACAAGGACCCTTCTGGTGTTGCATGGTTTATCGTTATAGTTGTTTTTGGCGTAACATTTGAACTGCCAACACCTGTGTCATAACCTGTGACACGCAATTCCTATCAGGCATTTTGATCAAACATTTTATGAGCAAAGACAGATTAAGCAATTAAATACAACTCTTCAATCAATAATAACGTGATTCCATACAATCCTTCTTTCACTAACACATACAAACACCTTGTGTTTCACATTCTAAGCATATTGAGTATCAAACAGTTTGAATCAAACCTATAAATAATGACAATTACATGAAATCTATCTGTCATTAATCAACAGAAACAAACACCTAGTGATTCAGATTCTAAGCATATTGAGTATCAAACAGTTTGAATCAAACCTACAAATTATCACAATTACATGAAATCTAACTGTCATTAAGCAATAAAATACAATTAATAATGTGATTCGATACAATCCTTCTTTCACTAACACATACAAACACCTTGTGTTTCACATTCTAAGCATATCGAGTATCAAACAGTTTGAATCAAACCTATAAATAATGACAATTACATGAAATCTATCTGTCATTAATCAACAGAAACAAACACCTAGTGATTCAGATTCTAAGCATATTGAGTATCAAACAGTTTGAATCAAACCTACAAATTATCACAATTACATGAAATCTAACTGTCATTAAGCGACACAAACACCTAGTGATTCAGATTGATCATCAATTTTGTGATTCGATAAACTGCAACTATAAACAGATACAAACAGCTTGTGTTTCAGATTCACTTACCGTTTACTATTTGTTCGAGTTCCTCATCGCTTATCACATCGTCTTCCTCCATTGATTAACAATTCGGAATCAGTTACTGTTTTAATTGACGGCGGCGAGGTTAATTGAATTTGAATTTTCCGGCGACGATTAACAATACGAATCGAACAAAATAGATCGAATGAAGATGAAGATGACGGCGGGGAGATTGTTTGACCGCGATTACCGACGGCGATGAACAATATTAGAGTAATAAAGAGGACGTCCGGCGGTGGTTTGTGGCGAGGTTAGGGTTTTGGTCGCCGGATGGAAACGGGGGTGAAGGAGGAGTGGGGTGTTTTTTTGGCTTTATATATGGCGTGTATAATTACCTTTTTGCCCCTCCGTGTTATTTTTTGTTAAATGATCCTGGCCTTAGATTAGATCTGATCCAATGGTCTAGATTTGTTTCCTGGTTTTCACAAAAATCCTTGTTTTTAAAAGAATACAACTCTAAGGGATATAATACAAAATTCAAAATTTTTAAAATTTAAATCATTATCATTATCTTTCATATATCTGTAACTGGCTTTTTGATAAGTTTGGGTTAAAATCCTATATATACTGTCATTTTTGCAAACATCCTCATTACGACTTCTCTATTTCTTTTTTATATTAAAAGCAATAACTATTATGGCTGCTGAAAACATGTCATTGGTCAGTGAAATCAACGGTGAAGACCAAGCATGGAAAGTGAAAGTGAAGATCATAAGGCTGTGGAAACAAACTTTCAGCAACAATCCCCAGGTGGTCTCAAGTATTGACATGGTGTTGATTGACGAGCAGGTAATATTAATATATATCATCAGTTGAAAATTTGTTTTTATATGAAATTGTTGTTTCTATCATTATATGAAAATGGTCTTTATTATCAATGCAGGGATCGAGGATCCTGGTTACGGTCTTCCGAAGTTTTGTGCCTTACTAGAGGAAGGAGGGGTACGTGTTCTCTCAAGATTTGGGGTAGGGGAGAATAGGGGAGGTTTCTACTCACGAGGCATCCGTGCAAGATAAATTTTTACCCTAACACCGTGCGTTCGATTGTCTAACGACAGTCTGGTCTGGATTAGTCAATTCAACTGCTATCTTTTAATGATATTCTGACAAAGAACTTTGAATCTGTGTATTCCTTTGGTACGTACAAACAAATCTCTCATCATATACTTTTTTATTGATAATGCGCTAATATAAATAATTACAAACTCAGATCTCATCGGTGAGGTTATCCATTGCCAGGATTGAAACATGCTTTGGGATGAAAAGTACCGCCTTTAGTACAGGTTCAAAGAAAGTGACTGAACGTGATGATATAGATCTACATGTTCATAAAATGAAATTCCCAAAGCTAGAGAAGTTTTAAATACTTCTTATTACCACAACCGTCATGTTTCATGTTTTCATGTTTGATTGAGAATTTTTATATGTTCTATTTTTACATTGCTTGGTTAGATTGTTTGGCTATTGTTTTGTTTTATTTATTTTTTTGACGAATCTTCGGACGGCTCGCAAAACTATTGATTATTCGTTATAGTTTATATTTAATCGTATTTTGCTACTCATCTCCCTGTTGATTAGCTAGTTTAAATTAAATCGCATTGTGGGTGGGTCAAGTCACGGGTCAAATTTAAAAAGACCGGCTCTTGAGCATCATTCTCTCCCTTTTCAAAAAAACTCATCCTCGAGTTTTCTTTAAGTTGACAACACCACAACTACCCGGGTCGAAGGGGATATCATGTTGCTTCCTGTTGTCTTTATTATAAACCATAATACTCGTGAGATCACCGTGTAAACCACCATTATTGTTGTCTTTATTATGAACAAATGTATTAAGGATGGTAGGATTTTGAAAATACACATTCCTTGACATATACTTCAAATATGAAAAGACTTGGTCCACCATGACAATCGACTTAGTTGAAACTTTCATTCTTTTAACCCCAACTAAATTAGTTAGAGATTCTAAGGGCAATTTGTTACCACATATATTGTAATTAGAATAGGACTCATTTTGAATTTGAAGATCTCAAGAATCCAAAACAAACAAGCCATTTTCCTTTGTTATTTGATTTAAAATAGCATCAAAATTACCACCCCAATCTCTAGCAAAATTTCATAAATCCTTTCTTTTCATACCTAAAATCATCAAAATCCCCATAATGTCGGCAACCTACAATATCTTCAATGCATTCACATGCAAAATTAAAAAAAAGATTAAAATAGACATTGTAGAAATGCTCTCGAAATACAGCACATCATGACATTCCAAATTCTGCTTCATTATGCCCATAGTAACATGATACATCAAGTATAATAGGCTCCATGTTTTTGTCAGAATTAATATTTCGACTCCATAAATCTCCATGTAAAAAATAAGGCTCAATCTTCACATTTTCAAAAGAGGCTCCGATCTTTTTCACTAATTTTTTACCTGGGGAAGCTTTTGCATATCCATGACCGTCACCATCTTTAGCCTTCTTCGTCTTGTTGTTAAGAACTTTATCTATAATGATTGAACTCCGGTCACCCAAGAATACCATTCTTCATCTCCGTATTCATCAAACACGGGAGGTGGTCGATAGAGGGTGCTACAATTCCCAAGATACTCTTCCTTTCTAAAGTTCTCATCCTGGATAAAAGTCTCAAAATCAGTTTCTTGAAATTTGTAATGAGCACCGTCTTTAGAATGTTCCTCTTTTCCAATGATCTTATCCCAGAGGAAATCCTTTGGGTCAGTTTCCTGGATCTTGCGATCTTGTGAATAGAATACGATTTCATCGCTGCCTCTTTCGGCGATGTAGCGAGTAAAAAAGTGGTTCTCATCACACAGAGCCATTTGAATTAACCTGTGCTCTGATACTGATGATTGATTTATTCGTGATTATTTCCCATATCTTTTGGCCGTATTTTAATGCTTAAATGAGTTTATAAATATAAACTTTTGGTACTTAATTAGATTTAATATTAACGCAGGTTCACGGAAGATGCGAAGAGGGTAAATGTCATCTACCAACTCAACTTGGATGCCAAAGGACTTTACAAGACACAATAAGCTGAAACGGATGCGAAACGAAGAATATCTGGCGCATCGGAGAAACCAGCGCCGCTCGTCCTCCAAACGAGCGCCGCTGGCCCTTACAATACAATACCAGCGCCGCTGGTAGACCCCTCCAGCACCGCTGGTAGCCCTGAAGCCAGAACTGACTTTCACCACTATAAATAGAAGAATAAACCCCCAGACTAAAAGAGAGCAGTTTTCGGCCACCCGACGAAAACCCTAAACCCTAGGTCGAATTTCGCAGCTTTCTAAGAGGATTTTGGAGTTCCAAACACCTCTTTCAAATATGCCAAACTGACTTCTCACTAGAACAAGTGGTTGCGGCATTCCTTTACTTTTATTGTTTTTATTAGTTTAATTAGGAAATCGTGACAACCCCAACCACTAGAATTACACATATTATTAGACTAGGTTTTGCTCGCGTCCATGCGAACGATCTTGTATTTACCACAACACTATCTACATTCGATTGGGTCTACTGCCCGTTAAGGTGTGTTTAATTTGAGGTATTTACTTGTACTACTTTTTATAAATTTAAAACCTTGTGTTATTTTTATGATTAAAATTCGTTTTTCTCTCAAACAAAACGACGATGTCAGATACCAACTGATGCAGTGATGAACGTTCATTTTGTGATTATTTCCCCTAACATTTGGCCACATTTTAATGTCTAAATGAGTTTATAAATGTGAACTTTTGGTACTTAATGGATTCAAGGTTAACGCAGGTTCACGGAAGATGCGAACGAGGTGAATGACATCTATCAACTCAACATGAAGGCCAATGGAAGTTACAAGACACAAGAAGGCGAAACAAGAGTCAAACGAAGAATATCTAGAGCAACCAGCACCGCTGGTCATCCTGACCAGCGCCGCTGGTAGTAAAACAGAAGCACCTAGCGCCACTGGGCGGCCCGAAATCAGAACCGACTTACAACCTTATATATAGAAGAATAAACCCTCAAACCCTAAGGAGAGCAGATTTTCATCCACCAGACGCCACACTTCAACCCTAGGTCAAAAGTTGCAGCCATCTAAGAGGATTTGGAGCTACAAACACCTCTTGATCTTCATCTTTCAACCTAGATCTTCATCTTTCTTTAGTATTATTGTTGGTAAACAATGTCTTTTATCTTTTCAGACTTTGTGATTCCTTTAATAATGTCTGGCTAGTAGGCTGAATACTTGTTTGGATTGATGTGATCATGTAGACTTTTATTTATCTTATTTTATTTGTTAGATCTATTGGATTGTGATTACTGTTTATCGTAGATCCATGGTTAATGAGTTCTTCATATTGTTCTTGGTTCTATATCTTGATATATTAGTTTATTTTTGATGATCGGTCTATAATCATTCACTAGGACTAATATACTTAGGATGGAAAACATTAATCGGTCTATAATTAGTTGTAAAAGGTGATTCAGTTCTAGCGGACGGATCCAGAACCATAACAATTAGAATAAGTTGAACATGAAGCTTAACAATGTCAGACGCGATCTAGTGACATGGAAACGTGCATTATGACCACCTGAGAGAATTAATACACGGTCATGGCTTAAGAGCTGAGTATAGTTAAAGATGAATCAGTAACACAAACTTAGATAATAATGCTTAAACAGTGAATCTAGCGAGAATCCGTTTAAAGGGTAGTGTGAGTCTAGCGACAACATTACTAAATAGGCGAAGTGAATCTAAGGAGAATCTGAACCGTGAATAAGTTTTCCAACAGACTAGTAATAGATAGGATAATAATTGTCATATTACATGTGATCGGAGATGCCAAACAAGTATTTGTTTTAAAATACTGTTATTGCTTTTCAATTCTTAGTTGCTAAACTAAAAAAGGCTTCTCGCTAGACCAAGCGGTTGCGGCCTTCTATTTATTTTTATTGTTTTAGTAGTTTAGACAGGAAATCGTGACAACTCACAACCGCTAGAATTACACACATTATTTTACTTGGTAGTGCAAGCGTCCCTGCGAACGATCCTGTACTTATCACTTACTATATTGTACCTGACCGGGTCCACTGCCCGTAAGTGTGTTGTTAGTTTGAGGTAATTACTTGTACAACTCTTTTTATAAATTTAAAACTAGTGTTTTATTTCATTTTAAAAATCATTTTTGTTTTCTTAATTAAAACACACATCATGCAGTTTTTCCTAGCAATTAAATGGCTCAAAAACAATGAATTTATCAATGACCGAAACCAACGTCAATTTTCTTATAAACTCAATAACAATCAACTGATTTTTACAATAACTAAAATCCTTATTTATACTAATGTGTGGTGGATGTGGCACTTAAAACCTGTGGTTGTAGGATATGAGAATTAACAGGATTTTCATGTCAACATGTTGTTGCTACAATTTTTAATATGGGTGTCAATGGAATGCAACCATGCATCCTAGAAACTTGGGTCCATCAATGTTATTAGCTATTGTAACACCCGTCGTTTAAAAATAAGGATTTCCAAAAAATTTCGCCTAACGGCGTCAAAAGATAGCGGAAACAAACTTTAAAAGATCAAACCAAAAGGCTCTGTTTGGTTCATTTATTAAACGGTGTTACTAGCAATGTCATCACAAATAGTTCAAATGGAAATCCAACGGTTGCCCAACATTAAACAACCGACATCAAAGGTAAATACATAGTCAATAACGTCTAAATAAACGTCAAATGTCTAATGTGAAGTAACTATGGGTAAACTAGAGCCAGCTTCATTGCAATCTACCCATGCCTCGCACTTTATTCATCATCTAGCTCAAGCTTGCTAAACCTGAGGGAGCAACACATTTCAAGAAACAAGTGTTAGCTAACGAATTAGCTAAGTAAGATAACACATAGTTAATAAATCATTTGTCCATTTAAACATTATAGAAAGGTCATATTAAATCGTTAAGGCACATATCACATCAAATCATCATAACTTTCATAACATATCATCACATCAAACATCTTCATAATAGGATGGATCATCCTAAATGTGCCTAGTCATCTTTTACATCTCATTTAACATATAAGCATCTCTGTAAAATGTGACATAAGTCACGCATCTCATATAAGGTGTAAGTTTGTGTGTAGGCGGTCATAAGACCATACAGGGAACCTCACACCCGACTAGATGGATAAGCCTTACGGCGGTCCATCAATGTCGTTAAGGAATGGCAAGCCAATCCCGGAGTAGTCCGTATGTACAAGACAATGGGGTTGGTCAGACCTCCCGGAGTTACTCTTCACGTTGGACCTCGTTGCAAGGAGCCACCCAAGCAACCACATCAACGTACTACCCTGGCAAAGGCACGTACGGGTTAAGCTTAACACTTTCATCTCTGTAAATAGCTCGAGCATTTTCATCTCATATAGTTTAGGTGTTCACATTACCTAAACATTATTTACATATCACATCACATCACATCTCATTAACGTTTGGGCCCTTAAACGTGCACGTGTCATGGCAACTTACAAAGTCTAGTGAACTAGATGTACAAGCCATGTAATCATCATATCTCACATATACACATGCACATATACATATTAAGCATCATCACATATCATACATTGTTAGATGACGTACATCATCATATATCTCATATCGTTACACATCATATGTCATTTCATATCGTATATCATTATATATCACCTTTCATTGCATAACATAGTTCATTACATATATATGCATATTGAAGCCTGAAATGCTACCTCAAAGATATGTAACGTTATGAGATGATATAATATGATGTGAAACGATATGAAATGCTTTGTTCCAATTAATTACAATGCAATAAGAAACAAGTTTTGCCTAACTGTATACAACCATATGATTGACCAAACTCTTCACCTAAACATATTGTTTAGAAAACGGTCTAATCCTTAAAAGTTATTCTTTTTTTCCCCTATTGGATAAATGAACCTTTTTATGTAAATTATATCATACAGAAATAAGAAATAAGAATAATAAAGATTACAACCTTTGTCACAAAAACGGTCTAATCCTTGAAAGTTATTCTTTTTTCCCCTATTGGATAAATGAACCTAATTATTTTTGTGACAAAGGTTACAAATCTTTATTATTCTTATTTCTGTATGATATAATTTACATAAAAAGGTTCATTTATCCAATAGGGGAAAAAAAGAATAACTTTTAAGGATTAGACCGTTTTCTAAACAATATGTTTAGGTGAAGAGTTTGGTCAATCATATGGTTGTATACAGTTAGGCAAAACTTGTTTCTTATTGCATTGTAATTAATTGGAACAAAGCATTTCATATCGTTTCACATCATATTATATCATCTCATAACGTTACATATCTTTGAGGTAGCATTTTAGGCTTCAATATGCATATATATAGCCCATATCACCTCCCGTGTAATCCCGAGTACCCATAAGCAAACAAGATACCATTTGGGGAAGTTATTACATGAAAACTATGTTTGTTGAACCCTAAGCGTGTCAAAGTTGTGTATCTTACCTTTAAGGAGTTCAACAACCATCAATTAACAAGTTACGGTGCTTGACAAGTATTCCCGAGAACCTAGAAACGAAACATAAGAAAGCTACGCATCAACAAGAATTTTCAGCACAAATAGGCTAGGTGCGTCGCACCCCTATCCATGGTGTGTCGCACCAACTGAAAGAATGGGACGAGAAAGGTAAAGGTGTGTCGCACTCTTAGGCCACACTCCCTCTTGGACACACTAAGTGCGCCGCACCTCCTAGACGAACCAGCAACCCTTATTTGTCTTTCATCCAAAACGAAAGCCAAACAAAACCAAACGATCCCAAACCCCAAGAACGACTTTTAACCCTCAAAATTCATCATTTTAAGACTCTAATGATGCCATGAAAACAACCCTTAGCATCCAATTGATTTGCATTACAATAACAATTGTTTTAGGTCACTGAATCGATAAAACTCACGTTTTCAACATCAATCGACCCTCTAAAGACCTAGATCAGTTATGGAACGAATTACATGATTGAAAAGACATAAAATCAATGTTACTATACCTTTAACACCTGGAGATTATAATAAAGATGCAAACTATGGATCAAAACCTCTTTAAATCATCCGGAAACGATTGAAACACGTAAGAATGGATCAAGGAAATAGAGGGGGCGGTTCTAGGGATAGAGAGGTGTGTGTGTGTGATCTGAATAATGAAAGAGTTAAGGCTAATCACCCCCGTAATCTGCTGGACACACTTTCCTAAGCTCACACTTAGGCCCCTCAACTTTACAACTTTACATTTAAAGCTTAAACGACTTAGCGGAATACTTACCGACACATTTAACACATCTTAATCATATTTGACATCGTAAACACATTAACATATACATCATTAAGGCATCGAAGCCTCTGATATGTCGTATTTTATACCCATTTCCCACTAAGTATTTAGTCGCTTTTGCATGATTTGTGAGTCGTTTTCGTATACATTTGGTGCGTTTATGGTATTTGTTAGTGTTTCAGGCTACTGACGGGTATTTGAGCGTAATTCTGGAGAAAACGACTTTCTTAAGGTGAAATAAGTGCTAACGGATGATTTTCGAGGCATTTGGAGGAAGATAGCAGTTGGTCAACAAAAGTCAAACTGACAAGACCCCAGTTGCGCCGCAACATAGCCATTGCGCCGCAACCAAAATACAGAAAGTTAAGTTGCGCCGCAACTTGGCTAGTTGCGCCGCAACACCTCCAGTTCTCAGCCAGCCTCGAGTCAACGGAAGTCAAAAGTCAACGATGGTCAAAGCCCATTGCGCCGCAACTTACCTAATTGCGCCGCAATGGGGGTCGAATTCTGAAAAGTTTTTAGGGAAACTATTTAAGGCTTGCAAAAACATTCTTTAACCTATCTTTACACTCCCAGCCGTTTTCAAGAGCTTTTTGAAGGGTTTTTCATCTGAAGAATCATCTTTGAAGATCAAGAACACGATTGGATTATTTTCATCATTCCGTATTCGATTTTTAGTCATTCTTGGAACGATTTCAACATTCGGTACAATATGTCTTCATATATTACTGTTTGTTTTTATCTTTTCATTATGAGAGGCTAAATCTCTCAGCACCTACTTGGATAGTGAACATGTCATAGGGTTGTTTGATGTTACTTGCAATTGTTGAACAAGATTTTTATGTTTAATCGAAGATCCGCATTTATTTGAGTTTAAATATTGTTTTTATCTTTTATATTTATTGATTGATAATTGTAATTAGAAGTTCGAGAGAAATCTATGTCATTGTCAATTGGTTTATGAAACGGTTAATCGGTCTTTAATTAACCTAAAGTCGTTGGAGTTCGAGAGAAACTAGCGATAAAGATTTTAACAATTAAATTCATTTTGAGTGTGAAAACGTCTATGATAGAGGGATCTGATTAGGCGAATAAGCAGTTCGAGAGAAAGCTTTTTAAGATTAAATCATAAAATCAACTTAAGTTCTTATTGCTTAATTGTTTGGAGTAGAAATTATTCGCGAGAGCGATAACTATATTTTGAACAATTAAAGATTCAAGTATAACGAGAGTTCATCTTGATTACTTTTTAAGTCGTTCAACAATGCAAGTGATGTTTAGACCCTATGATTGACATGTAAGCTAGTCCAAGTAGGTGCCCCTTTTAATATTATTGTCATAAAATCATTTTTACTTTCGTCTTCCGACGAACCCTGCCCCGGTAACACCGGATTTAATTTATTTACTTTTACTTTTTTGCAAAGTGACAATTCGGTCACAAAACCCCCTTTTTACTTGAATTACTTTATTTGAACAATTGCTTACTTAGTCCTCGAGATCGACCTCGGATTTACCAGTTTACTATACTGCATACGATCAGGTTCACTGCCTGTGAGTGTGTTGTAGTCAGTCTTTTGGTAGTTTCGTGTTTATAAATTTTATTACTCGATTTCACACATCAAGTTTTTGGCGCCGCTGCCGGGGACTTTTGTTTAGTAGTTGTTTAATTTTGTAGTTCGATCCTTTCTCACATTATTTGTGAGAAAGTTATTGCTTTATTAATTAGATTTCATTTTATTTTCATTTCTATTTCATTTGTACCAGGTGCGGTTGACGGTTTGCTTGTGGTGATTGTGCAGGTTCTTGCTAGTTGATGAACACAAGAGCTTCTGGCCGACCTTTGCTTAGTCCTTTATCTAATCAGGGAAAGTCAGACGTCATTTAGTGCAGAAAAACAACCCAGAACCATCCACATCAGACAAAATAGATCCAGAAACCGCAGACCAAGTCCAACAGGACATTTCCTTAGACGAATTCTATATCAAGAAAAGTTCAGCATCAGAAGATCAATTAATTGATAGGTTGAAAGAAGCAGGTAGAGTGTTTGGGACAGGAGAAGACTCTGACACTGAGGAGAAAGTTCAAACACCTGAACCGAGTAGGGATTGTCATACCTCAAATCAACCGTAATCAAAATCAACCACCAAGGGCTAACGAAATGGGTGATGAACAACCGAGAGACATGAACAACGTTCCTTACGGGGAACAAAGAAGAGATATTCCAGCCAACCGAGGCACAGCTATCCGCCCTCCTGCAATTTCGGTAGACTTTTCTTTAAAAGGTAATCATCTCAAGAGTGTCGAAGAGGATAAGTTTGACGGGATTAGAAGAAATGACCCTGACGCCCATCTTGAGAGATTTGAAAATATTTGCCGATTATATCAGTATGGGCAAGGGCAAGCTGAAGCTGTGAAACTAGAGCTCTTTCCTTTGACTCTTGTTGGAGAGGCATCTGCATGGTTTAAGGAGTTACCAGATAATTCATTCTCTACTTGGGCTGAACTCCGGGAAGGATTTATTGATGAGTTTTATTCTGTAAGAACTCAAAGGCAGCTGGAGAATCAAATCAGGGCCTTTACTCAAGACAGTGGTGAGGATGTTGTAGATGCTTGGAAGAGATTCAAGGAGATGCTAAGGAATTGCCTGGACATAATATGGGTACTGAAGTGATTTTTGAGATTTTCTACGATGGACTGGATAGAAGGTCTAAGAGGGAGCTCGGTTATGCATTTGGGGGTAGTTTGAACAACATTTCCCCGAATGAAGGCTACAAGATTCTTGAAGACATGGCCAAGGAGAATTCGACCCGAGATGAGGACCGAACCAAGAGATCCAGTAGAAACACTATCGCTAAGGTTGAAAGTAGCGAAGATTCGAAGCTTGTTGCTGAGGTTAAGGCTCTCTCTAAGCGAATGGATGAGAGGTTTGATGGCCAAGAAAGCAGGTTCAAGAGCCTTGAAAGGGATGTGAAGGTTATGGCTGACGGATGTGATACCTGCGGAGATTTGCATTACACCGAGGATTGCCCGGATAAACCAGTTTAAGATGTTAACTATGTTCAGAACCAACAACAGGGAAATTTCAACCAAAACACCGGTTATCAAAACCGGCAGTCAGGTAATTCTTATCCCTCATCTTCTTCTTATAATACTAACAGTTCTGGTTTTGGTGGTAACAGGTTTAGTAGGTTCAACAATCAACAAGGCTCGGATTCAGAACTAAGAGAGATAGTGAAGGATTTCATTAGTGCCCAAAAAGCAACTAATGAACATGTTGCAGAAGAGTCCAAGAAGGTGAGTTCGGTGTTAGATGCTTTGACTACTCGATTGGATGGAATCGGGCACAAGCTGGATCAAGGGGCAAAGAATCATCAAGCCACAATTAAAGACTTGGAAGGAAGGATTGAAAGGCTCGGGAACTCTAATAGACCACCCGGTACTTTACCGAGTAACACTCAACAGAACCCGAAGCCTCAATCGAATAACCAAGGGCAAGGGCAAAAATATACCCCTCCTAATGTTAGAAATGAGCATGTTAATGCCATCACAACTCGAGCAGGTAATACTTATAACTCAGCTAATCTTGTACCTGATGATTTCACCCCAGTTGTGCAGGCACATGAAGACGAGGAGAAGGTTGATGAGGAGATAGAGATGGAGCCGAACCCAGCCGTGCAGACTCCGGCCGTTCCATCCAAACCAGCTGAGAAACCGGAAGTGAAGCCTTACAAGCCTAAGATCCCATTTCCTCAGCGATTGGTGAAAGATAAGATGAAGGAGCAGATGGAGAAATTTGTAAGTCATCTAAGTAAGTTGCATATTAATATACCGTTTTTAGATGCAATTATGCAGATGCCAGGTTATGCAAAGTGTTTAAGGCAAATTTTGATGAACAAGAAAAATCTGGCTGGGGTAGCAACTACAGTACTTGAGGATGTTTGTTCAGCAGCAGTGACAGGTAAGTTACCCGAGAAACGTAAGGATCCAGGTAGTTTTACTATCCCTTGTAAAATTGGTAATTTATCTGTAAAACAAAAAAAAAAAAAAAAAAAAAAAAAAAAAAAAAAAAAAAAAAAAAAAAAAAAAAAAAAAAAAAAAAAAAAAAAAAAAAAAAAAAAAAAAAAAAAAAAAAAAAAAAAAAAAAAAAAAAAAAAAAAAAAAAAAAAAAAAAAAAAAAAAAAAAAAAAAAAAAAAAAAAAAAAAAAAAAAAAAAAAAAAAAAAAAAAAAAAAAAAAAAAAAAAAAAAAAAAAAAAAAAAAAAAAAAAAAAAAAAAAAAAAAAAAAAAAAAAAAAAAAAAAAAAAAAAAAAAAAAAAAAAAAAAAAAAAAAAAAAAAAAAAAAAAAAAAAAAAAAAAAAAAAAAAAAAAAAAAAAAAAAAAAAAAAAAAAAAAAAAAAAAAAAAAAAAAAAAAAAAAAAAAAAAAAAAAAAAAAAAAAAAAAAAAAAAAAAAAAAAAAAAAAAAAAAAAAAAAAAAAAAAAAAAAAAAAAAAAAAAAAAAAAAAAAAAAAAAAAAAAAAAAAAAAAAAAAAAAAAAAAAAAAAAAAAAAAAAAAAAAAAAAAAAAAAAAAAAAAAAAAAAAAAAAAAAAAAAAAAAAAAAAAAAAAAAAAAAAAAAAAAAAAAAAAAAAAAAAAAAAAAAAAAAAAAAAAAAAAAAAAAAAAAAAAAAAAAAAAAAAAAAAAAAAAAAAAAAAAAAAAAAAAAAAAAAAAAAAAAAAAAAAAAAAAAAAAAGCCTTACAAGCCTAAGATCCCATTTCCTCAGCGATTGGTGAAAGATAAGATGAAGGAGCAGATGGAGAAATTTGTAAGTCATCTAAGTAAGTTGCATATTAATATACCGTTTTTAGATGCAATTATGCAGATGCCAGGTTATGCAAAGTGTTTAAGGCAAATTTTGATGAACAAGAAAAATCTGGCTGGGGTAGCAACTACAGTACTTGAGGATGTTTGTTCAGCAGCAGTGACAGGTAAGTTACCCGAGAAACGTAAGGATCCAGGTAGTTTTACTATCCCTTGTAAAATTGGTAATTTATCTGTAAAACGTTCTTTATTAGATTCAGGTGCAAGTATTAACCTAATGCCTTCATCGATTTATTCTAAGCTGAACTTAGGAGAACCGAAACCGATTAACATGAAAATCCATTTGGCTGATAAATCTGAAATAAAACCTGTGGGGATCTTAGAAGATGTGTTAGTCAAGGTGGGTGGTTTGGTTTTTCCTGTAGACTTTGTAATTATTGAAGCAGATGAGGCATTGAATGTGCCCCTTATTCTAGGAAGATCGTTCCTTGCTACGGCCGATGCTAAACTTGAGGTTGGTCGTGGCAAGCTTACATTGAGGGCTGGGAATGAGTCAGTGACATTTTCGAACACGTGTTCTATTTCTTTACCTAATGTTGCTAACTCTGTTGAGACTGCTTGTGTTAGTTCTTTGAATCTACAGATTGATGAATGGTTGGACAAGAAGCTCGAGAAAAAGGAGGTTGAGCTGAAGTCAACAGTAGTGCCTGGTTCTAAACCAACGGATGGCCCGTGTGCTAAGATCCGTAAACTATACAGTCGTTTGAAGTCTGCTGTTTCCCATGGTAATGTAAAGTTGTCGGAAGAATTGTGCTCGAATTTATCCTCAGATGAGAAAGAGGAGTTAATGACGGTTGTTGATACATCTGGGCGAGCAAATGAGTGGATTCTGGAGAAGGTGAAAGGTAATTGTTTTTCACCATTTAAGGGTAGACCGCCCAACACTTTAAGTGTGGGGGCGTCAGAGACCTAACCATGGTAATTCTTCAGGGTAGGAGTCTAGCTAAAGACTCATAAATAAATTAAGCGCTTCGCGGGAGGCAACCCGTGTTTCTTGTTTTCAATCATTTTGTTTGTTTTTCATTGGTAATGTGTTTTCAATAAGACTTGCAGGTTGGTGCCACTCTCACGCGTTCCGGTAAGTTGTTTCCATGGAGATTGCAACGGTAAGTGTGGGGGAACTAGTAGTTGCGCCGCAATGATGTTGTTTTGTTGCGCCAAAGCTTATGTTGTTGCGCCGCAACTTATATGTCTGCTTTTCTATTGCGCCGCAATGAGGTTTTGTTGCGCCGCAACATGTGTTGTTTTCAGAAAAACGAAAATCTAAAAAAAAAATAAAAAAAAAAAAAAAAAAAAAAAAAAAAAAAAAAAAAAAAAAAAAAAAAAAAAAAAAAAGAAAAACACTTATATAGAAAAAAAAAAAAAAAAAAAAAAAAAAAAAAAAAAAAAAAAAAAAAAAAAAAAAAAAAAAAAAAAAAAAAAAAAAAAAAAAAAAAAAAAAAAAAAAAAAAAAAAAAAAAAAAAAAAAAAAAAAAAAAAAAAAAAAAAAAAAAAAAAAAAAAAAAAAAAAAAAAAAAAAAAAAAAAAAAAAAAAAAAAAAAAAAAAAAAAAAAAAAAAAAAAAAAAAAAAAAAAAAAAAAAAAAAAAAAAAAAAAAAAAAAAAAAAAAAAAAAAAAAAAAAAAAAAAAAAAAAAAAAAAAAAAAAAAAAAAAAAAAAAAAAAAAAAAAAAAAAAAAAAAAAAAAAAAAAAAAAAAAAAAAAAAAAAAAAAAAAAAAAAAAAAAAAAAAAAAAAAAAAAAAAAAAAAAAAAAAAAAAAAAAAAAAAAAAAAAAAAAAAAAAAAAAAAAAAAAAAAAAAAAAAAAAAAAAAAAAAAAAAAAAAAAAAAAAAAAAAAAAAAAAAAAAATAAACCATTGCGCCGCAACTGGCAGTGTTTCGACCCCGCTTTGTTTTGTTCTTATATATATGTTTATATCGGGGTTTGATTATTTTGATGGTTTTCTTGTATGTGTAGGAACCCGCAAGTTCTAGCCGTGCACCAAGAGGTTCTGCAAGAGCCTCGTCTGCTTCTGCACCTGCTGCGGGTGCTGCTAATGCTACTACTGGTCTTACCCCTGAAGCTGTTGCTATGGGAGTTCCAGCCCATTCTTGGCTTAGATTTCCTCATGCTTCACCAGCGTCTAAGACTGAGTATACTAACAGGTTGGCTACTTTGATTCATAAAGATATTATAGAGCCAAGGTATATGGAAAGGAATATGTTAGATATGCTCAATGTTCGTGCGGATACTAGTCGATACATGCAACTCATGGGTAGGGCAAATGATGCTGATGGTAATCCCGTTGAGAAAGAATTTAGTATGCGGTTTGATATCTTTCGCAATAGGGAGTCTGTTTGTAAGGAGTGGTGTCTAGAAGTGTACTCCACTATTTCTGTTGAGGATATTGATAAAGCTACAAGTGTTTTTGATGATAGGGTTATTTTCTTTAGATGTGGGGGTTTGAATAGGCACTTGACTATTGCTGAGTTTGGATTGTGCACGGGTATGTATACTCAGGCGATGTTAGATGACCCTGCATTTGAGAATCTTCTGAATAGTGCTGTTAGGACTACTACTGGGTTTCATCGTGACTTAGGTGATCAGAGAGATTATTACTCTCGGATTTCTGGGGGTCAATCTTGGCGTGGAGCTTGTGGGGCAAATACTATTCAGTCGCCCATTTTGAGATTGTTTCATAAGATGTTGGTCTACTTCTTTGTCCAGCGGACTAATCATCCGGACAAAATATACTTGGAAGATTTGTGGTTATTAAGAATTTTTTATGAAGGTAACCATTATAGGACTGCTTGTGCCCCCTATGTGCTAGCAAAACACATGGGGCAGAAAGGGGTGCGTGATCGGGGGTTGGTTTGTGGCCATTTCATCACAAAAATGGTCAAGTATTTTCAGCTTGAGGATGATAGGGCGAACACTACGGTGAATTTGAACTGGAAGCCGATGAAGGCTTTTACTTATACTGATTTGCACCGTTTTGGATTGCTTCGCCCTCGTAAGCATAAGAATGATATACCTGAGTTGATTCTTTTGGTGATGCAGCCTCTGAAGGTGAGGAGGATGAAGATGATGATGGTGACGAGGAGATGGTTGAGGCACCTGAGCAGCCATCAGAGCCCGCGCGACGTACTAAGCGTCGTGCCACTACTACTCCTACTGCGGAGGCATCTTCTTCTGCCGCCCCTTCTGGTTCTTGGGACTTTTCTTCTCTTCAGTCTACTGTGAACTCTATGTGGGAGTCACAGCAGCAGTTCCAGTCCCGGATGGACGGTGATTTCAGATGGATAGGTTCAGGTATGGGTCGTGTTATGCATGATCAGCAGAGATATCAGCCTATGTGGGAGGCTCGGTATCGGGGTGAGGAGTTCCATCGACCTCAGCCTATTCCAGACTAACGTCCTCCCAGTATCTTTATTCCAGAGCACAGGACTGGTGGTGGTTTCTTTAACCCACCAGAGCGCCAGTACGAGCAGGCTCCTTCCCACGATCTCGGGGGACGGGGCCCAGATCACCCTGTTAGTTTTGGTTCTTTTGCAGGTACATCGGCTGGAGATGCAGGTGCTGGAGGATCCGGATCGGCAGCACCGACCTTTGCTGAGCAGGTAGCTGCATCGCTTTTTGATACACCCGGTGGTATGCCAGGATTTCCACCTTCCAGCTGATCAGATGATGAGGAGCGTCGTCTATTGGTTTCGTGATGGCTTGTATCATTATTTTGTTTAAACAATTTTCATTTCAGTACTTTACTTTTATTTGCTTGGTTTGTATCCACCCCAAGGGGTGATGAGACATCGTATTTTATTTCCATTTCCATTTCGAATAAGTAGGGATAGGAATTTGCATGCTTTCTTATTTAATCTGTTGGCTGTTAATCGTGTGTTCATGTTGAATAGCAAGTTTGTCATATGCATATGCTGGCAGTAAGTTCAGCGCCATATTCTTGTTGGCATCATTCAAGCATGGAACATTCGTCATACCCGACAAGTTTTTCTTGTTCTTGATTTTGTTTTTTGTTTACTTTCCCCTATTTCCCATAGTTTGCCTTAGTTCATTGGACATTGAGGGCATTGTCCAACTCAAGTGTGTGTGTGGGGGGGGGGTGGTAAATAGGAAAAAGTCGGGTATTTTAGAGGATTTTTAAACTTTTGCATGCTTGTCCTTGTAGTTAATTGCTTTTGTCACCTAATTATAGATATTAATGAGCAATTTGACTACACCCTTGGTACAAAATTTAATTGGTGGAATGTGTCTTGATTGATTAATTAGGTAATCCCTTCTGGATTAATAACATGACTAGCACGCTTATAGCACCAAAACACCAAATTTGTGAGATTCTTGATTCATTTCTAGATATGCTAGGTGTTTACGGGTTTGGATTTATTGGCCTTGTAAATTTGTCCCTCTCGTAGGCTTTTGAATTTATTCAAGAGTAAGGGTTCTACTTAGAACTCTGAACTATGATGTGCAAGTTTGAGGTTAGTTTTTCCATTTCCAGGTTACTTTCATTTGCTATGAGTGTGCCGGTGATTGCGTTGATTCTAGAACTTGTCCTGGTTGATCGTTCCGTGTTTTCTAGATGAGGAAGAGGCAAATTTAGGATTAAAACCTTTGTTCTTTGTATGTTCACCCTTGTTTCGTAAAAATTTGTATATTGCATATGCTGGCAGTAAGTTCAGCGCCATATTCTTGTTGGCATCATTCAAGCATGGAACATTCGTCATACCCGACAAGTTTTTCTTGTTCTTGATTTTGTTTTTTGTTTACTTTCCCCTATTTCCCATAGTTTGCCTTAGTTCATTGGACATTGAGGGCATTGTCCAACTCAAGTGTGTGTGTGTGTGGGGGAGGTGGGGGGGGAAAAAGGCGGGGGGGGGGGGGGGGGGGGGGGGGGGGGGGGGGGGGGGGGGGGGGGGGGGGGGGGGGGGGGGGGGGGGGGGGGGGGGGGGGGGGGGGGGGGGGGGGGGGGGGGGGGGGGGGGGGGGGGGGGGGGGGGGGGGGGGGGGGGGGGGGGGGGGGGGGGGGGGGGGGGGGGGGGGGGGGGGGGGGGGGGGGGGGGGGGGGGGGGGGGGGGGGGGGGGGGGGGGGGGGGGGGGGGGGGGGGGGGGGGGGGGGGGGGGGGGGGGGGGGGGGGGGGGGGGGGGGGGGGGGGGGGGGGGGGGGGGGGGGGGGGGGGGGGGGGGGGGGGGGGGGGGGGGGGGGGGGGGGGGGGGGGGGGGGGGGGGGGGGGGGGGGGGGGGGGGGGGGGGGGGGGGGGGGGGGGGGGGGGGGGGGGGGGGGGGGGGGGGGGGGGGGGGGGGGGGGGGGGGGGGGGGGGGGGGGGGGGGGGGGGGGGGGGGGGGGGGGGGGGGGGGGGGGGGGGGGGGGGGGGGGGGGGGGGGGGGGGGGGGGGGGGGGGGGGGGGGGGGGGGGGGGGGGGGGGGGGGGGGGGGGGGGGGGGGGGGGGGGGGGGGGGGGGGGGGGGGGGGGGGGGGGGGGGGGGGGGGGGGGGGGGGGGGGGGGGGGGGGGGGGGGGGGGGGGGGGGGGGGGGGGGGGGGGGGGGGGGGGGGGGGGGGGGGGGGGGGGGGGGGGGGGGGGGGGGGGGGGGGGGGGGGGGGGGGGGGGGGGGGGGGGGGGGGGGGGGGGGGGGGGGGGGGGGGGGGGGGGGGGGGGGGGGGGGGGGGGGGGGGGGGGGGGGGGGGGGGGGGGGGGGGGGGGGGGGGGGGGGGGGGGGGGGGGGGGGGGGGGGGGGGGGGGGGGGGGGGGGGGGGGGGGGGGGGGGGGGGGGGGGGGGGGGGGGGGGGGGGGGGGGGGGGGGGGGGGGGGGGGGGGGGGGGGGGGGGGGGGGGGGGGGGGGGGTAAAAGTAGAAGAAAAAAAAAGAATAAAAGAATTGAAAAACAGAAAAAGAAAAAAAAATAGAAAAAAAAATGAAAAAGAGCTTGGGCTGTCAGTTGGTATTTCTCATTTTTGGTCAAATCATTTTTGCAAGTTGGTTCATCAATTACACCAACAAAAGCTTCATTGTTTTTACAAATTATCGAGTTGAGTTGGTATATCTCTATAACCAACAAAAGGATCTTGTAATGCTATATTCTTTACTTATTATATTTGGGTTGGCAAGTTCGTTTAAGCCAACATGGTTAGTCTTGGTTGATTGAGTTGTTTGATGTCATACACCACAATGGTGTCAGTTTTTAATCGTTCTATTGGGGGTATTGTCGGGACAACTTCGCAGGTTTTGGACCGTTGGCAACTGATGACATGGGATTTAATGGATTAGACTATTTTGTGAAACTTTGTTAAATGTTGTGTTATTTTCTTTTTAACACCATTTGTTATCCTAAAAATTTCCATACACCTTTTAAATACCTTGTTTAGCCCCAGAGTTCATTACAACCCTTGAAAGACCTCTTCTGATAGACGTTATGGTGCTTGCATCATGGCGGTGAAGGAACGATCCTAGTACAAGCCTATGGTAAAAGATTATGCATCACGACTAGGCCTTGAGTGATTATTCAAATATTCAACCCCAATAGTAAGTTAGTTGGAGTAGGATAGATGAGATATCATTGATTCGATTCTTTTGTGCTTAGTCGTGCTATTGAGGCTTGTGTATCAGTCAAGTATTGTCAAACATTCCAGTTTTCATTTAAGATTAAAACTGCCTAACCATTTTTTTTTATTTTTTTTTTTTTTTTTTTTTTTTTTTTTTTTTTTTTTTTTTTTTTTTTTTTTTTTTTTTTTTTTTTTTTTTTTTTTTTTTTTTTTTTTTTTTTTTTTTTTTTTTTTTTTTTTTTTTTTTTTTTTTTTTTTTTTTTTTTTTTTTTTTTTTTTTTTTTTTTTTTTTTTTTTTTTTTTTTTTTTTTTTTTTTTTTTTTTTTTTTTTTTTTTTTTTTTTTTTTTTTTTTTTTTTTTTTTTTTTTTTTTTTTTTTTTTTTTTTTTTTTTTTTTTTTTTTTTTTTTTTTTTTTTTTTTTTTTTTTTTTTTTTTTTTTTTTTTTTTTTTTTTTTTTTTTTTTTTTTTTTTTTTTTTTTTTTTTTTTTTTTTTTTTTTTTTTTTTTTTTTTTTTTTTTTTTTTTTTTTTTTTTTTTTTTTTTTTTTTTTTTTTTTTTTTTTTTTTTTTTTTTTTTTTTTTTTTTTTTTTTTTTTTTTTTTTTTTTTTTTTTTTTTTTTTTTTTTTTTTTTTTTTTTTTTTTTTTTTTTTTTTTTTTTTTTTTTTTTTTTTTTTTTTTTTTTTTTTTTTTTTTTTTTTTTTTTTTTTTTTTTTTTTTTTTTTTTTTTTTTTTTTTTTTTTTTTTTTTTTTTTTTTTTTTTTTTTTTTTTTTTTTTTTTTTTTTTTTTTTTTTTTTTTTTTTTTTTTTTTTTTTTTTTTTTTTTTTTTTTTTTTTTTTTTTTTTTTTTTTTTTTTTTTTTTTTTTTTTTTTTTTTTTTTTTTTTTTTTTTTTTTTTTTTTTTTTTTTTTTTTTTTTTTTTTTTTTTTTTTTTTTTTTTTTTTTTTTTTTTTTTTTTTTTTTTTTTTTTTTTTTTTTTTTTTTTTTTTTTTTTTTTTTTTTTTTTTTTTTTTTTTTTTTTTTTTTTTTTTTTTTTTTTTTTTTTTTTTTTTTTTTTTTTTTTTTTTTTTTTTTTTTTTTTTTTTTTTTTTTTTTTTTTTTTTTTTTTTTTTTTTTTTTTTTTTTTTTTTTTTTTTTTTTTTTTTTTTTTTTTTTTTTTTTTTTTTTTTTTTTTTTTTTTTTTTTTTTTTTTTTTTTTTTTTTTTTTTTTTTTTTTTTTTTTTTTTTTTTTTTTTTTTTTTTTTTTTTTTTTTTTTTTTTTTTTTTTTTTTTTTTTTTTTTTTTTTTTTTTTTTTTTTTTTTTTTTTTTTTTTTTTTTTTTTTTTTTTTTTTTTTTTTTTTTTTTTTTTTTTTTTTTTTTTTTTTTTTTTTTTTTTTTTTTTTTTTTTTTTTTTTTTTTTTTTTTTTTTTTTTTTTTTTTTTTTTTTTTTTTTTTTTTTTTTTTTTTTTTTTTTTTTTTTTTTTTTTTTTTTTTTTTTTTTTTTTTTTTTTTTTTTTTTTTTTTTTTTTTTTTTTTTTTTTTTTTTTTTTTTTTTTTTTTTTTTTTTTTTTTTTTTTTTTTTTTTTTTTTTTTTTTTTTTTTTTTTTTTTTTTTTTTTTTTTTTTTTTTTTTTTTTTTTTTTTTTTTTTTTTTTTTTTTTTTTTTTTTTTTTTTTTTTTTTTTTTTTTTTTTTTTTTTTTTTTTTTTTTTTTTTTTTTTTTTTTTTTTTTTTTTTTTTTTTTTTTTTTTTTTTTTTTTTTTTTTTTTTTTTTTTTTTTTTTTTTTTTTTTTTTTTTTTTTTTTTTTTTTTTTTTTTTTTTTTTTTTTTTTTTTTTTTTTTTTTTTTTTTTTTTTTTTTTTTTTTTTTTTTTTTTTTTTTTTTTTTTTTTTTTTTTTTTTTTTTTTTTTTTTTTTTTTTTTTTTTTTTTTTTTTTTTTTTTTTTTTTTTTTTTTTTTTTTTTTTTTTTTTTTTTTTTTTTTTTTTTTTTTTTTTTTTTTTTTTTTTTTTTTTTTTTTTTTTTTTTTTTTTTTTTTTTTTTTTTTTTTTTTTTTTTTTTTTTTTTTTTTTTTTTTTTTTTTTTTTTTTTTTTTTTTTTTTTTTTTTTTTTTTTTTTTTGATTACTGAAATGTGGTTTCCATAATGTACCAAGGTAATATGTGTTTTTCAGCTTGGAATTGCTTGGGACAAGCAAAGCTTAAGTGTGGGGGGATTTGATATGTCGTATTTTATACTCATTTCCCACTAAGTATTTAGTCGCTTTTGCATGATTTGTGAGTCGTTTTCGTATACATTTGGTGCGTTTATGGTATTTGTTAGTGTTTCAGGCTACTGACGGGTATTTGAGCGTAATTCTGGAGAAAACGACTTTCTTAAGGTGAAATAAGTGCTAACGGATGATTTTCGAGGCATTTGGATGAAGATAGCAGCTGGTCAACAAAAGTCAAACTGACAAGACCCCAATTGCGCCGCAACCAAAATACAGAAAGTTAAGTTGCGCCGCAACACCTCCAGTTCTCAGCCAGCCTCGAGTCAACGGAAGTCAAAAGTCAACGATGGTCAAAGCCCATTGCACCGCAACTTACCTAACTGCGCCGCAATGGGGGTCGAATTCCGAAAAGTTTTTAGGGAAACTATTTAAGGCTTGCAAAAACATTCTTTAACCTATCTTTACACTCCCAGCCGTTTTCAAGAGCTTTTTGAAGGGTTTTTCATCTGAAGAATCATCTTTGAAGATCAAGAACACGATTGGATTATTTTCATCATTCCGTATTCGATTTTTAGTCATTCTTGGAACGATTTCAACATTCGGTACAATATGTCTTCATATATTATTGTTTGTTTTTATCTTTTCATTATGAGAGGCTAAATCTCTCAGCACCTACTTGGATAGTGAACATGTCATAGGGTTGTTTGATGTTACTTGCAATTGTTGAACAAGATTTTTATGTTTAATCGAAGATCCGCATTTATTTGAGTTTAAATATTGTTTTTATCTTTTATATTTATTGATTGATAATTGTAATTAGAAGTTCGAAGAAATCTATGTCATTGTCAATTGGTTTATGAAACGGTTAATCGGTCTTTAATTAACCTAAAGTCGTTGGAGTTCGAGAGAAACTAGCGATAAAGATTTTAACAATTAAATTCATTTTGAGTGTGAAAACGTCTATGATAGAGGGATCTGATTAGACGAATAAGCAGTTCGAGAGAAAGCTTTTTAAGATTAAATCATAAAATCAACTTAAGTTCTTATTGCTTAATTGTTTGGAGTAGAAATTATTCGCGAGAGCGATAACTATATTTTGAACAATTAAAGATTCAAGTATAACGAGAGTTCATCTTGATTACTTTTTAAGTCGTTCAACAATGCAAGTGATGTTTAGACCCTATGATTGACATGTAAGCTAGTCCAAGTAGGTGCCCCTTTTAATATTATTGTCATAAAATCATTTTTACTTTCGTCTTCCGACGAACCCTGCCCCGGTAACACCGGATTTAATTTATTTACTTTTACTTTTTTGCAAAGTGACAATTCGGTCACAAAACCCCCCTTTTTACTTGAATTACTTTATTTGAACAATTGCTTACTTAGTCCTCGAGATCGACCTCGGATTTACCAGTTTACTATACTGCATACGATCAGGTTCACTGCCTGTGAGTGTGTTGTAGTTAGTCTTTTGGTAGTTTCGTGTTTATAAATTTTATTACTCGATTTCACACATCAGCCTCCCACATATAGCACATTAATCACATATAAGCATTAAATCTCCTAGAGACTTAACGGACACAAGGTGTTGACTTAACGACTCAAGTCAACCGTTAAATAAAAGTTCGGGATGTTACAGCTATCCACATGGAAAAAAGAGTGTACTCATACAAGATAGGTGGAATCAATGGTTCAAACATGTGGGAGAAATCTAGAATTCCAACTACAATAACAACCCCAGTGCATCATACTCCTGTTGGAAGACCAAAGAAAAAAAAGGAAGACATCATTCAATGAGGAAAGCATAATGAAGACAACTGCTAATAAGGGTAGGAAGCTGAAGACTCTTACTTGTTCACTATGTGGTAATCAAAGCCATAATTCAATGGGCTGTAAGGGTTAGGGAGGTGGTGCATGAAGTTTAACAATGGGGGCAAGTCAAACTCAACCATCTCAGACTCAACCAACCCAAGCTCATACTCAACCAATTCAAAGCTCAGGCTCAACAAACTCAATCTCAGACTCACCCAGACTGAACCAAACCAAAGTCAAAGTAATGTTAATTCCCCCTAGATTCACAAAAAAGAATAGCTGATAGATTGTCCCAGATCAAGTAAAAACACCTCCAGGCAAAAAGAAGATTGTGAAGAAGTAAACAAGTTGTAATGTTGCTTTATGTACTGTTGTATGTAAGCTTTATGTATGCTTTTGTTGTCAAATTGAGAGTGTGTCAATTTGACAAAATTGTTATGCTTTGTGTAATGTTTTAGGATGATGTTTATTTATGCTTTTAAACACTCTTTTATGTATGCATAATGTTTTTGATTTCAAGTCGCTTATGATTTCAATTTGACAGTGTAGTTGTAGTAATGCATCTTTTATGTCCATATATGTATAGCTACTTTTTGGTAATTTTGCATCTATATGGTCAAACACAAATCATTCAATAATCACAACTAATAAACTTCAATACTACAATTTCATAAACTTCAAATTTACATTCATGAAGTGATTTATTCAGGAAAAATACAACAATTGACAAAATTGTTATGCTTTGTGTAATGTTTTAGGATGATGTTTATTTATGCTTTTAAACACTCTTTTATGTATGCATAATGTTTTTGATTTCAAGTCGCTTATGATTTCAATTTGACAGTGTAGTTGTAGTAATGCATCTTTTATGTCCATATATGTATAGCTACTTTTTGGTAATTTTGCATCTATATGGTCAAACACAAATCATTCAATAATCACAACTCATCAGGATATCACACGTATAAAATCATTCAAAATATTGAAATACACAACTAATAAACTTCAATACTACAATTTCATAAACTTCAAATTTACATTCATGAAGTGATTTATTCAGGAAAAATACAACAACAATTGACAAAAAAAATAGATACTTTCTTAATCGAGTGATTTCTTGATTCTTGATTCTTACTTCATTCTCTAATGCGTTTTTAGACCTTAGAAGCCCATAAATAATGTCCATAAATCGATCACACGTAACCGGATCATACCACCTAATAAACCTGGTGCAACGCGATTCCCTTTTAGGGCAAGTATAAAACCTCCTTCCAGGGTTTCGAGATGTCCAAGATGTATGAATCACAGTCGAACCACAACTACAGTGAACCATTTTTTCGTGCCCCAACTTTGATTTTGAAGAAAAGATGAGGGAGATAGTGTGTAAAAATAAGAGATAAGTAAGAGAGAGAGAGAGTGAAAATAAGGGTTTTAATTTAGTGGGTGAGTTTTAAATGGATATTATTAAGTAACTTACGAGATTACCCATCACATGTAAATCACGTGACCTGGTTTTATACGGACGTTTATGGTCAAGACCAAAATTGTTGATGGAGAAAAAAAAGTTGGACTAAAACTGTAATCTTTGAAAGTTAGGGATAAACTGCAAGTTGGGTACCGCAACAAAGAACGATTTTTGTAATTAACTCTAATAATAATGATAAAATAAATATATAAAAATAAATAAAGCAACAAATTTCATTCCAAACCGGTATACTATAAATATGGATACGTATAAATTAGGGATGAACATATGACCCGAAAACCCGTAGCCCGGTCCTGACCCGCCCAAACCGACCCGCCCGAAGGAGTAACGGGCCGGGTCACGGGTTTGATTTTGGTACTCCTCGGGTTTCTCGGTCGGGCCGGGTTTTGACAAGTGAAAACAAAAAGCCTTTAAACCCGATAACTGAACCGAAACGCCCAAACCTGCTCCGAACCGACCCGCCCAAAGGGGTAGTGGACCGGGTCACGTGTTTGATTTCTTTGCTTTGCCAGGTCATGGGTTTACAAGATTCGGGCCAGGGTTTTGACCACTGCACAACCCTAATATAAATATAAATATATATAATATATATATATAATATAAATATATATAAAAAAATGATGATAGCAACGACACATTATAAAACAGGGTTTTTGTATGGAAACTCGTAGTCGGAAAAGAGCATTAGCCACCTCAAATTCCACTTCCGGCACCACCATCATCCCCGCTGCTCGTTCCACTAAACGCTCTCGTCTTTCTTCTTCCTCAAACGTCGTCGTTTCATCCCTCCCCACTCTCTCACGCGCCACTTCTTCCAACATGAATACTAACCCCCCTGAACCTTCCGCCTCAACCTCCGCCTCCGCCACTCGCCGCGGTAAGAACCCTAACCCTAACCCGAACCCGAACCCGAACGCGGATAATAGTTTAGATAAAGGTAAAGAAATAGAAACTGAAACTAATGTTAGGGTTAGTGATATGGGTATAGATAGAGATACAGATAGATATAATGAGGATGATGATAGTGATAGTGAAGATGTAAGGACATTAAATCAGAATTTAACTTCTGCGACAAATGCACTTCAAGGTTTGTTGCGAAAAATAGGTTCCGGTTTAGACGAGTTAATGCCGCGTCGGGTTCTTCATCGTCGTCTCACCGGAATAGCCAGTTGAAAAATATATTATCGGATTTACGGACGGACAGGGAACAAGGGAAGCAGATTGAGGCATTGTCACAGTTGTGTAATATTCTTGCTGTTGGGACTGAGGATACACTGTGTGGTTTTTCGGTTGAGTCTTTTGTGCCTGTGCTTGTTGGGTTGATGAATAATGAAATTAATCCTGATATTATGTTGCTTGCGACTAGAGCGATAACGCATTTGTGTGATGCGTTGCCGTCTTCTTGTATGTCGGTTGTGGATCATGGAGCGATTCCTTGCTTTGTTGCTAGGTTGCTTACCATCGAGTATATGGACTTGGCTGAACAGGTGTGCTAACTTTGTAGCTATGTGTTCAAGCTGAAGTTAATTATATTTGTGAATATATATATAGGTTTATGTACTTATGTTCGTATATAATCCTGCTAGATTGTTTGTTACTCTTAAGTAATTTTATTGAGGATATCAGTTTGGTTTGGTTACTGTGATTTATTTCGATGGTGCATCTAGGGCATATATGACTGAATGCTAAAACTAGTAATAGGACAAATTGAAAAAAGATATATCAGGAGTAAAGTAGAAGTATACTTACAGAACCTTAAAACCTAACTAATTAGGTGATCACATTTAATTTTGTGTGGCCTATTTACTTGGTTCTCAAAAGATCTTGTTTCTTGTGTTGAATACAAGTAATGGAAAAAACTTATGTCAGGATGGATCGAGCTCCATTGTAACAAAATTATAATGTCTATGTGAGAAGTTATGAGTGAATTAATAGTAGGAAGTAGTTGAAGTGTACATCCTTAATATAACTGTTGATCTTAGGTTAATTAAGTGCTAAGTATAACTGTGTGAATGCCCTGTAATCTATGTGGAAATTATAATCGTTGAATTTTCAATGTATTTACGATTTTAGTAAATTAGTAAATAGTAATACATCGATACTTACTGGTCTTACAACAGTCCTTGTCTCAAGAAGATATCTCAAGAGCACTCGACTGCATGCTTACGGGCAGGTGCACTAATGACAGTGCTCTCGTATTTGGACTTCTTCTCTACCGGGGTCCAGGTACCTTCTATTGCTTATCATGCTTACCAAATGGAAGAACTGAATATAGCTCAATTTTATCTAATTATTATCCTTTCACAATTTTATCTGTCAGCGTGTAGCATTATCTACTGCTGCAAATATGTGCAAGAAACTTCCATCTGATGCAGCTGATTTTGTCATGGAAGCTGTTCCTTTGTTAACAAACCTTCTTCAGTATCATGATGCCAATGTGAGCACAAAATTCTAAGAAGATGAGATTTGTTAACTAATCACTTATCTATCAGCTTCTGATTGTTTATTTTGCATACAATGTTCTGTTTTTAGGTGACAGAAAATGCATCAGTTTGTTTGACTCGAATTGTAGAGGCATTTGCAGCATCTCCCGATAGGCTGGATGAGCTTTGTAACTATGGGCTAGTTACACAAGCAGCCTCACTTATTTCAATCAGTGGTTCTGGTGGTGGACAGGCATCTCTCAGCCCATCTACATATACGGTATTGTAATAGTTGTGCTTGGTTAAAATACAATTGATGTTGGGTGTCCATGTTGCTTAACACAAAGTTTTCCAGGGCTTAATAAGATTGCTTTCCACATGTGCAAGAGGCTCTCCTTTAGGATCAACAACATTGCTGGTGCTTGGAATCAGTGGCATTCTCAAAGATATATTATCAGGTTCTGGTCTTGTTGCAACAATGTCTGTATCACCTGCCCTGAGCAGGCCCCCAGAACAGGTAATGCTAATTTAATATTTTCAGTTTATTTGTATTATGCTGGTTTTCTTAGTACCGCTGCTGGGTATTCATGTAAATGTCTGAAGGAGCTTTCATGATGTATGTTATGCCTTAGTGTGGTTCTTATAAGAATTGCTATATATGTTGTACTTGACGTGTTTCTAGCACTCTCCTAGTGAAATAATAAATCTTATTGGCCGTTCAAAAAAATATATATATAAATGTCGGAAAACATTCAGATAATTTTGTTTTCTATTATTCCACTACTTGCCTAGCTTCCAAATCATAATTTTCTATCCTTTCATCATGTGTTTCATCTTATTAACTTAATCGAAGCATCCTGAACCATCATTATAATGATTGGTTGGTATAGTCTGATCTGTAGTGTTTATCTCAATAGTGTCCCTGGTTGTGGTGTAGGTTTAATTTTTTGAAGGTTGCAAAGTTGCACTATATATAAATTTGGCAAAATTTGCAAATATCGCTGTTTTCCTTGATTGCAATTTCTTAATATCTTATATCAGACATATAACTGTATCTAAAAAAAGCATTCTTCCTTTTTTGATCTTATCACGGTAAATAATGTATCTGCAAGAACTTCATATAATAGCACTATTTTTTTTGATGGTATATATATGATCCATTTACCAATACGTTCTTGGTATACAGATTGAACAATATTGACTTTTAAGCGGTTAAAACCTTATTTAATTTGAAATTATTTACAAATTCAGCTGCAATCATGTTAGAACTTAGAAACACTCAAACAGGTAACTTTAACACTTAAATATTTGCTTTGTTTATGCAGATATTTGAGATTGTGAATCTGACAAACGAGCTTCTTCCTCCACTGCCTCATGGAACCATCTCTCTTCCTGCCAGCACTCATTCACTTATGAAAGGGCATCTTTTGAAGAAGTCACCTGCTGGCAGCTCTGGCAAACAAGAAGAAATAAGTGGTGGTGCACTGGAAATCTCAAATCGAGAGAAGCTATTGACTGATCAGCCTGAGATTCTACAGCAATTCGGGATGGACCTTCTTCCTGTTCTCCTTCAGGTTAGATGTCTAGAGAACGCTGGTAGCTTGTCCCATGCCAGCTTTTAGTTCCTCCGCCCCCAAATTATTTCCCTTTAGATAATACACGGTTTAAGAAGACTGTAATTGATGCAGCCCCCTTTTTGTATAATGACTTCTACCCTTTTTATACTCCATACAACTAGTTAATACTCCCTTTGATATTTGTAATACTAATTATAGCTGGAGTGATATGGTAAACTTAATTGAAGTTATCTAATCTTTCTAGATAGGGAAATAAACTTTAGACAAATTTATGATAAGTTGGAAATTAACATTGGGCTGCTGGAGTGCTTGACAAATAGCCAATTGTTGTCTTGCAGATGTATGGGTCAAGTGTGAATGCACCTGTGCGTCATAAATGTCTCTCAGTTATTGCGAAGCTGACATACTTCAGCTCGCCGGATATGATTCAATGTCTATTCGGTGCTATAAATATATCAAGGTATATCACTTATGGGTCCTTCGCCTGTTCTATACTGGATTAATCGGATTAAGTAGATACTCTAATTTACATGCTTCAATATTCTTGTAGTTTCTTGGCAGGTGTTATGGCATGGAAAGATCCACAAGTACTCTTGCCTTCTCTTCAAATTGCAGAGATCCTAATGGAAAAGCTTCCAGAAACTTTCTCCAAGCTGTTTGTGAGAGAAGGTGTCGTTCATGCTGTGGATACACTAATTTTGGCGGAGAAGGATGCTGAGTCCACACGCGGATCATCCTCACGATCCAGACGCTCTCGCCACCTTGATGGCACCTCAAATGTAGATGTGCCTACTGAGGATCCTAAAAGCACCACTGCTGTTGGTTCCCCTGCTAGTTCTGTTGAGGGTCATGCTGCTAATTCCAGTCTCCAGGTAGCAGTGAGTACATGTGCAAAGGCTTTCAAAGATAAATACTTCCCTTCAGTTCCTGGAGCTGCTGAAGTTGGGTTTACAGATGATCTTCTACATTTGAAGAAGCTTTGCTCAAAGCTAAGCTCTTCTACAGACGCTAATAAGTCAAAGTCAAAGGGAAAATCAAAAGCCTGTGCCCAACAGTTTGTGGAGTTTTCACCTACTAAAGAAGATAACTTGTTAAGAGTGATAGCAGAGATAATGGCAGAGCTAAGCAAAGGGGATGGCGTCTCCACCTTTGAGTTTATTGGAAGTGGTGTTGTTGATACTTTGCTGAATTACTTATCTTGTGGGTGCTACTCAAAGGGAAGAGTGTCAGAGGTGAATTTGCCTAAGTTACGTGAACAAGCCATTAAAAGATACAAGTCATTTGTAGAAGTTGCCCTTCCTTATGGATTCAATGATTCAAATTTAGCCCCTATGAGTGTTTTAGTTCAGAAGCTTCAAAATGCATTGACTTCAGCAGAACGTTTTGCAACAGTTCTGAGTCACAACTTTGGATCTACAGGAAGTGGACATGCCTCTTCTGGTTTGGGTGCTTCGTTTCAGCCAATTAAACTACGACTTTGCAGAGCAGATGGTGAAAAAACTCTTCTTGATTATTCTACAAATATTATTCTTATTGATCCGCTAGCGAGTTTGACAGCTGTTGAAAACTTCCTTTGGCCACGGGTTCAACGTAGCGAGTCTAGTCGGAACACATCTACATCTGTTGAGAACTCAGAATCTGGAAACTTGCCGGTAGCTGGTAGTGCTCCAACATCTTCTTCTACTCTTGCTTCAGCTACCTGTCGTCAATCCACAAGGTCCAGGTCATCAATTAATACAGGGAACTCTTTGGAAAAGGAAACAAAACCAGAGAAAAAAGCAAGTTCTTCAAAGGGGAAGGGAAAGGTTGTCTTGAAGCCAACTCAAGTTGAGGGGAGTGGACCTCGTATGAGAAATGCTTCAAGAAGAAAGGCTGCTACAGATAAGGACACTTTGATGAAGTCTGTGGACAATGAAACGACATCTGAGGTATGCCTCTCTACATGCACCAGTGTTATTAGTCTATTACATAGTAGCCGTAGATAATTTTTCTTTGCCATGCTGTGTATTTATTCTTTTTTTTGCCACCCCCAATTATTATTTTTTTCTGCTCATATTCTCGGTATATTTATCTGTATACTGTAGGATGAGGATGTAGGGATATCGCCTGTCGAAATCGATGATGCATTGGTGATCGAAGATGACGAAATATCCGAAGATGAAGATGGTGATGACCGTGATGATGTATGTTGCGTATCCTTCTTGTTATGCTCTTTTTCTTTATTTTACACCGACTTTTGTAGTTTGAAGTTGGTACTTGGTGCAACAAAAAATATGTAATTGTCTTGAACGTAGGTAAGGTGAACCACAACCATTGTAGTATATTGATCACATAACTCACCCAAGGGGTGTTGTCAAGTGGTTTAAAATGATACTTTTATCTTTAAACGGATGGTGATCTATGGGATCATATGATTACAAAATGGGTTAAACACCTGAAACATCTGACAAGTTTTGAAAGTTCATTGGGGATATAGGCCAATAAAAAAGTACATGGTGCAACTGTGTACAAACTGAAAAGTACATTGACATTTCAGGCCTTTAACCCTTACAAATTCAATGATATGACACATGTAGCAAGTAAATTATTTCTTAGTGGCCCGTATAGCATCATTTGATATCTTTTGATTATTTTAAATACCCCTGTCATGCTCATGATTTCTAATGTATGACTCTTTTTCTGTGTTATTAGATGTTAAGGGATGATGATGCTCATGATGTTAAGGTGGGTGATTCTAGCAGTAAAGGAACTCCATCTATGGGCTCAGAGTCTACAGAATGTAAGGGTGCAATGTCATTTGCTGCTGCAGCCATGTCTGGGCTTGCATCCGCAAACAGTAGGGGCATCAAAGGAGGTGGAGATCGTCATGGGAAACCCATCTCTGACTCTAGTGGTTCTCCCAAGCTCATGTTTACTTCAGGTGGTAAGCAACTTAATCGAAATTTAACCATCTTTCAAGCTATTCATCAACATATTGCTCTAGACGAGGCTGATGACGAAAGGTCCAGTGACTTCATATCTAGTGATGGTAGCAGATGGAGTGATATCTACACTCTGACTTACCAGAAAGCAGATAGCCAAGATCATACGAATATGGATTCGACAAGCCCTAAATCTTCAAAAGCGGGGTCTACCTTGCAGTCTAACACTGATTCACTCAAGCATCAAATGTCATTTTTTGATAGTCTTTTACAAGGAGAACTTCCTTGTGATTTGGAAAAGACTAATCCTACTTATAATATTTTAGCTCTACTACGTGTGTTAGAGGGTCTAAATCAGCTTGCACCTTGTTTACGTGTCCAATCAGTTATTGATAACTTTGCCGAAGGAAAAATCTCATGTCTAAATGACCTCAATGTAACTGGTCCTAGGGTTTCTGCTGATGAGTTTATTAATAGTAAATTAACTCCAAAATTGTCTAGGCAGATTCAGGACGTGCTTGCGCTATTCAGTGGTAGTATTCCATCATGGTGTTATCAGCTGACAAAAGCATGCCCCTTCTTGTTTCCGTTTGAAACTAGGCGTCAGTATTTCTATTCAACTACTTTTGGGTTGTTTCGTGCTTTGTATCGGCTTCAGCAGCAGCAGGGGGCAGGTAGAAATGAATCTATGAATGAGAGAGAGCTAAGAGTTGGACGATTACGTCGACAGAAAGTCAGTGTTTCTCGAAATCGTGTTTTGGATTCTGCTGCAAAAGTCATGGAGATGTATTCAAGTCAAAAGGCTGTTTTAGAAGTGGAATATTTTGGTGAAGTTGGCACTGGGCTGGGTCCTACAATGGAGTTTTATACCCTTTTAAGCCATGATCTTCAAAGGGCGGACCTGAAAATGTGGAGATCTAACTCATTTGATGGAGGCAAAGCAATGGAAGTTGAATCTGGAGAGAAGAAAGAGGGGAAAACAAGTGACATTATCATCGCACCCCTTGGGTTGTTTCCACTTCCTTGGCCTCTTGCTGCTGATACCTCTGATGGTAGCCAATTTGCCAAAGTAATCGAGTATTTTAGACTTCTTGGCTCTGTGATGGCAAAAGCTCTTCAAGATGGGAGGCTTTTGGATCTGGCACTTTCAACACCGTTCTATAAGCTTGTGCTTGGACAGGTGAGCTACTTGTTTAGCTTTTTTTTTTTTTTTTTTTTGACAAGTTTTTATATTTCAGTCTTTTTAATGTAAGTAAGTCAATGGGTGGAAACTACGACCCATTATAAGTTGGTCAGTTCAAGTTGTTTTATATCTAGCGAGTCAACAAAGAATCTTGGTTCAACAAGAAACAGGTCAAATGGACCGAAAGTAGGTTTTTTATTATAGAAAACTTTCGTAAATCTCCTTATTAGACGAATTGTTATTGTATTTCAAATTATATTGACACAATGCCTGCAGATAGAAAATTTAAAACTTAGGGTAACCCAACCTGCTGGCCTGCCACCGGCATTTTACGACCTTTATATCTCACTCTTATCTTTTCTAAAAGGGTACATATTACAAATCATGCTATATTCCCTATTAATACTGCTGTGTTTGCTGACATGTTCACCAATTTATTGCAGGAACTTGATTTATATGATGTTGCTTCATTTGATGCTGAACTTGGCAAGACATTGCGAGAGTTGCAAGCTCTTGTTTGTCGGAAAAAATTCCTAGAGGCGACGCCTGTGCATGATCATGATGAAGCTCTTGACTTAAAATTTCGGGGGGCTTCAGTTGAAGATCTTTGTTTGGACTTCACACTTCCTGGTTATCCAGATTTTGTTCTGAAATCAAGCAACGAAGATGTACTTATGCACCCGTTTACCATATTACTTTTTTGCTTGATAGCATATCATCTGTTCTTTCTTTAAGTTTGTTTACTATTGTTTGAGAAGGTTTTCATATTTTTTTTCTTATTTAATTTTTTGGGTAAGTACAGGTCGTCGATATAGACAATCTGGAAGAGTACATTTCCCTTGTAGTTTCTGCTACTGTCAAGACTGGTATTGCACACCAAATGGAAGCATTTAGATTCGGTTTCAATCAGGTCATCTTTGTTTCTCTTTTTTATAAAGTTTCTGTTTTATCTTACTTCTTCAAGTCTTATATAATAATACCAACATCGTTAGTCTTACAGTTTGAAAGCTCCTGTAATGGGTCAAAATAAGTAATTTTTGGTACCCGGTTAAACTGGGACTAGACTACTGAGGTAGTTTTGTCCCGTTTTCAAAAGAGAGATTTTTTTCAGGAGGTTTGATGCTTAAAAAATTACTATTTTGAGGACTTTCGATGTATCTAAGCTATTCAACTTATCTCACTTTTCTCGTTTTGTAACTTTTTATTTTTTACCTATATAACCTGTTAGAGATATATGCAACTCGATTGACCCATTCAGAAATAAATGAACTGAAAATCGCTGCGTCTTGTTTAATCCATGCATATAGCTCATTGTTTAACACATGTTATTATTTATTTCAGTTATGGTATATTTTATTTTACTTTTTACACTTTCTTGTCTACTGTCTATATTTATGCATACTTGTCAATGCTTAGAACAGTAATATCTGTATATGATATATCCACATATTCAACTATTTATCTTCTAGCCCATCAGCCTTATATTAGTGTTGGTTTTCATATGGAAAAAGAAAGATGATTGTTAATATCCTCTGATTTCTTGCTTTGCTTTCTGAACATGTTTCAGTTTATGTAGTTTGGTGATAATATTTGAAGATCTTATTGCTGTAGAATGTAGATGCAACATATCTTTTTGTACACAAATGATACTTTTACCCATTTCTTAGATAGTCCAAAAGGATTCAATTTCTTGCTTGTCTATTTAAACTAATCTGCATGTTGTCAACTACTAGGTATTTGACATTTCAGCTCTGCAAGTATTCTCCCCAGACGAACTGGATTATTTACTATGTGGCCACAAAGAGTGTTGGGAGGTATATATTGTTCATTTGTAATGGGTAAATGTCAATGTTCTTTGGAAGAATGTATTCTTAGAACTCTTCTACATCTGCAGGCTGACAAACTTGTGGAACACATAAAATTTGATCATGGATATACTTCAAAGAGCCCTGCGGTAGTCTATGTATGTAAATTTCTTATGCAATTTGGAACCTTTACTTATGGTTCTCGAGGTTTTTTTTTTCTTTTTCTGTTGGAAATAGAAGATTGGAAGGGTAAGGAATGGAGGTGAAAAAGAAGAGATGGGTTATACATTTTTTTCTTTTTCCCGTCGCTAAAGTCTTGCGTATGTCTGGTGGAGATCATACTCATTCCGGTATCCCAACAATAGGGATGAAACTTATTTAGGGAAATCCATCAAACTCCGCCTTCCCTTCCTTTCACTTCGTTTCCTATCTTTCTTAAGAACTCAAGAAGACAATGTTTTTAAACATAGTTCCCCTTTCTTTCTCTTTCAAAAATATAGTTATGCATTGGCACATTCAGTAGAACCAATTTTAATTAAAGTTGTTGATTACTATTTAGCTACTTGAGATAATGGGAGAATTCAGCTCGGAACAACAGAGAGCGTTCTGTCAGTTTGTGACTGGCGCTCCTCGGCTTCCACCAGGTGGTTTGGCGGTGTTGAATCCTAAGTTGACGATTGTTAGAAAGGTAACTGATGGTCTTGTTGTCTTGATAATGCTTATAATTTTCTGTAAAGGTGCTTATAATTTTAATTTATTTTCCCGATTTAGCATTCTTCAAAAGCCAGTAGTGTGACATCCAATAAGAATGGTTCGTCGGATCCTGCTGATGATGACTTGCCAAGTGTGATGACATGTGCTAATTACTTGAAGCTTCCTTCTTACTCCACCAAGGTAGAGTAACCTATTTACAGGCTAACCATCAGTAACATGTATTCCTGTTCGTTTCAATTCTTTCTTTTATATTACATCAAAAAGATCTCTTGTTGGTCTTCCCTAATCCAGTTTGGTAAAGTTTCAGCGATGTTTAATTTAGTTTCCCTCTAAGATCCCGGTGCTAGAACTAGAGGTGGTTAATTGAGCAGGCTGGGTAATGGGCCAAAACAGTTTCAAAATGAAATAGTTCAGTTTGGATAATCCACCAACAATAGTTGTCCATATTTATCAATAGCTAATGTGTTGAATAAAACCTTTTATTACAGTACTCTGACAATCTACTTTAAAGTGATTTGCTTGGCATAGGTTTAGTGTTTGACCGATCAATAGGAATGTTTTAAATGTTTAAAGTACCAACAATCAAAACTTTGGGCCTCCCCCAAGATCATTAAAGCTTTTGCAGTGTACAAATAAGTTAACGTGTTTGAAAACTTGCCAGAAATGAAGATGTTGCAATTGTCAATTAGTCATTTATTGCCCAACATGGGTAGAGTCACAGTTTTCATATGAATTGGGTATCAACTAGGGATGAGCAAAAAGACCGAAAAACCGAAACCGAACCGGTACCGGTACCGACTAAAATCGGTACGGATTCGGTTCGGTTTGAATTCGGTATCGGTATCGGTTCTTGATTTGGGACAATTTCGGTTTCGGTATTATTCGGTTGGGTACCGGTTCGGTACGGGGAAACCGAAAATGAATACCGATTTCTATAGGCTTCATTAGAATGAGTAAGAAACCACTAAAGTAAAGACGTCTCCTTTGTACCGACTCTGTATGGTATTTATATACTAGATACTACATGGATGCAATACTACTATCATTAGTACAATCACCTCTGTTACAGTTACGGAAGTATTCACAAATTATGCTACATCAGTTTCTTTTCTAAACTAACATATCCACATTAGATGAATGTGGTCGTCTACTCTAGCTCGTCTGTATGTTCGAGAACTGATATGTCTATTTTTTTACCTTAATAAAGGTTATACATGTGTTTTTTTCCATGTCCATTTGTTTATGATGTGGTTTGAGCATAAGATATGATCACAAAAGTTTTTTTACTTGATTAAAGTTAAAAATGGACTTGAAGTATTAATGTTCGGTATTCAATCGGTATTTCCCGAAAAACCGATACCGGTACCGGTACCACCGGTACCGACTAAAATTTTCGGTACGGTATTCGGTTCTTGTGTTTGCCCAAATTCGGTATCGGTACTAACCGGTTCGGTACGGTTCCAGTACCGATCTCATCCCTAGTATCAACCACTATAAGTGGTAATCTTACATTTCTATTTTTGTTGTTGGTTAATATCCAAATGCCAACGGAGATGGTATCAGATACAAGCATTAAGCTACTTCGTAGAAAAAAGTCTCTTTTTTTCCATCTACTGGAGGGAGTATTAAATTCATATCTCACTCTTGATTTGGATAAGTTGTTAAACCTTGGTGATATAGTTATTTAACTGATTTTATTTTTTATAACAGGAAATCATGTACAAGCAAATTCTTTATGCCATCAGCGAAGGACAAGGATCTTTTGATTTATCATGAGTTTTGATCTCAAACAAACATAATTTGTACATTATATCAAAATGCCTTTGGAATCTTCTCCTGTAAATGGGGTTGCATTGTATATCATCTACCTGCTCCATTCCTGCCTCCTTTCATGGCTGTCAGCGTTAAGGTGAGTTCTTTTGTTCAATAACATTCTGTTTGTGTTCGATAACTTTCTGTTAGAAGGCATTCTTTTTGTTGCTTCTATTTAATGAATTTAATATATAGACTAAATAGATGGGTCGGGCAGGATGAGTAACATGTGAAAGAGGGTAGCTATTTGTGGGTCAAAACTTTTTTAAGATTATAGAAGCAAAGGGAGCTGCTGGGTTTAGGTCAGATTGCGTTGACCTTTTATTTTCCCCCTGAATTTTATGTTCCATATAGTTCATCTATTGTGATAACAGAACTATATCACCATAATAATATAATTTGTTGATAAACTATCTAGGAGGTTATTATTAAAAAAACTTTGGGAAACTTTTGAGTTTTCACTTGCTTGTTGCATTTGGCTGTTTTCCTTTTGAGCTAAATTTATGTACAACCCAGTTTTCTGGTCAGTGATAGAACTATTGCCTTGATCTAAAGAAAATCATGTTAAACAAAAATTTGGATGCTTTTTGGTAAATGGTCAATGTTGTTTAAATGTCATTTACTGCTTGGTGTGCCCCTTTCTGTTTATTATTCTTATTTTTTTTTTTGTGATTTTGATCATCTTCCTTTGATTCTTTGTTTTCAGTTAAATGTGATGTGGTGATTAATTGTGATCGCAGCCCTTGCTAAAGGATGGTCTTACTAAACGGCTCGTTTTCTACAGATTTTGAATTGTAAATAACTAGCAACACGTATTGTTAAATCTCTATCTGTAGTCAACACCACATGTTTTTGGTTACTTTTACCAAGTCAATATATGCCGTTTCTGATTAAGGGGTATAGATCATTCTCCAGTTTCCATGAGTCAACTAATATTAAATATTGGCATATTGCTAGAAGTCCTACTTTAAATCGTGTGTTGATTGCCAAGAGGGGATATAAGTTTGTTTGGATGTGGAAAGATGTTTCAAATTTTATTTGTTTGAATGTTCGCTTCGCAAAGTGTTCAACAGCTTAAACTCGGATGATCAAGAAACTCGCATGTTTTTGGTTATTAATGCGTTTTTTTTTTTTAAAACTTTTTTTATTTATTTATGATGCAGCATAAGAAAAGGTTCTTAAATAAAGTGATATTTTGATTTAACAAATCATTCTAAAATTACAATCTCATGAGTCATGACACATCTGATTCGTTAATTATATATTGCTTAATTTTTTCCTGTCATATATGTAGTGTTTCTGTAACAGCGATTATTATTAGGTTATTTTAAGAGAATTATAATATTTAAACTACATTATAAAGTATTTAGTTAATTATAAATTTTTTAAATAAATTGACGATAACCCAAAATGTTTTCCCTTTTTATTCATTATTTAAAGATTACATGAAATGCTATACGTTATAACATACTTACAGTGAACTTTATTTTATAACCACACCGATACTGCTGTCGCCGCAACTGTCGTCACTATCATCACCACCGCTGTTACTATACCGTCACATCGTGCGGGCATATAATTAGTTAATTATAAAAGAAATATCTTTTAGAGAAAAGTTCATTACAAAAATGTCCATTTATTTATAAAAGTTAACATAGGTTGTTATGAAATGTCCGTCCTGGTTGAACCAAAAACCGACCTATCACAAAGAATCAGCCTAAAAGCGCTTTCTATAATTAATAGGATTTTGCTAAATGAAGCTCTAATGACTTTCGTTAAGATGCATTATATAGTTTTATACTTACCATAAAATTCAGGGGAGGAGCTTTTGATATGAAAATATACAACTTTTTTATGCACGTTAATGCAGCCCTAAAGGTTGCGTTTAATATTTTCCTAATAAATATTATAAAGTCAATACATTCAGTATATTTCCTTATGTTGATATATGTACGACAAATGTGTGAAAAGTTAACACAAAGGGTTATACAAACTATTAGTTTTTTTTTTCTTTTTAAGTTTTAGCTTTTCTGTTTGGATCATATTCATTAATTATAATCTATTAACATCATGGTTTTAACTTATTATCTCTTTTTACACTTTTGGTCGGATGTTTTTTTTAGAAACAATCTTTCTACCTTTAGCTAAAGATAAGACCGTCTACATTTCACTTTTCCCATATCCCGCATACAGGGATTGACATATGTAAACATGAAGTTAACAACCACTTTATATCATGCAATGACAAAAAAATTTCAATTTTTTAGTTTTAGTGTTATCATATATTTTGTCTCATTTCTAACGGTCTTTCATGAGTTTTTAGTTTATTTTTGTTGATCCTAAGCCTGAATATATGAGTAAGTCTTTTGGTAAAAAGTTCAAAAAAGGCCTCAAAATTGAAACTGCTTAAGGCCCCTAAAAACATAAAGCCCCCAGTGTGTAGTTGCACCCCGTTGATTACTTAATATAAGTAACTTGGACAGCTGCGTTCACATTTATTGTTAGAGACAGAAAACATAGGGGAGGTAAGTGGGGTGCAAGTTAATGTGGACTGTAGCAATCTTTTCTTTTGTTTGTGGCTATCGTTCAAGAACTCAGGTTCTCCTTGCGCAAAAGGACCATCAAACCGCTTTACAACAACCATGGTAGTGTTCAACCTCTTCCCTTGGGAAAGTTGACCTTTATAAATCTTCCCAAACCCACCTTGGCCGATAACCTTGGTTGTGCTAAAGTTGTTGGTGGCCGATTTTATATATTTAATGGAATTCGAAGATGTTCAAACTGTTTCCACAACGAATACATCTTCTGCTTGTGCTTGACTCTTGTGTTTGATAGATTACAACAACTTAAATATAGGATATAATTACCAACTGATCTCGATGAATATAATAAGAAAGTAACTAATGCAATTAAATCCAAATCTATCTTACTTGGGAGACGATTGGCAGCAGCTCTCGATTAGATCTATTATTATTATTTTGTATTATCCTACAACTCTCTTTTCGATCTATTTGGTTGATTGATGATCTTTTGTTTTGGGTTTTGTGAATCCGACTTAGAACCGACATAGTAATCTCGATCACACTTGTGGAACCAAAATTAAAAATGACTGTGTAGCATAAAATTTTTTTTTTCATTGACCTTGTATCAGCACAAAATAAAAAAATGACGTGTAGCATATATTTTTTTCACTAACTTTGTATCGGTATAAGATAATGATAACAACAATAATGAATAAATTGTTAGGATTTTTAGCATTTTTTTAAAACCATTTTTAGCTATTTTTAAAGGAAAATGGTCATATCTTAGATTATACATCTTATTTTAAAAACCTACAAAAATTTTTATCTTTATGGTCTATAAATTACAAAAAAAAAAACCAATAATATCATGCCAAGTATCACTCAAAAACTTGTTAAGCCTTACCTAAATAGTGTGGAATAAAAGATTTGTTGACTCAATGTGATTTCTGTTGTAGGGAATTATGAATCATGGTTAGTCGATTTGATACGATTTCAATGTCGTTCAAACTCTTTTTTTATGATGTTGAATTGTTGAAGTCGCTTAAATAAATGATGGGTTAATAATAAGATCATGAACGTGAGTGGAAAGGATGCACATACTTTACATTCTATCCCTCAAATCCATTTTATGTATCCCATTTTGAAGTAATAGGAAATACCGAAAAACATTACACAACTTGTTAAATTTGTGAAAATGGTGCTTAAGTTTGTCACCTAGAGCGATTAGGCATTCATTAAGTTTGTGTCACCTAAATTATATATATTACAATTGCAGTCGGCTTAGGAACAGTAGGCTTGCTGACGTCAGCTATTTTGTCTTTTTTTATATACGATAAGAATTTTTTATTTTTACCACTTAACTTATATATTTTGTAATTTTAGTCTAACATTCTTATACAAACTTAAGTATACTTTACTTTTACAAAGTTTTTAATTTTTATCATTTAACTTTTGGGTTTTAACTTTAATCATCAAATCTTTATTTTTTACTTTCTATCTCTTATTATAAGGTTTCTAACTTTCACCATCAAACTCTTGGTTTTTTCAACTTTGTCTAACCATTTTTTTACTTTCTACCCCTTATAGTAAACTTTAAGTGTCCAAACTTTTAGGTAATGCTAGATGTATGTTTGCATTATGCGACGTCTTTCTTTTTTTCGTCTAATTTTTTTCCCTTTTCTACAAAACCTCTTTTAAAAAAGAAAAAAAATTATACTTTTTGCCTCACTAATTAGACAGCTAACTAAAAGTCTAAAACATTACACTTTTTTCTTTTTACCTTGCTTTTTTAGGTCTAATTTTTTCCCTCTTTTTTACGAAAACTCTTTTAAAAGAGAAAAATAATTATACTTTTGGTCCCGGTAATTAAACAAGTAACTAAAAGTCTAAAACAATTAACAATATATTGTACTACTTTTGTATAACCGCCCTTATACAAAACGTACGTTTTACGTACCGTTATGTCTCCCGGAGCAACGCCCGGGTTACAATGCTTGTATTTAACATTTTGAATAGATTTAAGTGTCCATTTAAGGAAAAAGATGAACACTATCAATAAGGATAAGTTTTTAGAATGACACTTGGTAAGGTATTATTGGGTGTTTTTGTTTCTTACTAAATAAGTTAGGTGATAGGGATTCATTGACCAAATAAATAAATTCTTATGTAAGTATTTATTAAGATATACAATCTAAAAGATGAGTATATATGTAACATTCCCTACTTTTGATAGGTTATAATTTTTTTTGACACTTTTAGTAGTTTTTTTTATCACATATTTATCTTTATAAGTTTTATTGATAGGAAAATGTTTTAAAAGTTTTAAGTTGATTATATTAACCAATATCTCATATTTTATTTAACTCGTAACATCAATAAAAGATAAATTATTTTTCGAAAAATATGAACTATATATGACCCGTATATGTGGTTCCCTGCTCAATCATTCAGTCCATCAACTTTATCTCTTATGTTTATCAATATTTTTTGAAAATTATAGACATGTATAGCATTTGGTAATCAAAATACATTTTTGGGTATAATCTATTTTATACAATAGGGTATTTTAACACAATTCATAAGCATATGTATTTGTTTGCTAAATATTTGTAATATCCCAATTCTTTAAAAAAAAAAGTTAAATAAATCAAATAGTTTTAACCTTAAAATTATTATTTTCTTAGAAACTTAATGGTTAACGAGTATAATAACCATTAAAAATAACATAGTAATAACAAACAAACCAATTCTTATTTGTTATAATTACTTGTTATAAGACTTATTTTTCAATTATTTTATTACTTCTTATTTGTTTTACATAAAATTAGCTAAATTAAAAAACAAACCAATTCAAAAAATTTATTAATAGTAATAGCAAACATTATATAAATTTAGACAAACATATACAAATTTAGGGCTTAAAAGTAAATTTCTAAATTATAATAATTATTTCGTAGATAAATAATTAGAAGTTACCGTATTAAAACGAAATTTAATATATAGGAAAAATTGTGGACAGCTATTCCAAAAAGACCAATTCTCAGCCACATATAAATGACGGGATGACACTTTTGTAAATAATTTGTAACTTAAAAGTAATGAATTTTTATAAAAAATAGAACGAATGGAACAAATGTATAATATTCTACTGATATTCTAACAAGGAGACGACAATAGAGCAGGCATTACCACCTCGTTGGACGTTGGCTACTTAATTGTTAAAGACGTGAAGATAAGGCTTTTGACATTCTCTTTATTTTTGTTATTTACTCAAGTCAACCACTTTCAATTTCAATTTCCCCTGGCAAATAATACCTGAGAAATGACAGACGCACATTTGGAAATGTTCATGGAGAACTTGAAGCATCTGATTGACAGTAAGCATATTAAATTGATTACAAGTAATCGATTAATAAAAGCAAAAAAACCTGAAATCATATTGCTTTATGAGGAACTTGGCTACCTGATTGGGGTTAGAATATGATCACGTAAAATAAATGCATGTCCGGAAATGTTTAAGCCTACGGGGTCACACGTTTTGACACAAATGCACTATGTAATTAATTAATATGTTAATGTAGTATATTATTAATATGTTCACGAAGTAATTAAATAAACGTTTGTTAAATGTTAAAATATACGTTTATTAATTAAGGTTTCGAAAGAGATGGACTTAAATGAAAATTAGGAATTAGGGATATTTCCTAATTACATTAAGGGGGCCGGTTTACTTAGGGGTTTTGTAACCCTAATACTAGCTTGTTTATCAAGTTAAGTAAACCCTAATATTAACCAAAAACCCAAAAGGTTTTCGGTTCTTGTTGTTCGACCACATCAAAGGGAAGCACAAAGGGTTGTGAGATTCGTGATCGGTACTAGCATACATACATCGTGGTGTCATGTGTGCGATCGTAGAGGGGTTTTACTTTAAACCCTAAACTATAGTTTTATATAGTTTATTGGAGATTAGCTAAAAGGTACATATTCACTAACTTTGTTAATATATATATTGCATAATTATTTCCGCTGCGTACTCGTGTTATTTGTGTGACAAATTGTTTTAAATCCTAACAGTGGTATCACGAGCCTACTATGTGATATATTTAGTTACAAAGTTCAAAACTTGAGGGGAGTTTTGGTTGGTTGGTTCGATCAAAGAAGAAAAAAAAAATTTTGTTTTTTTTGTGTGTTTCGACCGAACAAAAAGAATAAAAAAAGGGTTTTGTTTTTTTTTTATTCATTAAAACCACTTAAAGTTACTAATTAAATTAAACCATTCTATGCAAGTTTTGATTATGTGAATTAACATGTTTATTTGATAAATTGAATGTTATTGTATCTTTTAATTTAAACTTGTTAAATAGAAGTAAAACCATAAGGAATTCATGCAAAATTCTTAATGGTTATTACTTAGATATATTGATATATGTTGCTTGGTTAAAAGGTCCAATAATGAGGGATTATAAATTGGTAATTATGTGACAATGTGAAAATTTTCGTGTGAGATTTTCTGTTTGACACCAGTTCACTAAAAAATTCATATAAATCAACCATAATGAGTTAGAAGCTCTCCTTTGGACTGTAGATGCACGATTCATAGGGCTACAACTTTGTAGTTCTGAACTAAGGCCAATTCAGACGTTAAACAGGTCAAATCTGGTCGTGAAGATGCTGGAAATTTCCAGTCAGCCCTTTCTATGTGTTTATTTGATAATTGTATGTTTGTACTTGGTTTAAAGGCTTACGCAATCAAGGTAACTTGATGTATGTGGTCCTACTTCCGTATGAAGGGGGAGCCAATCTTAAACATGTACATTAATCCATAGAGACCATGATTTAGGTTGCCCACCATTAATCGTTGCATGATTAAGTGTTAATAGTTAGTAAGTTTATTATTTTGCTATTATTGTAAATGGTGATGCAAAATTGTTTTAGGAACTGTTCGTGGGCAATGGTCTACCGGCAGCAGTGGAAGCTATAGGAGACTTTCATTTAGTTTTACCTACTGGATTAATTATTGTGTTAGACAATTGTCATTATGCACCTTCTATTACTAGAGGTGTAATTTCAGTTTCTTTGTTAAAAGACAATGGTTTCATTAATGTTTTTAATGATAATGGTATTTCAGTTTCTAGAAATAATGTTCATTATTTTAATGCTATTCCTTGTAATGATATTTTTGAAATTGATATGCGTGGTTGTGATTCAAATGATAATTCAATGTATAATGTTAGCAAAAGAGTCAAGACTAACTTGGACTCTACCTATCTTTGGCATTGTCCTCTTGCGAGTTGGCAAGAAACACATTGAAAGACTTCAACGTGAAGGGATCTTAAAATCAAATGATGACGAATCATTTGAAAAATGTGTGTCTTGTGTTTCTGGCAAGATGACAAGAAAACCTTTTCCGCATAAACCGGAGAGGGCTAAAGAGCTTCTTGGACTCATACATACTGATGTTTGTGACCCATTTAGACATGTGTCAAGAAAAGGTGCTAGCTACTTCATAACTTTTACGGATGATTTCAGTCGTTATGGTTATGTTTACTTGCTTAAACATAAACATGAAGTCTTTGAAACATTCAAAGAGTTCAAAAATGAAGTAGAAAATCAACTCGGTAAAACCATCAAGATCCTTCGTTCGGATCGAGGTGGAGAATACTTAAGCCAAGAGTTTAAGGATTATCTGAAAGCTTGCGGAATTATTCAACAGCTTACTCCTCCATATACTCCACAACACAATGGTGTATCTGAGAGGAGAAATCGAACCTTGTTGGACATGGTGAGATCAATGATGAACCTTACGACTCTCCCATTTTCATTTTGGGATTATGCTCTAGAAACCGATGTACGCATTCTTAATATGGTTCCAACCAAGAAGGTTGACAAGACACCACATGAATTGTGACATGGAAGTGTCCCTAATTTGTCTTACTTAAGAGTCTGGGGATGTGAGGTGCTTGTGAAGCGAGATACGCCTGACAAACTTCAACCCATATCAGTTAAGTGCATTTTTGTAGGATACCCAAAGGAAACGATGGGTTACTACTTCTACTTTCCTACCGAGAACACTCTTAAAGTTGCTAGATACGCTGAGTTCTTTGAAAAGAATCTCATCGCTCAAGAGAACAGTGGGAGGATTGTAGAACTTGATGAGACTCAAAAGCAAGATGCGTCACCTTCTGAAAACACTAGCGATCATCAACTTGGGGGGAAAAGTGTTCAAAGTGATGAACCTCAAGTTGATGCAATTCCAATTTGTAGGTCCTCAAGGACAATACGTGCTCCTGAAAAGTTGAATCTAAATATAGAATCTGAGGAACACGTATTAGGAGATCTTAATGAACCTCCAAAATTCAAAGTTGCATTATCAGATCCAGAATCTGACAAATGGCTTGAAGCTGCGAATGTGGAAATGAAATCCATGAAAGACAATCAAGTCTGGAGCTTGGTTGATCTTCCACCTAATGCTAGAACCGTTGGGTGTAAATGGATCTTCAAAAAGAAGACCGACATGGATGGAAATGTACACACCTATAAAGCTCGTCTCGTGGCAAAAGGTTATACTCAGCTCTATGGAGTTGACTATGATGAGACCTTCTCTCCAGTAGCAGACATTAGAGGTATTAAGATTCTCTTAGCCATAGCAGCGTTCTATGACTATGAGATATGGCAAATGGATGTCAAGTCCGCCTTCTTGAATGGTTACCTAGACGAAGAAGTATATATGGTACAACCTGAGGGTTTTGTTGATCTAAAACATCCTAAAAAAATATGCAAGCTTCAGAGGTCCATTTATAGACTAAAGCAAGCATCAAGAAGTTGGAATAAAAGGTTTGATGAGGAAATCAAAAAGTTTGGTTTCACTCAAAATCCTGATGAGCCATGTGTATATCGCAAAGTTAGTGGGAGTAATATTACTTTCCTTGTCTTATATGTAGACGACATATTGATCATAGGAAATCAGATTCCAATGTTGCAATATGTAAAATCCCATCTTGGAAAGTGTTTTGTTATGAAAGACTTGGGTGAAGCAGCATTCATTCTTGGAATCAAGATCTACAGAGATAGGACTAAGCGGTTGATTGGACAAAGTCAAAGTGCTTATATTGATAAGATCTTGAAGAGATTCAAGATAGAGAATTTCAAGCGTGGATTCGTACCCATGCAGGAAGGACTTGGCTTATCTAGCAAACAAGGTGCCTTTACACCTGATGAGGTGAAGCGTATGCAGAGGGTTCCTTATGCTTCGGCTGTGGGATCTATTATGTATGCGGTAAGATGCACTAGACATGATGTAGCGTTCGCGCAAAATATCGTTAGCCGATATCAACAGAATCCAGGTGAAGGTCACTGGACTGCTGTGAAGAACATTCTTAAGTATCTGCGAGCTACTAAAGAATTATTTCTGGTGTATGGAGGAAATCTTAATGCAGAGCTTAAAGTGACTGGATACTGTGATGCTGGATTTCAGACTGATAGAGATGATACAAAATCTCAGTCGGGATACGTCTTCGTTTTAAATGGAGGCGCGGTGGATTGGAAGAGTAAGAAGCAAACCACAGTTGCCATGTTTGCGACAGAGTCTGAGTACATTGCCGCCTCAGAAGCCGCCATGGAAACAGTCTGGATTAGGAAGTTTATTTGTGGGCTTGACGTGATTCCCTCAAATAACTCACCTATAGATATGTATTGCGACAATTCTGGTGCAATAATCATAGCCAATGAACCCGGAGTTCAGAAAGGTGTCAGACATTATCCTAGACGATATCACTATGTTCGTGAACAGATCGCACTAGGAGAAATCAAATTACTCAAAGTTCACATAGATTATAACTTAGCTGATCCTTTTACGAAGGCTTTGTCAAAAGCAAAGCTTGATAAACATGCCGAGGGCATAGGACTTAAATTAGCTAGTTATTTCATGTAAAATCTGTGTTTAGTATTTGGATAAAGGATGATAAACAATTATTATTTAATGAATGAATTAAAGTACTTGGTATGTTTGTTTTCATTTAACATATAATTGTATCCTATATTTGAATGTTTAAACAGATCCATCATCAACAAGAGGTTTGACAAAACTCCATATGAAGTGATTAACAAGAGAAAGCCCAATGTGAACTTCCTTCATATTTTCGGATGTGTTTGTTATGTTCTTAATGATCGTGATAATCTGGGCAAGTTTGAACCAAAAGGTGACGAGGCCTACTTCATTGGTTACTCAAGAGAATCTATTGCATATCGTGTTTATATCCGTCGAACGAAGAAAATTGTAGAGAGTATGAATGTTAAATTTGATGAACTCTCAGGAATGGTTCTTGAACACCACAGTTCAAGACCCGATCTTCAATGTCCACAAGCTTCCGCACTAAAGAACATCTCTGTAGACAACCAAATTTTCTCTACACCGACCACTGAAGAATTAGATATCTTGTTTGAAGAATTTTATCGTGATCATTCTCCTGCTTTGGATCCACCTTTGGCTGTACCTGAAGATTCATCTTCCAATATCTCTCAGTCTGAGGGCTCGTCTTCTGATCAACAAAGTTCATCTTCTTCATCGTCTCCAAATGACTCATCTCCTCCACCTTCGGACAATTCTACTTCTCCTAATGCATCATCTACCGATTCATCACATTCTTCGTCAGCACCAACTGATAATATCAGTTCCAAATCAGCAAGATTCTCAAGAAACTAATTCATCTTCTGATTCTGAAGCCGAAGAAGAAGAATTTGTTCTACCCAATGAACCAAGCTTAGAGCAAGTCATTGAACAACATTCTCCTGGTTTTATTAACCCTGATGAAAACAATGATCCAGCTGATCCACTTCCTCATTCCAGAAAGTGGTCTCGCTCCATGCTTCCTCATCCTCCAACACAGATTATTGGAGATCCAAACGCTGGCTTAACGACACGCTCTGCTTCTGCTAATGAATGCTTGTTTGTCAACTTCTTAAGCATGGTTGAGCCCAAAAATGTCACTGAGGCTCTTCGTGATTCTGACTGGGTAAAGGCCATGCAAGAAGAACTCTCTCAGTTCGAGCGTCTTGAAGTGTGGAAATTAGTTCCTAATCCTTACAAGAATAAAGAGCCGATTAAGACTAAATGGATCTTCAAGAATAAAAAGGATGAGAATGGGGTTGTTGTTCGAAACAAGGCTAGGTTGGTTGCTAAAGGCTATTCTCAACAAGATGGTGTTGATTATGATGAGACATTTGCTCCAGTTGCTCGTATCGAGGCCATTCGTATTTTTCTTGCTTATGCGGCATTCAAGAACTTCACTGTTTATCAAATGGATGTCAAGTCAGCTTTCTTGAATGGTGTGCTGAAAGAAGAAGTGTATGTAGATCAACCCGAGGGCTTCGTAGATCCTAAGCGACCAGATTATGTCTACAGGTTAGATAAAGCGTTATATGGTCTGAAACAAGCCCCTCGTGCATGGTATGATGCTCTCACTGCTTATCTTTTGAAGTTTGGATTCAGCAAAGGTACAATTGACACTACCTTGTTCATTAAACGACAAGGTAGTGACATCATTTTAATCCAAATATATGTAGACGACATAATCTTCGGGTCAACTAATCCTAAGTACTGCAAAAACTTCTCTGCTTTAATGGTTCAAAACTTTGAAATGAGTATGATGGGTGAACTAAACTTTTTCCTTGGTTTACAAGTCAAACAATTGTCAAATGGTACTTTTATTTGTCAAAATAAATACATTCTTGACATGTTGAAAAAGTTTGATATGCTTAATTGTCAACCCATTGGTACTCGAACCAAAATCCATGCTGATTTTAATGGTAAACCATACAATCAGAAACTTTACCGCAGTATGATAGGATCACTTATGTATTTGACTGCTAGTCGCCCGGACATTATGTTTGCTACATGCATGTGTGCTAGATTTCAAGCTAACCCTATGGAAAGTCATGCTCAAGCAGTTAAAAGAATTCTTCGGTATCTCAAGGGCACTATGAACCTTGGTTTATGGTATCCGAAAGATACCGGTTTCGAACTAACTGCCTACTCAGATGCAGACCATGCAGGTTGTAAGTTAGATCGCAAAAGTACGTCCGGCAGTGTGCAGTTCCTTGGAGATAAGTTAGTTGGTTGGTCCTTCAAAGAAACAAAATTGTGTTTCCACGTCCACAGCAGAAGCTGAATATGTAGCAGCTGCTAGTTGTTGCTCTCAAGTGCTGTGGATGAAGACTCAACTCTCTGACTATGGCTTTAAGTATGACAGAATTCCCATTTACTGCGACTCCAAAAGTGCCATTGCAATCTCTTGCAATCCTGTTCAGCATACCAAGACAAAGCACATCGATGTAAGGTACCACTTCATCAAAGATCATGTTGAAAAAGGTAACATCGAACTTTACTTTGTCCCAACTGACTACCAACTTGCAGACCTTTTCACAAAACCTTTGGATGAACAAAGGTTTAATTTTCTGAAAACCAAGTTGGAAATGCTTGATCTACAAACTTAATTGCTTATTTGCCATGTATTCTATGTTTATTTTCTTGGTCAAACAATTGATGTGTGCTTATGTGCTCTTACATGCAATGTTTGAGGGGGAGAACAAGGGTAGAATGCATGCTTATAGGGGGAGTTTGTAGAATGTTTCTTAGTCTGCATGTTCCTAGGGGGAGTTTGTTTATATCTTGTTTATCTTTAATTTTGTCCTTAGTCAAAATTTTTGCCTTATATGTCTTTGTGATATTGCCGGAACATTCGTAGTGATATCATATTTTTGATATTTCACGATGATCGAATGGAAATCCTACCAATGCTAACATCTTTTTCAACGTTGAATGTAGATCTCACATTTTCATTTTATGAATTTGTTGAGTTAACGAGAAGTCTATGTGACCTCGAATTTATTTCCCAAAGTCTTTGAGAAAAGTTAAACATGGTTATCGATACGCCTTTGTGACACTGACCATGTTCTACATTCTTTAAAGCAATCTATTGGTTGAAAAGCCATAGACCGAACCATTTTAGAGATAAGCTCTGTGCATGTCTCGATGATAATGGGAAGTCCTAAAAATAGTAATCGTATTTTTAGGCCACACCATTAATCCTTTTGATTTTTGGTTGTGTCAACGGATCATCTTTATCCGGATTTCATTTCTCTTCACACAAACACAAAGAACACCAACACCATTTTAAAATCTTTTTCCAACAACGCAACCTCAGATTCTAGTTCACCAATAGGTTCATTGGGAATTGGGTTGGGTTAATTTGCTTGTTGTTTGTTGTCATCTACCGTTTATGCTATCAATCATTATTGTATGATGAACACCTTTCACATATTCATCATAAGGGGGAGAAGTGATTAAATGATTGATAGATAGAATTCAAGGTTCTTGGTAGATTTTGATGGATGTTAATGGTTTTGTTTGGTTGTTCAAAGGATCATTAGTTTAGGTGAAAGGAGTGAATAATTATCTTGATAAGTTGAAAGATTGTGTCGAGATCGAGAATATTCAAGATAATTTTAGTTTTGGAAAGTACATGGTCGATCAAAAAAGGAAAGATTTATTGGTAAATTGACCATTGTTTGATGATAAGAATAGTTTGAGATTGAATGGAGATTGTCTTTTTGTTGATACTTGGATAGTTAAGTTCGTTCATAGTTTGAAAAGATTGTTAATTTGAGGGGGAGCAAGAGTGAATTCATGAATTGATTAATTGTTAAAGATGCTCCGAAATGATTGTTTGTTTGAGGGGGAGCAAGAATTTGAAGATAATTCGTTTATTTGATAAAGTTGCTCCAAGATAGTTGTTTGTTTGAGGGGGAGCAAGAATTAGTTGATCAAAGGATCAAATGCTCCAAGATGATTGGTTATTCAAAGACAAGTTAGATCACGATTTGAAGTTTTAAAGTCAATCCAAGCTTCCCCAATGGCAAAAGAAATTAAAGATAACCAAGCTTCTGCGCTCCAAAAGAATTCAAAGTCAAAACCAAGCTTCCGCACGCTACTCAAAGATTCAAGTTACTTCTCTAAGCAACAAGTTGAAATCAACATTCAAAAGTTCAAGTTGTCAAAGCTCAAAAGTAACCAAGATTTCAAAGATGCTACCAAAGTATTCAAAGTTGCAAGAGAAGATCAAGATTTAAAGAGTCATCGTCAAATATATATGTTTGTTGAGAAGATTCAAAGTCAAGGTTGATATAAGACATTGAAGACAATGAGAAAGCTTCAAAGTCCACTCAACATTGAAGCTTTTCAACAAATGGGTTCATCATGTTTATTTAAAGACTGAAGACGATGCTACATTTACAATTCAACACCAAGGGGAAGATTGTTAAAATTATAAATTATGTTGTTGAATTGTAATTATCTAAGTGTGGAAGGGGTTTTAGTGAAAATAAGATAAATGTATATATACTCCCTTCCACCCCATTTGTTAATTTGATGCTTTCATATAATAATATCTAATTCTATACAAATACCAGCTTTCTCTCAAATATCTCAAACACACACAAACACATTATTTCACACACTAGATCTAAATCTATCATAATCCATCATGTAAGCTCAAATTCTTAGATTACACTTTTCTAACAGTCAATTCTTGGGAAAAACAACTGGGAGGTGGGCTCCTTCCTTTATGCTCCTTAGCATGTTAGATCTAAATATTTTCAATGGCTGATCTCAGGGAATTACATATACTATTTCATTTAAGATACCTAGCAGTTTGGTATGCAGACCAGTGTTCCCATCCTCTATGGGCAAATCTTTGGAACCTTCAAACCTCATTCTTAAAGGGAAGTTTTTAAATTCCATGTACTCGGCAGATAATATGGCAAATATGTTGAACCTGAGGAATTTATGGAGTGAAAGAATCATCAAAACACAATCCATATTTTCTGTATTATTCAACTTGCAAACCAATTCCAGGTTAAAGTTAGAGCACGACACGCGACGTTTGCAGCAATCTTTTCCCAATATCAAGAAGCTGGGTTGTTCTTTGTTCCATATCAGAAAACTGTGGATTTCTGAATTTTGCCTTGTTGACTAACCTTCAGGATCTGAACCTGCAGAACAATATGGATACACCACTAGTATTAGACCCAATTACATTGCCTGAAAGCTTAAAAAAGCTGACTCTAAAAGGGTGTCATCTTACTTGGATTTATATGTCGATCATTCATCAGTTACCCAAACTCGAGGTTCTCAAAATATTAGACTCATCGTTTCAGGGACCCATGTGGGACGCTAGTGAACAGTACTTTCAGCAACTAAGATTCATGAAATTAGAGAAGTTGAACATCCAATCATGGGAAGCTTCTAGCGTCAACTTCCCCTGCCTTAGAAAACTAGTGGTCAGAACTTGCACAAGAATGGAGGGAATTCCACTAAATTTAGGTGACATCTTTACGCTCGAAACAATTGAGATTGATAACTTCCCCTTGACTGTACTCAACTCTGTTAATATAAGACCTGAAGATCATACTGAATGAGTTTGATAGGTCCATTATAGAAGAGAGGGACGACCATCATGACTCATATGGTACTTTCTACAAAAAGGACCCTTTCTACCAATAATTCATCCTAACTTGTTCCTTTATCAAACAAGTTCCAATCGACACTCTCTTGTCATCAATTTTTTAAGAAAAACAGGTTGCAATTTCCTTCCGAATAAATCAGCAGTGACAATTTCACATTTCCTGCAACTGAAGTGTAGGATAGACTTACTGGTCTTGCATTGCCAGCACAGAGTTCGTTTTGAAGGAACATGTATTCTGTTAGTATTTAAACAGAAAAGAATATCAAACATATCAAAAATAAAGATTGTGCCTCCAGAAAATCAAAGATTGTACTACTATTATTGTGTGTATTCTATGTATAATAGTTTCGTTAACAATTTAAACTCAGTTGATATCTACATAATCTTATTGTCTAGTTTCATTATCATTTGAACATGACATATCAAACTCAGTTGATATATGGTTAAAGTTTAGATTACATGTGTAACCACATTAGAGATGAAATTTGACCTTCCTAAGAAGGTTGTAGCCTTTAAATATCATACATTCCGCCTCTGAAAATCGCAACTTTCTAAATTGCCTAACGCGTTGTGAAATTTCTTAAAGTGCCTTTCAATAGTGACAGATAGAATTTCATATACCAGTAAGTTGTAATAATGAGACAGATGGAGTATTATATACTCCCTCTGTCCCTTGACATTAGCAATGTTGGACGATGACTGTTTGACTATTAGTTACACGTCTTAAATGTAGTCCACCAGTGACAAAACTAGAGACATATATGGACCGTAATCAATAGCAACTATACCCTGTAATAATGCAAAAATTACGAATAACTAATTCAAGCCATGCAGTGAAAGACAAAGTAGAATTTTTAGCAATTTAGTCTTAAATGTCCTTCAATAATGACATAATAATTTTACGTAGATCAGATTCAGTAGCACCAACAAGTTATAAAAACAAGACAGATGTAGTAGCATATTGGACGATGACTGTTTGACTATTAGTCACAAATCTTACATGTGCTCCAGCAATAACAAGATTAAAGAAATATATATGGACTGATAGTCAATAATAACCATACTGTGTAGTAATGCCAAATATCAAATAACTAATTCAATATGAAAAAAAAAAGTTGGAAATTTTGGTAATTTATTCATAGGGCAAATGGACTATGTGAGTATTATCCGCCATCTCTGTAATAGCCATTAAAGCCTAAAACAAGTTCAAAATAATGATTCTTGTTCCAATAATCAAGTTTAACTTCATAAAGAAGACAAGTCTACAGAAAAATCAACATCAAACATGAAACTTACCAAGAAATTCCATAATTTTATTGTTTTTTGTCTTCACCTCCTTGTCAAGGCTCCACCTGGATTGAATTTAAACATTGATTAAGCATCATTACATGTGTATCAAAATAATATTCCCAGTTAAAAACTTAAAATATTTGTATTAGTCTATTTCTGACTCAAACCCACATCGACTTATTTGATAATCTATAATATTCCAATGTAAAATATCAGTAACCATAATATATTAAAGAGACTATTTTACTTGAAGCCGCTTCCCATCAATAAGATTTTGTAGGGAAAAAGGCTTTGTTTAAGATCATTACTTTTAAGTACTTTAGAATTGTGTTTAGAGAGAGAAATTTATACATAAACTGAGATGGAAAACACCGGTCTAGAACTGTTGATGGAGAACTTGAAGCAGCTAATAAGCTACGACAGCAATCCATTGATCAATGATAACCCCTTTGTTCAAGACAAAAGGCCTCAGCTCGAGTTGTTGTATCAAGATCTAGAGTCCATGAGAACCTTTGTTATTGAAATGAAGATCACAAAGGGACCTCATAATCTGGAGAATTATAGAAAACTGGAGAGAAGGGTTAGAGTTATTGTCGAAGAAGCTGAAGACATTGTAGACCTATTTCTGACTAGTGCTTTCATCAGAAACAGCACAAGCATGACGATGTGTGGTGCAGACAACTATCGCTCCCCAAACTTTGATAGTGTTATGAAAGAGATCAAATCCATTATAAAAGAAACTATGAATAAGAAGATGCAGTCTCAATCTGAGGGCTTACTTCTCCCTCCTGGAACTCTGCATAGCAAATATTCATCTAGCGGAGTACTAATGGAAGACATAATTGTGGGCCTTGACGATGACTCAATGTTGTTAGTGGAGAGACTTGCAGGATATCAAAAGAAATTAGATATCATCTCCATTGTTGGTATGGGTGGCCTAGGTAAGACTACTTTGGCAACTAAAGTATTCAATGACAGGTATATTGTCTATCACTTTCATGTCCGTGCATGGGTTTCAGTTTCCCAAGCATTCAGTAAAAAGGATCTGCTAATTTCACTTCTAACATCCATTGGTAAACTAGCACCTGAAGAAATTGATAAGTTGAAGGTTGAGAAAGTCTCAGAACTATTGTATAGGAGCTTGAAGGGCAAGAGATATTTTATTGTCATTGATGATGTATGGAGTACTAAGGCTTGGGATGCTTTGAAGATCCACTTTCCAGATGATAACACCGGCAGCAGAATTCTGCTAACCACTCGCCTCTCAGAAATTGCTTTCTATGCAAAACCTGGTGGTTTCACTCACTATCTACAATTGCTGACCAAAGAGGAGAGTTGGGAGCTATTGAGCAGGAAAGTGTTTCAGAAAGATTGCTGCCCCAAAAGATTGTTAAAGCCTGGAATGCAGATAGCTAAAAAATGTCAGGGGCTACCACTAGCAGTAGTTGTCATTGCAGGAATGCTGGCAAAAGGAGAGAAGAGCCAAGAAGTGTGGGAAGAAGTTGCCAAAAGTGTAGTTTCATACATTGTTGGCGACGCAAAAGGATACCTTAACACACTGGCTTTGAGTTATGATCACTTGCCTCGTCACTTGAGAGACTGTTTTCTCTATGTAGCAGGCTTCCCAGAAGACACTATAATCCCCGTGCGAAGGTTAATCTGGTTATGGGTAGCTGAAGGATTTATACATGACCATGGTCAAAAAAGCTTGGAAGAAGTGGCTGAAGATTACTTGATGGATCTAGTAGATAGAAGTCTGCTGATAGTTGCAAAAAGAAGATCCAACGGAGGGATCAAGGCTTGCCGCATCCATGACCTGTTGAGGGAGCTATGCTTGAAAAAGGCTACAGAAGAGAATTTCTTCCAGCAAATATCAAGGTTAGGTCACAGTTCATTATCTAAGTTTATTCCATTACGAGAAGGGCAACGACGTATATTTGCAGACTCCAAGTTTTTATCAGAAATCTCTTCAGACCATTCTGCCCCACATATACGGTCATTTTTGTGCTTTAACAAGGAATGGTACTTCAGTCTAGGAGTTCAAAGGTGTTTCCATCCCTTTCTACTTCTTAGGGTACTTGATTTACTAACTATTCACACATCCATACTTCCTCTTGCTTTAGAACTGCTAGTTCATCTTAGGCACTTAGGCCTTTGGTCTGAGGTCACCAAGCTCCCTTCGTCGGTATGTAACCTATGGAACCTTCAAACCCTCATTCTTAAGGAAAATTACTCCGGTTTCATGAAGTTGCCAGAAAACATAGCAAAGATGGTAAACTTGAGGCATCTGTGGATTGAAATGATCATCTCTGTTCCTGATATTCATGAGCCATCCAGCTCTGATGTGCTCTACAACTTGCAAACTATTTCTATGCTAAGATTACAGGGTACAGCTGAAAATTTGTTAAAAAGGATTCCAAATGTAAGGAAGCTCGGTTGTGCTCTCTATGGGGGTCATAATGACGATGCATTCCCGAATTTTTCCTTACTAGACCACCTCGAAACGTTGAAGGTAATCCATCCAGATGTTTTAGAAGTGGAATCATTATTTTCAAACAAGCACATTAATTTCCCCGTTACCTTGAAGAAGCTTACTTTATCCGGATGCCGTCTTCCTTGGATTGCTATGTCAAACATTCAATGGTTGCCAAACCTTGAAGTTCTAAAGTTACTAAACTATGCCTTTGAAGGACCCTCATGGGACACGGGAGAGGGACAGTTTCAGCAACTAAAGTTCTTGAAACTGCAGAACCTGGATATCCATCAATGGGAAGCCTACAGCAACAGCTTTCCTTGCCTTAAACGATTGGTGTTGCTAGAATGCTACTATCTGACGGGTATTCCAGAGGGAGTAGGAGACATTCCCACACTTGAAATGATCGACATTGACAAGCGGAACCACTGTGTTGTCAGATCTGCTAATAAAACTTTAGAAAAACAACACGCTTTGGGAAACTATGAGTTGAAGGTCAATGTGATAGGATTTTTAACATCAATAAGATGATGTCTAGAGCTCTAGCTGGGTATCCCAAAACCATGTGAATATTTAACATAGTTTTTTAACTTTGTTGTGTTTAATTTACTTTAACGGAATAACATTTCTACTAAGCATTCAAATAGTCTTATTATATTAGAATGAAATGATGAGGTTATTAAGGGGTGAGATGTAAACATAATTGAGGGTGATGGAATAATGCATGCTGAATATTATTAAAAACAGAATGATAATGGCCTGATTTGAGAAGGGCAAGGTCTCCGTTTATAAAGAGAAAATGAACAAACAACTTGGACGCTTCCTAATGATAAATAAGCCTAATATATCTTATTCCTATAATTAAGAATAGAAACCTGCAAATCAGCTCCTTCATTTCCTGGATTGCTTTGCCCGATTGGATTAAGCCAACTGTCAAAAACAGAGTTAAACTCCTCCATATTAGCAACTGCTATTTTATTTATTTTTCTAGAATAAACCTTTAGTGGAACTCAATCATTACGTCCGTCCCGGTAAAACGCCTTGTCCTCAAGGCGGAAATTTGGAAACTGCTCACCTCTAGATCATAAGTTCCCACATGGATTCTTAGACTGGGCGATTACATGACAATACCAACAGGTCTAGGACAGGGTGACCCACTTCGTAGACCGAACAATGAGTGTTGATGGAATGTGGATGCAAGTGAATTTCCCAATCTTTGGTGTTGGGTAATGAAGCAGCCGGGACCGAAGACAAAGAGCCATGTGCAAGTTTAAGCATTGATATGTGGAAAACCAGGTGGATTTTAGCTTTGGGTGGTAAATCCAACTCATAAGTTACTGACCCAACTGTCCTTTTAACACGATTTGGGCCAAAAATCTTGCTGACAGCTTCTCACAGAGTCGTTTGGCCAAACTTTTTTGACAATAGGGTTAAGTCTTCAGAGAAACATAATCGCCCAGCTGAGATGTGAGTTCCCTTCGCTTCAAGTTTGCTTCATTTCTCATTCTGTCTTGGGCTTTTTGGAGATTTTGTCGAAGGAGTTTCAGCATACCATCTCGATCAATTAATTGCTGTTCCACCCAATGTAAGGTGGCAAAGTAGGTGCGTCCTTCCTTGCCATAAACAATAAAAATGGAGTTGTATTGGTAGACGTGTGGTAACCAGTATTATGATAATATTCGGGCCATGGTAAAAGTGAGGTTGGTGGCCAATTGGTAAGGTCTTAGACCTTGGTGAAATCCACCAGAGTTCAAATACTTACTTGAACAATCCACCATAACTAAAATAGTGTCAAAACGACCCGATGGAGGTAACCCGTAACCCAATAAATCCATAAAGATGACCTCCCAAATCTAATTGGGGATGGATAATGTATGAAGTATGCCCACGAGACAAAGAGTTTGGTATTTCTGTTGCTGACATATTACACATTGCTGGACAAAAATTCTGAAGTCCTGTTGCATTTTTTGTCAATAGTACCGAGAAGAGAGTCGTTTATATGTTTTTAAAACCCCCCCATGACCACTGATCGGGGTATAGTGGGCTTCCTGTAATAGGTTCAGTGTGATAGAAGACCTTTGGTATTACCAGTAGCCCCTGATAGTACAACATCTGATCGTCTTGTAGTTTTCTGACCAGACTGCTTGTAAATCGGATGGATTCTAGCCCTGTTATGATATCAGATATCTTGACACAGTAGTGTCAATAATTCTTCTGAATTAGGTCAACGAGACAAAGCATCCGCATCCGGGTTCTCTTTTCCAGCATTATGAACAATTGAAAAATCATAAGGTGTGAGCTTAACCAGCAACCTTTGCTGGTCCACCATGGTAATGAGCTGGTCAGGTAAGATGTTAGGAGTATAACGGTCAGTACGAATGAGGAAATGTCATCCGAGCAAGTAGTGATTCCATTTTTACACAGTCGTAACTAACGCCAACAGTTCCATATCATACGCCGATTTAAATCAGTTACATTAGGATAACACCTTGCTGAAAAAAGCCACAGATAATCTTCCCTCGAAAAACTTGCACCCACACCATCTGATGAGGCGTCACACTCTATAACAAAGGGTTTTGAGAAGTCGGGTAACCTTAGAACGGTAGTGGAAAGCAGAGCTTAATCTAAATCATTAAAGGCTTTAAGGTATGTTTCTGACCAACTAAACCCATCTTTCTTGGTCAATGTGGTGAGGGATGGGCTATGAGGCCATAATTACGCTCAAAGCGCCTATAATAACTGGTTAGCTCTAGGAACTGTCTCACCTTCTTCGCGGTTGATGATACGGGCCATGATTTAACCGCTGTTATTTTTTCTTCCCCCACACTAACTCCTTTTGCATTGATCAAATGACCAAGGAACACCACTTGTTCTTGTCCAAAACAGCATTTTGATAACTTTGCAAAAAATTGATTATCATGAAGTAATTTTAGGGTCTATTCCAGGTGAGACTTATGATGTTGCATGCATGGCCTATATATTAAAATATCATCAAAGGATACGAGTATATAACGTTGTAAATAAAGACGAAACAGATCATTGGTGATAGCCTGAAATGTGGAGGGAGCATTAGTCAATCCAAAGAGCATGACCTTGAATTCATAATGACCCGTATGAGTACGAAAGATAGGCTGCCTATCTGACATGATAACCTGACTGCCGATCGAGTTTTGAAAAGACTATAGCCCCATACAATTCATCAATAAGATGATTTAATCGAGCTCTAGATGGGCATCCCTAAAGCATGTAAATATTCAAAGTAACTTTTTAACTGTGTTGTGTTTAATTTACTATAACAGAACAGCACTTAAACTAAACATTTATATAGTATTATTATATGAGAATGAAATGATGAGTTTATATAGGGGTGCGATGTAAATATAGAGTCTGATGGAAACAAATCTGAGAGTGATGGAATTATGCTGAATGTTATTAAGAACAAAATGATAATAGCCTGATCGAGAGGGGCAAGGTCTCCATATACAAAGAAAAGATAAACAAACGACATAGATGCCTCCTAATGATAAATAAGCCTAATATATCTTATTCCTATAATTAAGAATAGAAACCTGCAAATCAGCTCCTTAATTTTCTGGATTGCTTTGACCAAATGGATTAAGCCAACTTCCAAAAATAGAGTTAAAATCCTCAATATTTTTTTTCCTTCTTTTGAACAGCAAATTTAGGCTCAGCGGCATGCCTATTCATATACCAAACTCCAATTCCAGAAGAAACCCATTATGGAAAAACCCTTGTCTTCATTTTTGGGAGCATTTCTTGCTCACACCAAGATTTGAACCCAAGACCTCAAGATCTCAAGCTCCCCCAGATACCAATCCATCTATTAGATGATTGGTAAACTCCTCAAATTAGCAGCTGCCATTTTATTTCTTTTTCCTAGAATACACCTTCAGTGGAACTCTATCAGAGTCTAACTTGGATAGTAAACCAATTTAAAACTTAGTACGTTCATCTTAATAGGGCTATGTCTACAATAATTACATATGATTATTTTCTATGTCTATCATTTTCCGTTTATGCATAAGCATTTGGACTGCATTAAACTGTAGTCCAAAATCTATTGTACGTGTCTAACTTAGAACATTCCAATTGTGTGTATCTAACATTCTATCTAACATTGAAATAGTTGCTATTGTATGCATCTAAATGTACTTTTACTGATGTGACATCCATATTATGTCACATGGGATGCATAGCAAATATGTCAATAGAAATATTTGAAACTTAAACGCACATACTAGCAACTTTTAAAGTCGGATACATACTATCATATCCTGGCCGTGGTTAGATACATTTCAAGCACTCAAACATTTCTTTTATTAATATAAAGGGGTTATATCCGTTCAATGTATCTAATTAGTACCAGCATGATATGATTATAATTTCACATTTGTTCAATTCAAATATATACTAGCATAGTGGCAGCCTTGTATGGAGGGAATGAATAGTTTTGAGTAGTAAAGACTTTAATTATCCTCACAGACACTTTACACATAGAGCCCTTAACGAGTAAAACAACACACAGGTCTTAATAATGACATTTAATCTTAAGGAAAGAGCCGAATAGGCGATTTATATGTTTTATATACTAGTATAGATATGTTGCGTAATTATCAATCCGAGCATAAGAAACACAAAGATAAAATCTTAAGGGTAAGGGCGCTAACATGTTTTATATAATAGTATAGATATAAATAAATAGTATTATTGTCCATCCTAACATATGAAACAAAAGGATAAAATATGTGACCAAAATTCAAGATATGACTTGTCATTGGTAACACATGTAACTTACCAGTCTCCTTAAAGATAAAAACCCGTAGTGAGAACAAACCAACAACTAAAAGGTGAACAACTCGGATGGTGGCGTAGCGACAACGACTTGGTCTCTAAGGGTGAAAATACCTAGCGGTCCCACATTCGTATCCTAAAAGCAAAAATATAACCCCTTTGTGCTAACAGAGGTTCACCGTCAACGACTCCGAGCTACCCACAAAGCATTGCCCAAGGATTAGTCGGATCGCAAAGGAGGTCAGATACCTAAGTTAACCAAAACAACAACTAAAAAGTATCTCTAATTATCAATATTCTGCATTTCCGCCCTATATCATGATATATTTATCTTCTAAAAACATAAAACAAAACCGGAACTGTATAGAGAGTAAATCGAATTACCGAAAGGCCGTTTTCGAGAAGATTTAGAAGCTGTGACCCTGGATGTTGCAATTTGTTAATATCCCCAAAATTTTAGAACCCTTAAATATGGTGGGAGTATGATAACAATAAAACCGGAAGAACTGAAAATCCAATTGCTCCGGCCATATAAGACTAGTTAGAAAGATTAAAGAAACATATTGTTTGAAAATCGAGGTGATAAGTAGTGTCAGTGTGGGAATTAAAGTTGGAGAATCAAACAAAACGGCGGGAATGGGAAAGGAGAATACAGACGTATTCCGCTAACCCTCCGTCGATTAATGTCATGTATTCAACAACAACAAGAAGGTACCCAAAGGGGAGGTATGACGTACCCTACTAAGTAGAGAGGCTACCTACTAAAGGAGAGAGGCTGATTCCATATCTACGGCGACGGCCCCGGCGAAAAATAGGGTTAGATCCACCCGGAGTGGAAGCCTAAACCAAAAAAATAATGTCGTGTATTCAACGTCTTTATTATTTAATTTTCATCTTAGATATTTTTATTTATATTATTATGCTAGTCCCGTCCGATGGACGGGTAGTCTCAAAATATATATATCAAAGGGAATCAAAATGATAACATGTGTTAGATGATGATTAACATGTGTTGGGTTCAAATTTTCAACATGAACCAACGTTGTTTTCTTTTCATCTAACAAAAAATAACAAAATATATGTCATATTTAAATTTAAAAAAGAAAGATGTAAATAGCGAGCAAAATAAATTTAAAAGAATAAAACCTTTTGTAGAAAGAAAAAGTCATGATCAACCTATAATTGACAACAAAATAAATTAAAAGAGTTAAAAAATAACAATAACATAACAATTCAATATCAAATAATGAACAAACATGAACAAAATACCAAAAATTAAATAAAGGTATGTTTCTTTTGTTGAGAAATTATATGACCATGATTTTATTTTTTAAAGATAGAAATGAGAGGAATGATGAAAAATGATTAATAAAAATTTATTTAGGTTGTATATATAATAACTTCTTGTGAGAGTTTTAAGTATAGTATATATCTTTAAAATTTAAAAAGATTTGTTTTGATAGAAAAAGATTTATGATAGATTTTAAATATAATTATCTATTTAATAAGTAAAAAAAGAAAAAAAAATCTAGAAAAAAAAAGAGAGCTAAATTAATTAGGATGAAGAATTAGGCCTAAGAAGGGAAAATGGGGTGTCAAGTGTACCCCCAACCTCATCTTTTAGTTATAGTATAGATGCTAAATGCAGCCATTAGGACTGCATTTAACGTGCATAAAAAATTTGTACCTTTCATATCAAAAGTTCACCCTGAGTTTTATAGTAACTATTTAATACACCTTAAATGCAGCCCTGAGGACTTCGTTTAACAAACCCTTGTATTATATAGATACAATTTTTAATTTTCATCTCAAATCCGAGAACTTTTCTAGGTACACAAGGATCCAACAATCGAGCCAAATAGAACCAAGTGTTTCAGCTTAATAATGTTAACTTAGATGTGGACTATTTGGAAAATAAGGAATGAAAAAATCTTGAACAACAAGGCCCCGTCCATCCGCTATGCTATCAAAGAATTGAAAACATCCAGCTTCTTATTGCTATCATAAAGATCACCGACAAACCGAGTAGAATGAGAAAAATGGTGTAGTTTAAATTTTTAGTCATCTATTTTCTCTTCTTGTACTCACTAACATCTTGCTACTTTTCTTCCATCAATAAAACTTTGATTGGATGTTTAAAATAAAAGATACAATTTTATTAGATATAATTTTCATCAATTCTATATATAACACAAAAAAAAAATTAAGATTAAAATTAAAAGATAAAACCTTTGAATATTCAAAATGTGACATCACTAATTGGATAGGAGCTGAGTACAGTATTGCCCTTGTGTTTGGTTTAGTGTGAAATGCTCATTAGAAAACTAAAATTTGTGTGAAAACCAAAAAACTGACCAAAAACACTATGATTTGAAACTTAACACAATGTGTTCATAGCTTCCCACCACCACCGCCACTATCATCTTCCGAGGCCATAACGGAGTCATAGAAGTAAGGGCAGCGCCCGTACCGTATCAAACCACCACATTATCTCTTGGATCGTCACCCATCAAATACACATCATTCTCATATGCGCCCGGCTTCCAACCCCTTATAAACGCCTCAAGGTCAGCGACCGATAAGTGTGAAGCCTCCCTGTACGGCGGGGCCGTTCGATTAAGGGTTTCGTCCGTACCGTATCACAATTTTGGCAATGGTGCTGGTGGTGGTGGTGGTAGACACTATAAACAGATTGTGTTAAGTTTCAAATCACTGTGTGTTTGGTCAGTTTCTGGTTTTTACACAAATTTTAGTTTCAAATGATCATAACACTTGGTATATATATTTTTTAAGATATTTATGGGTAATTGATGTAAAAATATGTGTGTTGAATTGTGATAGACATTTTAGGTACATTGGACATATAAGTTGAGAAAAAAAAATTATGATTAATCAATAAATTATTAGAACATTTATCGTTTAGTTGGAACATATAACCCCAAGAAACATTTGTTTAGAAAGTAGGACCGATAAATGTTCTTTGGCCGGTATATAAAAACATAAATTATATATATATAACATTTAAGGTTTGACTTATGAATAGTAAGTCAAGCCTTAAATAGTAACCGGCTCGGCGGCTCGGCTCGGCTCAGCGGCTCGAGCCATGAACAGTACCGACTTATTTTGTCTTCTTCTTCTTTTTTTTTTTGCACTAATTTTTTCCCCTTTTCTACAAAAAATATTTATAAAAAAAAAATTTATACTTTTTTGCATCGGTGATTAGACAGCTAACTAAAAGTCCAAAACTTTTGCCGCCAGAGTTTAATCTTAGCTACTTTTTTCGCATAACTTCGAGTTTTTTAACTTTATCCACCAAAGTTTCATAACTTTTGCCACGAAAATTTGGTTTTCAACTTAATGTCTTTTAACTTTTGGCTCGAGCCATGAACAGTACCGGCTTATTTTGTCTTTTTCTTCTTTTTTTTTTCTACTTTTTTCCCCTTTTCTACAAAAACTATTTAAAAAAAGAAAAAATTTTATACTTTTTGCCTCCGTAATTAGACAGCAGCTACTTTTTTCGCATAACTTCGAGTTTTTTAACTTTATCCACCAAAGTTTCATAACTTTTGCCACGAAAATTTGGTTTTCAACTTAATGTCTTTTAACTTTATCCACCAAAGCTTCATAACTTTTGCCACGAAAATTTGGTTTTCAACTTAAAGTATTTTAACTTTATCCACCAAAGTTTCATAACTTTTGCCACGAAAATTTGGTTTTCAACTTAATGTCTTTTAACTTTTGGCTCGAGCCATGAACAGTACCGGTTTTATTTTGTCTTTTTCTTCTTTTTTTTTGCACTAATTTTTTCCCCTTTTCTACAAAAAATATTTATAAATTTTTTTTTTTTGCACTAATTTTTTCCCCCTTTTCTACAAAAAATATTTATAAAAATTTTTTTTATACTTTTTGCCACGAAAATTTGGTTTTCAACTTAATGTCTTTTAACTTTTATCACGAGAGTTTTGTTTTTCTCTCCGGGCCAACGCCCGGGTAGAAATGGTTTTTTTTTCTCTAATTTTTTCCCCTTTTCTACAAAAACTATTTAAAAAAAGAAAAAAAATTATACTTTTTGCCTCCGTAATTAGACAGCAGCTACTTTTTTCGCATAACTTCGAGTTTTTTAACTTTATCCACCAAAGTTTCATAACTTTTGCCACGAAAATTTGGTTTTCAACTTAATGTCTTTTAACTTTTATCACGAGAGTTTTGTTTTTCTCCCGGGCCAACGCCCGGGTAGAAATGGTTTTTTTTTCTCTAATTTTTTCCCCTTTTCTACAAAAACTATTTAAAAAAAGAAAAAATTTATACTTTTTGCCTCCGTAATTAGACAGCTAACTAAAAGTCTAAAACTTTTGCCTCCAGAGTTTCATCTTAGCTACTTTTTTCGCATAACTTCGAGTTTTTTAACTTTATCCACCAAAGTTTCTTAACTTTTGGCACGAAAATTTGGTTTTCAGCTTAATGTCACTACAACAAAAATGTCATTTGTCCACACATATTTCTTCACACTTTTAATGAAGTGTGTAAAATTTGTTAATTTATTCACATTTTAAGTTGTGTAGAAAAAGTTCATATTTAGAAGTGTGAAGAATTTTCAAAAATCATAATTTCTACACACTTATAAATGTATTAACAAAATGTTCACACTTAAAAGTGTGAAGAAGTGTCAAACATTTTCACACTTAAAAGTGTGAAAGTTATTTTGTAACACCTAATTTCTTCACGCTCCCCCTAGCGTGAAGAAATTTAGTGTTACAATTTGACTTTTCACATTAGAAAATGTGAACAATTAATATATTTTTACACACTTTCAAGTGTGAACTTATTTTTCCCACATATATAAGTGTGAAAAAACTAAATTTTTTTAAATTCTTACACACTTTTAAATGTGGGTTATTTATATACATTTTGAAATGTGAAAAAATTTACAAATTTGTTCACGCTCTTTCAAAGTAAGTGTGGACAAATGACATATTTGTTGTAGTGTGTTTTTTAACTTTTATCACGAGAGTTTTGTTTTTCTCCCGGGGCAACGCTCGGGTAGAAATGCTTGTTTAATAATAAAGTACCACTAAAAATAAAATAAAAATTTATATAAATCCACTTATCTAGTGTATGCATATGTGTACGTCACGGAGGCTAAACACTTGTGTTGCATGTATGTGCCCATGTGGCAAATGCCAGTATAGGTGCTTCATCCAACTGTAGGTCCTTGTGGACTGATTCATGCTCCTAAAGATCATACTCACACACGCCCATATATATATATATATATAATATATATATATATATATTATATATATATATATATATATATATAAATACGTACATATATATCAAAGGTGTTTGTATAGATATATAGATATTATGATCATGATCAGATACAGATATAGCTAGTCTTGTCTGTCGAGAAACAAAGAAGCTTAATATATTTAGAGGATGGATTTTAGGCGCACACAAGTGTGGAACCATGCAAACGTACGTACGTACGATATATATGGTTCGTAGCTGATGATAGTAGTACTGGTCATTATATATACGAACATATGTATATATGGTGCCACGCTGTGTGCGTCTAAAGTCATACACCACTCTTATATATATCCAACTACGAGTAATTAGCAGCATGCATGGGGCGCCTTGGGAATGGCAAAATCCGAACGCGCATAGATCGGCAACATAATAATGTCTTAAAAGATTCTTTATTATCTGTCATATATAGTGTTTAATTTTTGAACATCTTATCTGTTATAGTGTTTGTCTTCGTTTATGAAAGTTTTTTCTCTCTATATAACTAAGAGAGGATATATTTTTTCTTAGGTGGTATCTTTAGTTTTTTGCCACGTTAGATTTTTATTGAGGTGTCATTTTTTCCATTTAAATTGTTATATCTATGTTGCCATGTATGATCTTAATCACCAATTTTAATCCTAATCATCAATCATAATCCTAATAATTAATATTTATTTTTCTATTTTTTATATAAGTACAAAGATTATACACATTATATTACGTTTTTTTATTAATTCAATCATAATTATCATTTATCAAATAAGATTGTTTATTACATTATGTTTATTTATTTTGAAAAATATTTATTATATTATATTTAATATTTAATAATAATATACATATTTTGTTGTTCAAAAATATTTAATAATTATATATCATAAGAAATATTTTTATGATTTATAAATATCTATGTTTCATTAGTCATGCTTTTACATATTTGACGTATATCATATATTCATAAACTATAATTTTATTGTTTGTATCAGTCGTAATCTGACAGTTTTTTATATTATCATAAATTATAAATAATAATGTAACTATCATATTTATGTTTTCAGTTATTCCGCACAACGTGCGGGTTTAATCTAGTTTAATATATATATGTGAATTATATAGTTACAGACGTAGGTACGGTGGACAATTTTCTCGACTCATCCGTAACACTTGAATTCACTCAGAACCGGCTTGCAACTGCGACTACTGAATCTTCTCCTTTCAATAGATATACATTTGACGGTGGATCGGCAATTGGTTCCATGCATGCATCGAAGTGGGTCGTATGCATGTGGCACATATATATAATCATCTACATTTATTTTGTATAGCAGCTGTGAAGGCGTGCGAGTACTTCTCGTGTTCATGCTAATTAATTAGGCCTCTCCAATAGCACTTCATCTTCAACTTCTTCTCACTGTCACATCATCCTACTGTCACTTCATCTTCAACTTCTTCTCACTGTCACATCATCCTACTGTCACATCAGCTTTTTTTTCTTCTAAAACACTCGTTCCACTACCGGTGGCAGAACAATGATTGAAAGGCACGGGTAGTACAAATTTTTTTATCGTTGTCCTTATATTGACATAAAATAACGATATCGACTAAATTGTTACGATTTTAGCAATTTTTTAGGATTTTTGGCTATTTTTATAGATTTTTAATAGTTTTTGGCAATTTGGTAGTTATCATTTATCATTTACTTGCACAAGTACGTCTTTATGAGTTTTATTATTAGGATAATTTTTTGAACGTTTAGATACAGTTACATTGACGGGTATCCCATATTTGTTTGACCCGTAGCACCAATAAAGAATACATCATTTGTCAAATAAAATTACACTATGTGGTTCTAGCGGACCTGCAGCCCGGGCTACCCCTAGCTTGGGTGTAGTTCCGCCTATGCGTTCCACACACACTACCAATAACACCTCTTCCTCAACTTTTTTTTATTTCTATTTTATATTTCCCAAAAATAAATAAAACATTACATTATTTTAAATTACATTTTAATAAAAAAGTTACAATAAAAAACACATTAAATTATAAAAAAAAAACAAGTTTAACATTATTGGAAAAAAAACCTTCAACGTCGACGTTGGTTTTCCGTCAAAATCCAAATGTGTTCGATTAGGGCTCCTCGAGGACGGTTGTGCGTCGCTCTATCACGTAACTCCCCCATCATACGTAACTGTGTTCCGACCCCTTCGTCCCTAGTACGGATCGGCCTCGTAGGTGGAATTAACTATATCTAAAGGACTGATTGCACGACCGTAATATTCAACGACCATGTTGTGCAAGATCATACAAGCGTAAGATGCGTTTAATTTTGTTCGTGTTGTATGGGCGGGCAACATGTTGAAGGATTTGCCGGCGACCTTGGAGCACCCCAAGTGCACGCTCTACGTCTTTTCTTGCAGCTTCTTGGTAACGCTTAAACTTTGTGGTTTTGGGTCCATGGGACACTTGAGAGACTTCACAATTGTAGCCCATTCTGGATAGATACCGTCGGCTAGATAATACCTCTTTGTAAGCTCTTGGCCATTAGCGGTGAACCGTACCATAGGAGCATTATCTTCAAATAGCTAGTCGAACAAGTCAGATTTATTGAGGACGTTGATGTCTTTGTTCGAACCGGCAGGGTCAAAGTAAGCATGTCATATCCACAAATCATAAGAAGCAACCGTTTCGAGCATAATCGTGGGTGTCCTTTGTCGCCGCGAGTGTATTGCCCTTGCCATGTGGTTGGGCAGTTTCTCCAAGCCCAGTGCATACAATCAATCCTTCCGAGCATACCCGAAAAACCATGAACCTCCAAATGTTTAGCAGTAAGTCGGTTGACATCTTCTTGTGTCGGTCTTCTCATAAACTCTGAGTGATATAACTGAAGAACACACATACAAAAGTTGTCCAACGAATCATAGGACGTTTGTTGACCCATTTCCAAGTATTCATTTAATTGGTCGGCATTGACGGCATACGCCATCTAGCTTACAACAGAAGTACATTTTTGAAAAATGTTTGAAGCGGGTCGACCCGTGACATCGGTTGGAGCAATGTGAAAGTAACTAAAGTGAGCGGGTAATTGATGGGTGTTTTCGTTGTATTTAAAATTTATAAAAGTTGTACAAGTAATTACCTCAAACTAAACACACACTAACGGGCAGAGAACCCGGTCAAGTGTAGTATAGCAAGTGATAAGTTACAGGATCGTTCGCAGGGACACGTTGCTTTACCTAATCTAGTAATATGTGTAATTCTAGCGGTTGTGGGTTGTCACGATTCCCTATTAAACTAATTAAAATACTGAAAAGTAAATAGAAGCCGCAACCGCTTATTCAGCGAGAGGCTTAGTCTGAAAATAGTTTGAAAAAACAAATAACAGTAATAAAATTAAAATACTTGTTTGGCATCTCAGATCTCATGACACGACCAGATATCATCCTACCTACTTGTTAGACTGTTGGAAACTTAATCACGGCTCAGATTCTCGTTAGATTTACTTTGCCTAAGTAACTAGTGCTGTCCCTAGACTCACACTACTTCTTTAAACAAATTCTCGTTAGATTCATTGTTTAAGCATTAATGACCTAAAGTTTGTGTTACTAATTCTTCTTTAAGTTACCCGGCTCTTAAGCCATGACCAGATAATAATTCTCTCCGGTGACCACAGTGCACGTTTCCATGTCACTGGATTGCGTCTGACATTGTTAAGCATCATGTTCTATTCATCCTAATTACTATGGTTCTGGATCCCTCAGTTATAAGTGAATCACCTTTTACATCTAGTTATAGACCGACTAGTGTTTTCCATCCTTATGTATTAATCCTAGTGTATGATTATAGACCAATCATCAGAATTAAACTAATACACTCAGATATAAAACCGATATTAATATGAAGAACTAGTAAAACATGGATCTACGATAACAGTAAAACACACTCCAACAGATCTAACAAATAAAGTAAAATAGATAAACGTCTACATGATCACATCGATCCAAACAAGTATTCAGCCTACTAGCCTAACATTATTAAAGGAATAACAAAGTCTAAAAAGATGAAAGACATTGTTTACCAACTGAAAGTAAATTAAAAGAGTAGATCTAGGTAGAAGATGAAGATCGGAAGGTGTTAGAAGCTCTAAAACCTCATTGGAATCTGCAAAGTCGACCTAGGGTTTGATGTGGGCGGGCTAGGGCTGCTGAATCGGCTCTCTCTTAGGGTTTTGAGGGCTGCTTCGGCTTAAATAGGTGTTTAAGTCGGTTGCTGAACTGGGCCGCCCAGCGGCGCTGGGGCCTGCTGCTATTGGGCCAGCGGCGCTGGCAGCTCCTGCTGCTTCTCGTTTCGCTTCGTTCGACTCCCGAATCACCTCCTTGTGTCTTGTAACTTCATAGGCCTTCATCTTGAGTCACTTGATGCCATTTACCCTCACTCGCATCTTCCGTGAACCTGCGTAAACATAGAATCCATTAAGTACTGATAGTTCCGGAATATTAACTCATTTAAGACATTGAAATGAGGTCTTTCGATAGGGGTTTTTATCACAAAATGAATGCTCATCAGTAATGGTTGTATGCCGTTAAAGGAAAATATATATCTTTCACTATACGGATAAACATTTCCTTGGGCTTTCGAAAACGTCTTTGAAAATAATCAGGAGGAAAGACGGATATCGGGGCGAAGTAAAAATTAAAAAAACGTGTCACCGCGTCGACATGGTTTCTGCGTACGTTTCTGTAACACCCTTCATTTAAAAATACGGGTTTCCAAAAATTTTCGCCTAACGGCGTTAAAATAAACGGAAGAAACTTTAAAAGTCCAAACCAATTAAAATCTGTTTGGTTTACTTATTCAATGGTGTTACTAATCGCATCATCAAAACAAGTTTAATAGAAACCCGTCGGCTGTCCAACACAAAACAACCGACTACATAACAATCCAACTTCATTAAAGACAAACATAAACAAATGTCTATAAAGTTCAGCATCTATGGGTAGCTAAGGACTTCATCAAGCATTCTACCCATTCCTCACTCTTCTTCATCAACAACCTCAGCTACGCTAAACCTGAGGGAGCAACACATTTCAAAAGACAAGTGTTAGCTAACGAATTAGCTAAGTAAGATAACACTATGTTTATAAAGCTTTGTCCAATTAAAACATTTCATCTTTATTAGACTATACGTTAAGGCACAACACACATAATACACACACATATAAACTGCATATCAACTTAGGATGAATCACCCTAAATGTGCCTATTCTTCATTTAGTTCACACCTTTACACACGTATCTTCGTTAACTGCATTTAAGTGTAACATACGTCACACCCGACTAGATAAGCAACCAAAAGGCTAGTCATCATACGTCGTTAAGGAATGGCAAGCCAATCCCGGAGTAATCCGTATATGGAGGCGGGTCAGACCCCTCGTATTACTCAAACTGCGTTTCAATGACCATGTTGCAAGGAGCCACCCAAGCAACCACACATTCACGCACCCGCCGGGCTAGGGCAAGTACGGGTTAAGCTTAACACTTTCCTGCATATCAATTTTACGAGCTCGGTTTCACACATTATTAGTTTAGGCAACACACAACCTAAACAATTACACACATTATTAGTTTAGGCAACACACAACCTAAACATTACACACATAATCTTCATTACGTTTGGGCCCTTAAACGTGCAAGTGGCATGGCAACCTAGTAAGTCTAGTGAACTAGATGAGCAAGCCATACAATCATGCACAAAACAACATAAACTACATCACACTGCATTACAAGATACTTCATATTACTTCATATCATAACACTACATTATACTTCATACATAACACTACATCATACATCATATCATAACATGCACTACATTACATATCATGAGGGACTGCATTTCAGGTCTCAAGGTCAACTACATAACCCATATCACCTCCCGTGTAACCCCGTATACCCATAAACAACATAAGGTACCAATTGGGAAGTTATAATTATGAAACCATTCTTTTTGTTGAACCCTCAGCGTGTCAAAAGTAGTGTATCTTACCTCAAAGAAGCGCACGACAAATGATAACTACGTTACCGTGCAAAGCAAGTATTCCTGACCTCCTATAATCATTAAGCGATCATTAGACAAGCTAAAACCCACATCATTTAGGTCATAACTCAGACCTAAACACCTTTAAACATGACCCATGACATGGCTTTATGCATTGGAGGTTTGAGTAATACATTAGGACTCATAGAATCGACGAAACTCGACCTTCACTCACTAATTCTACCTTTCAGGAAACTTGACATCAAAATCATCTTTTAAAAGCATTACCATTAGAAAATAGACTCTCTCACGATTCCGTGGATAGCTTATTTGTCAAAAACGGAGTTACGGTTCAAAAGTTATGGCGTTTCAAAATTCAGTCGCTGTTGCGCCGCAATGACTCATTGCGCCGCAACCTATTCCTCTGGAATCCAATTGCGCCGCAACTGTGTAGTTGCGCCGCAACTGGCTACGAACCAGCACATCAATCATCTTTTAACCTCCAAAACTTAACCAAACTCAACCCAAATGACCCCAAACCTTATGAACAACCTTTGAACCTTAAAATCCACCATATTAAGACCATTTTGATGCAATAAAATCCTTGATTAAACCACACATGAATTCCATCATAAACAAACGTTATTTCGACATCAATTGACCCTCCAATGGTCTAGATCTGAATTCTAATGACTCATGTGATCAAAAAGACACAAAATCAAAATCAATATACCTCTATTACCTGAAGATCACAATGGGGATGCAAAATACTCGATCAATCACTCCTAAATCACACGTTGGAAGACTTTTCGGCTTGCAATTGATGAAGGAATGCTAAGGGGCGGTTAGGGCTTGTTTAGGGAATGAGTTTTCTGCAAATGACAATCTAATGACACCCCCTAACTCCCTAAACCCGTTTTTGACTTTCCTCCTATGTCAAAACTAGTCCCTAAGCTTCCTAATCCTTCATTACTAGTCAAAAACTACCATAGGGACCATATATAACATAAATACTTCTTTAAATACCACTACATAGGCATTTAACTATATTTTACACACATATACTACATTATACATTTAGGCTTTCAAGCCTCACACATATCACACAATAACTACATATAAGCGTTAAATCTAATATAGACTTAACGACACCCTATGTTGACTTAACGACACTAGTCAACCGTTAATTAAAAAGTTTGGGATGTTACAATTACCTCCCCCTTAAGAGGATTCCGTCCTCGGAATCACTTCAGCGTAAAATAGGTGAGGATAATTTTTGAATCCACTTTCACCATAAATATGATTCCATCCCACTTGCACAAGCTCAATTAACTTCCTATGAAGCTTCCTTTACTTTTGGTCAAGGATCTCAACCAAACCAACTACAAACACTCCTTAACATCAATACTCATATCTCTCCACGGATGCACATTGGTTTCACCTCAACCTATACATCATATCATCATATACTCACATCTTAATCCATGTCAACATAAGTCATTTCAACATACATATATTCCCATAATACATTCAGCGAATACTATTCATTTGGCGGTTAGTTGGTGTTACATGCAATACCATCAAATAGTTTAAAATGAAAACCCAACGGTTGCCCAACACAAAACAACCATTCAACAATACTACATAAATTCGACATCAAGTACGAAATGTAAATAAATGTCTAAAGAGATAGTCGTCTATGGGTAGCTAAGTTCTCCTGCATGCATCTACCCAACTCTCACTCTTCCTGCATCAACTAGTCCTTCAAGCTAAACCTGAGGGAACAACCACATTTAAGAAACAAGTGTTAGCTAACGAATTAGCTAAGTAAGATAACACTATGTTATTAAAACATTTGTCCAATTAAAACAATCTTCATTATTAGACAAGTTTATTTAGGCACAACACACATCACACGTTCACACATAACTGCATATCAACTTCATATCGATTAGGATGAATCCCCCTAAATGTGCCTATCCTTCATTTTATTCACACATTATCACACGTATCTTTGTTAACTGCATATAAGTGTAACATAAGTCACACCCAACTAGATGCTTCACCAAAAGGCGAGTCATACTTCGTCGTTAAGGAATGGCAAGCCAATCCAAGAGTAATCCGTATGTGGAGGTTGGTCAAACCCCTCGTATTACTCGCCCTGCATTATAATGACCATGTTGCAAGGAGCCACCCAAGCAACAACTACGTCAACGCACTCGTCCGGCTAAGACCAGTATGGGTTAAGCTTAACACTTTCCCTGCATTATATTTACGAGCTCGGTTTCACACATATGGTTTAGGTAACACACATTCCTAAACCGTCACACACATATAGTCTAGGTAACACATATTCCTAGACATTCACACACTTTATCTTCATTACGTTTGGATCCTTAAACGTGTAAGTGACATGGCAACCTAATAAGTCTAGTGAGCTAGGTGTACAAGCCATGTAAGCATGCATATATCACACATCAACTTCATTTCTACATTTCATGCATAATGAGATACTTCATAAGACTACATAAACTGCATAACAATACACTACATTAAGCAATACTTCATTTCACTACATTAGGGACTGCATTTCAGGTCTCATGGTCAACTACACAACCCATAATACCTCCCGTGTAACCCCATATGCCCACATGCAATATAAAGATACCAAATGGAAGTATTTATGATTTGAAACCAGCTTTCCGTTGAATCCCCCAGCGTGTTAAAGTAGTGTATCTTACCTCGGCGTAGTCCACAACAATCAACAACTAGTCACTGTGTAAAGCAACAATGCTCGTCTACCTATAATTAGTAAACGACTATTAGACAAGCTACAAACTCACGTCATTAAGGCCAATAACTAGACCCACACACTTTAAAGACTCACTTATGATTCAGGTCTAATCTGCGTGTCAAAACGATGTTACGGTTCAAAACTATAAGTTTGCTGAAAACTGGTGAGTTGCGCCACAACATAGAGTTGCGCCGCAGCTCAAGCCCCCAGTTGCGCCGCAACACCTTATGTTGCGCCGCAACTTATTCTTCTGGAATTGAGTTGCGCCGCAACTAGGCGTTGCGCCGCAACTCTCCTTCGACCTGCACTTTTACAAAATCGTTTTCCATCCCCAATTCGACCCCAAACGACTCCAGGTCTATAATACAGATTCAATACATCATAATCCTTCATATTTAGACCATTACAAAGCATTTCAATCATTAATTACACCATATATGACTTTAATCCATCAAAACCACCATTAATCTTCGTTAAACGATTCCCCCATACTCCAATAATTAATCCTAATGACTCATAATATCAAAAGGACCTGAAAACAATGAAATTATACCTGCTCTACCTGTAGATATCAAATAGGATGCAAAACTCTTGACAACACACACTCGAATCACACGTAAGGAAGCTTTTCGGCTTGCAATTTGATGGAGGAACTATGTGGGGCGGTTAGGGCTCGTTTAGGAGGAAGGAAATCTGCAACTAATGACCTAATGACACTCCCTAAACTCCTTAACCCGTTTTTGACTTTGCTCCTATGTCAAAACTAGACCCTAAGCTTCCTAATGCTTCATTATTGGTCACAAACTACTTTAATGACCATATACATCATTAATCCTTCATTAAATGTCACTACATGGACATTAATCTTCATATTACACACATTTATACTACATTAACATTTAGGCTTTCAAGCCTCACACATAACACACATTAACTACACATATGCATAAAATCTAAAATAGACTTAACGACACACACAATATTGACTTAACGGCATTAGTCAACTAGTAAAGAAAAAGTTTGGGATGTTACAATTACCTCCCCCTTAAGAGGATTCCGTCCCCGGAATCTCATCAGTAAGGAACAACTCCGGATACTTCTCTTTCATTACTGCTTCAGTTTCCCACGTTAAGCTTTCTCCATGGTTATGCTTCCACTTTATCAACACAAGGTCAATCACTTTTCGGCGTAACTTCTTTTGCTTCCTTCCAAGTATCGCTACCGGTTCATCTACTATTCTCCTCATCGGGTCAATACTCACATCTTCAATGGGAATCACACTTGACTCATCTGCTAAGCATTTCCTCAAGTAGGATACATGAAAGGTGTTGTGAATTCCATCCAATTCTGGAGGTAATTCCAACTGATATGCCACATCTTTAATGCGCTTCAGAACTTTAAAAGGTCCAATGAAACGTGGACTCAACATTCCCTTCTTTCCAAATCTAATAACTCCTTTCCATGGTGACACTTTCAGCATCACTAAATCACCAACATTAAACTCAACCGGTCTCCTTTTCTTATCTGGATATGTTTTCTGTCTTTCTCTTGCCACACGTAAAGCTTCTTTAGCTACATTAACTTTCTCCGCTGAGATCTCTATAATTTTAGGACCTGTGATTTGCTTTTCACCGGGCTCCATCCAACAACTTGGAGTCCTACATCTCCTGTAACATCCCAAACTTTTCTTTACTAGTTGACTAATGCCGTTAAGTCAATATTGTGTGTGTCGTTAAGTCTATTTTAGATTTAATGCTTATATGTGGTTAATGTGTGTTATGTGTGAGGCTTGTAAGCCTAAATGTTAATGTAGTATAAATGTGTGTAATATGAAGATTAATGTCTATGTAGTGACATTTAATGAAGGATTAATGATGTATATGGTCAATAAAGTAGTTTGTGACCAACAATGAAGGATTAGGAAGCTTAGGGGCTAGTTTTGACATAGAAGGAAAGTTAAAAACGGGTTTAGGGAGTTAAGGGGTGTCATTAGGTTGGCATTTGTAGATTTTATTCCCCTAAACAAAGCCCTAGCCGATCCCCTCCCTTCCCTCTCAAGTTTCTCACTAGATCTATTCGTTTTGGAGCCTAATCGATCGTGTATTGCTTAGACCTTGGATCTTTATCACCTAATACAGGTAATATTGGTATTCCTCTTTTGAAATATGATTGTGTGAGTCTTATATTAGTCTTAATCCAGGCCATAAGGGTTTGGGTTGGGTTATTTGATTAAACGTTCACCGATTTCATGTTATTCGGGTGATTAAATGATTGATTCATGATATAAAGGATTAAAGGATTAATAGGATGGTTAAAGTTGATGAAAGTGCAATTAAAAGGATTAATTTTAAGTCCCCAGGTTGGATTTGGGGTATGGGTTCGTATGGAATTCGTTTGATCAAAGAACAAAATTGAGTTGCTGATCTGCACCCCAGGTGCGGCGCACCAAAGGAGTGGTGCGGCGCACCACTGCCCAGTTTGGGTTTTTGGTGGACCCCGATATGCGACGCACCAAGGGCTGGTGCGGCGCACCTAGTGTTAATCTAAATTCTCTGGAGGTTTGGTGCGACGCACCACTTGGAAGGTGCGGCGCACCACTTGGTCAGATTTTACCAAAGGTGTCGTTTAGCTTATATTTCGATCTTATACTTGTTCTAGGTTATTGGAGACACCTAGTCATCGTTGTATTGTGCTTGTAGCTTGTTGTTAAGCTGTATCAAGGTAAGATACACTACTTTTGTCACGCTGAGGGTTCAACAAGCAAAGGTTTCATACTTATAACTTCCTTAACGGTAACATATGATATATGTGGGTATCTCGGGTTACACGGGAGGTATTATGGGATATGTAGTTGACCATGAGACCTGAAATGCAGACCTTAATGTAGTGAAATGAAGTATTGTTTAATGTAGTGTATTGTTATGCAGTTTATGTAGCATTACGAAGTATCTTATTATGTGTGAAATGTAGAAATGATGTTGACGTGTGATATATGCATGCTTACATGGCTTGTACACCTAGCTCACTAGACTTGGTAGGTTGCCATGTCACTTGCACGTTTAAGGATCCAAACGTAATGAAGATAAAGTGTGTGAATGTCTAGGAATGTGTATTACCTAGACTATATGTGTGTGACGGTTTAGGAATGTGTGTTACCTAAACCATATGTGTGAAACCGAGCTCGTAAATATAATGCAGGGAAAGTGTTAAGCTTACCCGTACAAGTCTTAGCCGGACGAGTACGTTGACGTAGTTGTTGCTTGGGTGGCTCCTTGCAACATGGTCTTTATAATGCAGGGCGAGTAATACGAGGGGTTTGACCAACCTCCACATACGGATTACTCTTGGATTGGCTTGCCATTCCTTAACGACGTACGATGATTAGTCTTTTGGTTGATCATCCAGTCGGGTGTGATGCAGGGCACACTTATATGCAGTAAACGAAGATATGTGTGACAATGTGTGAACTAATGCAGGATAGGCACATTTAGGATGATTATCCTAATTGATATGAAGTTGTTATGCAGATATGTGTGTTGTGTGTTGTGCCTAATGAGTTTGTCTATTAACGAAGAAATGATTTAATTGGACAAATGCTTTTAAATTAAGTGTGATCTTACTTAGCTATTCTTATAGCTAACACTTGTTTCTTTAATGTGGTTGTTCCCTCAGGTTTAGATTGAAGGACTTGTAGGTGCAGGACGTGAGAGCGTGGGTAGAAAGCATGCAGATTCCTTAGCTACCCCTAGTTGCTTAGTATGGAGACTTTTGATTACATTTCATTTGATGTCGAATATATGTAATAATGTGTGAACGGTTGTTTAATGTTGGGCAACCGTTGGGTTTTCATTTGAACTATTGTTCGATATGGCGTGTAACACCAACTAAATGCAGAAACCGAAATGTTTTTATCGGTTTTGACTTTTACGGTCTTTACTTCCGCAATTTAACACCGTTAGGTGAAAGATTTTTGAAAACCCATATTCTTAAACGTCGGGTGTTACAAGTTGGTATCAAAGCATTGGTTTAAGTGAACCAAAATTTGACTTATGCCGTAGGATTTTGGACTTAGACCGACGAGAAGTAGGTTAGGCTTAAGTAGGATGCCTAGCTAATGAAGTGGAATGCTCTAAGACGGGTTGGGGAGTGAGTGAGAGTGTGATTTAAGGCTTGTTTATTGTGTGTGTGATAATGTAGTTATATGTAGTAGAGCCTTAACATATGTAGTCACTCTTTAACTCTTGCTAACCGTCGTCGTTGCTTTGTAGAGTTAATGGCAAACACTAGAGCTAGTAATCAGAGAGCAGGAGGAAATGGTGGTGGTGTTCCTCCAAATGGAAACGGGGCTGGAAATGAAGTAGAGCAAAGGCTACCCCGTGTACAAAATCGTCGTCTTGGTGATCCACCAACCGCCTCCGAAGTAGAAAGGGCAAACCCGGTAATAGAGCAGGTTCCCAATCAAGCCCAATTACATGAAGAATTGAGAGCTATCCGGGCTCTCTTAATGAGAAATGAAGAGGAATTAGCTCAATTGAGGGCTGAAAGAAATGCAGAAAGGATTGGGAGTGAACAAAGGGGTGAGCGTTCGGAAGGGAATTACTCTAATCCCTCCCAAAGTGCTGAACCATCCATGGCAGCCGTGGGTGTTAATGAAGTTAATGGTGGAGGACTTGGAGTTGTTAATGCACCTCGTGTTAATAACTTCAATTATGAAAGTTTTCAGAAATGTGGTGCCAAGGAGTTTGATGGTACCCAAAATGCAGTGGGTTCTATGGAGTGGATCGAGGACATTGAGGTAGTTTTTGCATCCTGCTATTGTCCGGATGATATGAAGGTTTTGTGTGCTAGTAGGATGTTGAAGAAGAATGCCCGTAATTGGTGGAGGGCTACTACAGTGTCTATGGCTCCTGAGGTACTTGCAGTTATGCCTTGGGGAACATTTAAGGAGAAGTTTCTAGAGGAGTATGTGGGAACGCGTGAGTTAAGGTTGATTGAAAAGGAGTTTAGATCGTTGGTTGCTAAACCCGGTGCAATTTCTGATTATGCACACTCGTTTATGGAGAAGTTGAAGTTTGTTGGACACTTGGTTCGAAGGCAGGAGGATCAAATTGAGGCTTATTGTGATGGTCTCCCCGTTAGTTATCGTGGATTATGTAGACAACATGTGACTTTATCGGCGGCTATTAAGGAGTCAAAGAGGTTGGATGATGACTTCAAAAGTGAGAAAGTTGTGGTGAAGGTTGATGACAAGAAAGCAGGGTTCAAAAGAGGGTCAAATTGGTCATCTAATAACAATAATAAGAAGTTTTGTGGGAATTCTAGCTCAAGTGGTGACAAAGATAAAAAGAAGAATGGGTCTTGGTGTGCTTTTTGCAAGAATGTTCATGAAGGTCAATGTTCCGACAAGACAAGAAGGTGTCATAAGTGTGGGAAGTCGGGACATCTTGCAACGGAATGTAGGGACAAGACTCGTTGTTACAAGTGTCAGGAAACGGGTCATCTTATTGTCGATTGCCCACAAATGAAGAATGACGGGAAGAAAGCAACCGCTTCAGCAACAAAAGTGAGAGCCTTGCAGATGACTGTGGATGATGCTAAGAACAACGACGAGGTGGTAAGTGGTACTTTCCTTGTTAATTCAAAACCTGCTTCTGTTTTATTTAATTCGGGTGCAAATAGGTCGTTTGTGTCTACTTTATTTGCTCCTAAGCTAGGAAGAGTCACTACCCCTTTAGATTGCTCGATAGAGGTGGAAATTGCTAATGGTACGGTTAGTGATATACGTGTGGGTTATGATGATTGTGACATTGAGATTGAAGGTCATTTGTTTCCGGTCCAGTTATTGCCTACTACTTTAGCCGGTTTTGATGTAGTGATTGGTATGGATTGGTTGTCTAGAAATGAAGCTAATATTTTGTGTTCCCAAAAGATTATTCGGTTTCCTACATTCGATGGTAATGTGGTAACGGTTTATGGAGATAAGAAGAGAGGGGGGGATAAAGATCATTAGTATGATGAAGGCTATTAAATGTATAAGGAAGAATAAGAGTCATTTCTTGGCCTATGTTATTGATGTGAGAAAGGAGAAGCCTTCTATTGCTAGTGTTGATGTAGTATCCGATTTTCCCGATGTGTTTCCCGAAGATCTTCCCGGTATTCCTCCCGACCGCGAAGTCACTTTTCAGATAGATCTTATTCCCGGTGCTACACCTGTTGCTAAAGCACCTTACCGATTAGCTCCTACAGAAATGAAAGAGTTAATGTCCCAACTTCAGGAGTTACTAGACAAAGGTTTCATTCAACCTAGTTCCTCGCCTTGGGGAGCTCCGGTTCTCTTTGTTAAAAAGAAGGATGGATCTATGCGCATGTGCATAGACTACCGTGAGTTGAATAAGCGAACGGTTAAGAATAAATATCCTCTCCCGCGAATTGATGATCTCTTTGATCAACTACATGGTGCTTCATATTTTTCAAAGATAGATTTACGGTCCGGTTATCATCAATTGAAGGTCAAGAAGGAGGATGTAGCAAAGACAGCCTTCCGGACTAGATATGGTCATTATGAGTTCTTGGTCATGCCATTTGGGTTGACTAATGCTCCAGCCGCGTTTATGGATTTAATGAATCGGGTATGCCGTCCCTTTCTAGATCATTTTGTTATTGTGTTTATTGACGATATTTTGATCTATTCTAAGTCAGAAGATGAGCATCGTGAGCACTTGAAAGCAGTTTTGGAGGTGTTGAGGGAGAAGAAGTTGTATGCCAAGTTTTCTAAATGCGAGTTTTGGCTTTGAGAGGTGCAGTTTCTTGGTCATGTTATTTCATCGGAAGGTATTAAAGTAGATCCTTCAAAGATTGAAGTTGTTTCAAAGTGGGAGCAGCCAAAGACTCCTACTGAGATTAAAAGTTTTATTGGTTTGGCTGGATATTATAGAAGGTTCATTCAGGATTTCTCCCGAATAGCCAAGCCTATGACTGAACTAACGAAGAAAGGAGTAAAGTTTGAGTGGACCGATAAGCAGGAGAATGCATTTCAAACGTTGAAGAAGAAGTTGTGTGAAGCTCCTATACTTGCCTTACCTGAAGGTACCGATGATTTGGTTGTGTATAGTGATGCATCTATCACGGGTTTGGGTTGTGTACTGATGTAGAGGGACAAGGTGATCGCCTATGCTTCCCGCCAGTTGAAACCACATGAGAAGAATTACCCTACCCATGATCTGGAATTGGCCGCAGTTGTGTTTGCATTGAAATTGTGGAGACATTACCTCTATGGTACAAAATGCACTTTGTTTACCGATCATAAAAGTTTACAGTATGTCTTTAATCAAAAGGAAATGAACGTGAGACAAAGGAGGTGGATGGAATTACTTAAGGATTATGATTGTGAAATCAAATACCATCCGGGTAAAGCCAATGTAGTGGCGGATGCACTAAGTAGGAAGGTGCAAAGTTCTTCTTGTAAGTTGATGAGCATGCAAGTTCAAGCCAAGTCGGGGCTACTTGATCGAATTAAAGAAGCACAAGTGAGGGCATTGATGAAGGATAACATTGATAATGAAAGCATTGGGAAGAAGAAACGTCTTGTGATGGAGACTAATAGCCGTGGGTTCAAAACATACAAGGGTCGAATTTGGGTGCCATTGCTTGGTGATAACCGAGAATTGATCCTTGAGGAAGCCCATAGAAGTAGATATTCGGTTCATCCCGGTGTCACCAAAATGTATGCAGATTTGAAGTCGATTTATTGGTGGCCGGATATTAAAGGGGAAGTAGCTCATTTTGTAGCAAAGTGTTTGACGTGTGCACGTGTGAAAACGGGCCATCAAAAGCCGTATGGTTTGTTGCATCAATTAGACATTCCCGAGTGGAAATGGGATCATATTACCATGGACTTTGTAACGAAGCTACCTAAAACGCCGAAAGGGAATGATATGATATGGGTGATTGTGGATAGATTGACGAAGAGTGCTCATTTTCTAGCTACCCGACAAGATGTGCCTTTAACGAAGATGGCAAAGATGTACATTGATGAAGTAGTTGCGAAACATGGAGTTCCTTTATCTATTGTTTCGGATCGAGACTCGAGGTTTGTGTCAAACTTTTGGAAGGGTCTTCAACGGGAGTTGGGTAGTAGAATAAATTTGAGTACCGCCTATCATCCTCAAACCGATGGGCAAAGTGAGAGAACCATTCAAACCTTGGAGGATATGTTGAGAACGTGTGTACTTGAATACGGTGGAGCATGGGATGATCATTTGAGGATGATTGAGTTTGCTTACAACAATAGTCACCATGCAAGCATTGGAATGCCACCATTTGAGATGTTATATGGTAGAAGGTGTAGACTCCAAGTTGTTGGATGGAGCCTGGTGAAAAGCAGTTGACCGGTCCTGAAATTATTGAAATTACCTCTGAAAAGGTTAATGTAGCTAAAGAAGCCTTACGTGTGGCAAGAGAAAGGCAGAAAACATATGCAGATAAGAAAAGGAGACCGATTGAGTTTAATGTTGCTGATTTAGTGATGCTAAAAGTATCACCTTGGAAAGGAGTTATTCGATTTGGAAAGAAGGGAAAGTTGAGTCCACGTTTCATTGGACCTTTTAAAGTTGTGAAGCGCATTAAAGATGTGGCATATCAGTTGGAATTACCTCCAGAATTGGATGGAATTCACAACACCTTCCATGTATCCTACTTGAGGAAATGTTTAGCTGAGGAGTCAAGTGTGATTCCTATTAAAGACGTGAGTATTGACCCAATGAAGAGAATAGTAGACGAACCGGTAGCGATACTTGGAAGAAAGCAAAAGAAGTTACGTCGAAAAGTGATTGACCTTGTGTTGATAAAGTGGAAGCATAATCATGGAGAAAGCTTAACGTGGGAAACTGAAGCAGTAATGAAGGAAAAGTATCCCGAGTTGTTCCTTACTGATGAGATTCCGGGGACGGAATCCTCTTAAGGGGGAGGTAATTGTAACATCCAAAACTTTTCTTTACTAGTTGACTAATGCCGTTAAGTCAATATTGTGTGTGTCGTTAAGTCTATTTTAGATTTAATGCTTATATGTGGTTAATGTGTGTTATGTGTGAGGCTTGTAAGCCTAAATGTTAATGTAGTATAAATGTGTGTAATATGAAGATTAATGTCTATGTAGTGACATTTAATGAATGATTAATGATGTATATGGTCAATAAAGTAGTTTGTGACCAACAATGAAGGATTAGGAAGCTTAGGGGCTAGCTTTGACATAGAAGGAAAGTTAAAAACGGGTTTAGGGAGTTAAGGGGTGTCATTAGGTTGGCATTTGCAGATTTTATTCCCCTAAACAAAGCCTAGCCGATCCCCTCCCTTCCCTCTCAAGTTTCTCACTAGATCTATTCGTTTTGGAGCCTAATCGATCGTGTATTGCTTAGACCTTGGATCTTTATCACCTAATACAAGTAATATTGGTATTCCTCTTTTGAAATATGATTGTGTGAGTCTTATATTAGTCTTAATCCAGGCCATAAGGGTTTGGGTTGGGTTATTTGATTAAACGTTCACCGATTTCATGTTATTCGGGTGATTAAATGATTGATTCATGATGTAAAGGATTAATAGGATGGTTAAAGTTGATGAAAGTGCAATTAAAAGGATTAATTTTAAGTCCCCAGGTTGGATTTGGGGTATGGGTTCGTATGAAATTCGTTTGATCAAAGAACAAAATTGAGTTGCTGATCTGCACCCCAGGTGCGGCGCACCAAGGGAGTGGTGCGGCGCACCACTGCCCAGTTTGGGTTTTTGGTGGACCCCGATATGCGACGCACCAAGGGCTGGTGCGGCGCACCTAGTGTTAATCTAAATTCTCTGGAGGTTTGGTGCGACGCACCACTTGGAAGGTGCGGCGCACCACTTGGTCAGATTTTACCAAAGGTGTCGTTTAGCTTATATTTCGATCTTATACTTGTTCTAGGTTATTGGAGACACCTAGTCATCGTTGTATTGTGCTTGTAGCTTGTTGTTAAGCTGTATCAAGGTAAGATACACTACTTTTGTCACGCTGAGGGTTCAACAAGCAAAGGTTTTATACTTATAACTTCCTTAACGGTAACATATGATATATGTGGGTATCTCGGGAGGTATTATGGGATATGTAGTTGACCATGAGACCTGAAATGCAGACCTTAATGTAGTGAAATGAAGTATTGTTTAATGTAGTGTATTGTTATGCAGTTTATGTAGCATTACGAAGTATCTTATTATGTGTGAAATGTAGAAATGATGTTGACGTGTGATATATGCATGCTTACATGGCTTGTACACCTAGCTCACTAGACTTGGTAGGTTTCCATGTCACTTGCACGTTTAAGGATCCAAACGTAATGAAGATAAAGTGTGTGAATGTATAGGAATGTGTGTTACCTAGACTATATGTGTGTGACGGTTTAGGAATGTGTGTTACCTAAACCATATGTGTGAAACCGAGCTCGTAAATATAATGCAGGGAAAGTGTTAAGCTTAACCCGTACAAGTCTTAGCCGGACGAGTACGTTGACGTAGTTGTTGCTTGGGTGGCTCCTTGCAACATGGTCTTTATAATGCAGGGCAAGTAATACGAGGGGTTTGACCAACCTCCACATACGGATTACTCTTGGATTGGCTTGCCATTCCTTAACGACGTACGATGATTAGTCTTTTGGTTGATCATCCAGTCGGGTGTGATGCAGGGCACACTTATATGCAGTAAACGAAGATATGTGTGACAATGTGTGAAACTAATGCAGGATAGGCACATTTAGGATGATTATCCTAATTGATATGAAGTTGTTATGCAAATATGTGTGTTGTGTGTTGTGCCTAATGAGTTTGTCTATTAACGAAGAAATGATTTAATTGGACAAATGCTTTTAAATTAAGTGTGATCTTACTTAGCTATTCTTATAGCTAACACTTGTTTCTTTAATGTGGTTGTTCCCTCAGGTTTAGATTGAAGGACTTGTAGGTGCAGGACGTGAGAGCGTGGGTAGAAAGCATGCAGATTCCTTAGCTACCCCTAGTTGCTTAGTATGGAGACTTTTGATTACATTTCATTTGATGTCGAATATATGTAATAATGTGTGAACGGTTGTTTAATGTTGGGCAACTGTTGGGTTTTCATTTGAACTATTGTTCGATATGGCGTGTAACACCAACTAAATGCAGAAACTGAAATGTTTTTATCGGTTTTGACTTTTACGGTCTTTACTTCCGCAATTTAACACCGTTAGGTGAAAGATTTTTGAAAACCCATATTCTTAAACGTCGGGTGTTACATCTCCTACCATAGAGCATTTCAAACGGTGGCATTCCAATACTTGCATGGTGACTATTGTTGTAAGCAAACTCTATTAACCTCAAATGATCATCCCATGCTCCACCATACTCTAGTACACACGTCCTCAACATATCCTCCAATGTTTGAATAGTTCTCTCACTTTGCCCATCGGTTTGAGGATGATAGGCGGTACTCAAATTTATTCTACTACCCAACTCCCGTTGAAGACCCTTCCAAAAGTTTGACACAAATCTCGAGTCTCGGTCCGAAACAATAGATAAAGGAACTCCATGTTTTGAGACTACTTCATCAATGTATATCTTTGCCATCTTCGTTAGGGGTACATCTTGTCGGGTAGCTAGAAAATGAGCACTCTTCGTCAATCTATCTACAATCACCCATATCATATCATTCCCTTTCGGCATTTTAGGTAGCTTCGTTACAAAGTCCATGGTAATATGATCCCATTTCCACTCGGGAATGTCTAATTGATGCAACAAACCATACGGCTTTTGATGGTCCATTTTCACACGCGCACACGTCAAACACTTTGCTACAAAATGAGCTACTTCTCCTTTAATATCCGGCCACCAATAAATCGGCTTCAAATCTGCATACATTTTGGTGACACCGGGATGAACCGAATATCTACTTCTATGGGCTTCCTCAAGTATCAATTCTCGGTTACCACCAAGCAATGGCACCCAAATTCGGCCCTTGTATGTTTTGAACCCACGGCTATTAGTCTCCATCACAAGACGTTTCTTCTTTCCAATGCTTTCTTTGTCAATGTTATCCTTCATTAATGCCCTCGCTTGTGCTTCTTTAATTCGATCAAGTAGCCCCGACTTGGCTTGAACTTGCATGCTCATCAACTTACAAGAAGAACTTTGCACCTTCCTACTTAGTGCATCCGCCACTACATTGGCTTTACCCGGATGGTATTTGATTTCACAATCATAATCCTTAAGTAATTCCATCCACCTCCTTTGTCTCACGTTCATCTCCTTTTGATTAAAGACATACTGCAAACTTTTATGATCGGTAAACAAAGTGCATTTTGTAACCATAAAGGTAATGTCTCCACAATTTAAATGCAAATACAACTGCCGCCAACTCAAGATCATGGCTAGGGTAATTCTTCTCATGTGGCTTCAACTGGCGTGAAGCATAGGCGATCACCTTGTCCCTCTGCATCAGGACACAACCTAAACCCGTAATAGATGCATCACTATACACAACCAAATCATCGGTACCTTCAGGCAAGGCAAGTATAGGAGCTTCACACAACTTCTTTTTCAATGTTTGAAATACATTCTCCTGCTTATCGGTCCACTCAAACTTTACTCCTTTCTTCGTTAGTTCAGTCATAGGCTTGGCTATTCGGGAGAAATCCTGAATGAATCTTCTATAATATCCAGCCAAACCAAGAAAACCTTTAATCTCAGTAGGAGTCTTTGGCTGCTCCCACTTTGAAACAGCTTCAATCTTTGAAGGATCCACTTTAATACCTTCTGATGAAATAACATGACCAAGAAACTGCACTTCTTGAAGCCAAAACTCGCATTTAGAAAACTTGGCATACAACTTCTTCTCCCTCAACACCTCCAAAACTGATTTCAAGTGCTCACGGTGCTCATCTCTCTGACTTAGAATAGATCAAAATATCGTCAATAAACACAATAACAAAATGATCTAGAAAGGGACGGCATACCCGATTCATTAAGTCCATAAACGCGGCTGGAGCATTAGTCAACCCAAATGGCATGACCAAGAACTCATAATGCCCATATCTAGTCCGGAAAGCTGTCTTTGCTACATCCTCCTTCTTAACCTTCAATTGATGATAACCGGACCGCAAATCTATCTTTAAAAAATATGAAGCACCATGAAGTTGATCAAAGAGATCATCAATTCGTGGGAGAGGATATTTATTCTTAACCGTTCGCTTATTCAGCTCACGGTAGTCTATGCACATGCGCATAGATCCATCCTTCTTTTTAACAAAGAGAACCGGAGCTCCCCAAGGCGAGGAACTAGGTTGTATGAACCCTTTGTCAAGTAATTCCTGAAGTTGAGCCATTAACTCCTTCATTTCTGTAGGAGCTAATCGGTAAGGTGCTTTAGCAACAGGTGTAGCACCGGGAATAAGATCTATCTGAAAAGTAACTTTACGATCGGGAGGAATACCGGGAAGATCATCGGGAAACACATCGGGAAAATCAGATACTACATCAACACTAGCAATAGAAGGCTTCTCCTTTCATGCATCAATAACATAGGCCAAGAAATGACTCTTGTTCTTCCTTATACATTTAATAGCCTTCATCATACTAATGATCTTTATCCCCTCTCTCTTCATATCTCCATAAACCGTTACCACTTTACCATCGGGTGTAGAAAACCGAATAATCTTTTGTGAACACAAAATATTAGCTTCATTCTGAGACAACCAATCCATACCTATCACTACATCAAATCCGGCTAAGGTAGTAGGCAATAACTGGACCGGAAACAAACGACCTTCAATCTCAATGTCACAATCATCATATCCCACACGTATATCACTAACCGTACCATTAGCAATCTCTACCTCTATCGAGAAATCTAAAGGGGTAATGACTCTTCCTAGCTTAGGAGCAAATAAAGTAGACACAAACGACCTATTTGCACCCAAATCAAATAAAACAGAGGCAGGTTTTGAATTAACAAGGAAAGTACCACTTACCACCTCGTCGTTGTTCTTAGCATCATCAACAGTCATCTGCAAGGCTCTCACTTTTGTTGCTGTAGTGGCTGTCCTCTTTCCGTCGTTCTTCATTTATGGACAATCGGCAATGAGATGACCCGTTTCTTGACACTTGTAGCAACGAGTCTTGTCCCTACATTCTGTTGCAAGATGTCCCGACTTCCCACACTTATGACACCTTCTTGTCTTGTCGGAACATTGACCTTCATGAACAGTCTTGCAAAAAGCACACCAAGAACCATTCTTCTTTTTATCTTTGTCACCACTTGAGCTAGAATTCCCACGTAACTTCTTATTATTATTGTTGTTGTTAGATGACCAATTTGACCTTCTTTTGAACCCTGCTTTCTTGTCATCAACCTTCTCCACAACTTTCTCGCTTTTGAAGTCATCATCCAACCTCTTTGACTCCTTTATAGCCGCCGACAAAGTCACATGCTGTCTACATAATCCACGATAACTAGTGGGGAGACCATCACAATAAGCCTCAATTTGGTCCTCCTGCCTTCGAACCAAGTGTCCAACAAACTTCAACTTCTCCATAAATGAATGTGCATATTCAGAAATTGCACCGGGTTTCGCAACCAACGATCTAAACTCCTTTTCAATCAATCTTAACTCACGAGTTCCCACATAATCCTCTAGAAACTTCTCCTTAAATGTACCCCAAGGCATCACAGCAAGTACCTCAGGGGTCATAGAAACTGTAGTAGCCCTCCACCAATTACGGGCATTCTTCTTCAACATCCTACTAGCACACAAAACCTTCATATCATCCGGACAGTAACAAGATGCAAATACTACCTCAATATCTTCAATCCACTCCATAGCACCCACTGCATTTTGGGTACCATCAAACTCCTTGGCACCACTGATGTGACCAATTTGTATAGATCGCCCACATCATTATTGACCTTTTTCGTATGTGTTTTGAGTCAATTTTGTATGCATTTGGCGCGTTTATGGTGTTTGTTAGTGCTTTCAGGTTCTTAGCAGGTTGTGCGTCCATTTGGTGCATTTTCTGACGATTTTAGGCCAAGATGTTGATCCGAGTGTTCGAGAGCTGTTAATAAAGAAGAACCAAAAATTTCAGCAAGTTTGAGCTGCGCCGCAGTGGGAGGAATGATGTCCCACTGCGCCGCAGCCACTGGTGAAGAAGCCACATGAATTCCAGCAAGTTTGAGCTGCGCCGCAGTGGGAGTATTCACACCCCACTGCACCGCAGTCATCGGGTGCCAAAAAGAAATAATTTCCAGTGGATTTTCACTGCGCCGCAGTGGGAGGGATGTTGCCCCACTGCGCCGCAGTCGCATGTTGATTAAGGACAAAACATTTTCCAGGGATATCCCACTGCGCCGCAGTGGGAGTGCGCTAACCTCACTGCGGCGCAGTCAGCCGTACGGGGAACCTAATGGTTCAGCTTTTTGCATCAGATTTTGGGGAGGTATAAATAGAAAAATAAACCCTATTTCCCAAATCATCAAGTTTTCTTTCTAGGAGCTGTTCTACCGCGAATTCTTTCAAGGATCATCTCAAGATTTCATCATTGGATTCATTGAAGATTCAAGAACACCCATCTAGATCGTATCTAATTTTCCGTCTTTGCAATTTTAATTTCAACAATCATTGGTACAATATGTTCTCTTTCAATTTCTTTTATGAATTTCAATTTAGCATGAGTGGCTAGATTTCTAATCATCCACTTTGATGAAACTTGACGAATGATATGATTGCAATATTTTAATTCAAGAGTTTATTCAATTATCGTTGTGTCGTGATCTTTATCAATTAATTCCTTGTGATTTATTCTTTTGATGTTGATGGTTTATGTGTTCATCGTTAGTGGTACTAGGTGAATATGTCTATCGTTTCAATTCGGTTGTCTATGGTCGGTTGTCACCGGTTCATGGTATGACGGTGGATGTCAAATATATAATAGGAATTAATCGGTAAACGTGTTTAGAAACGGTTGGTGGTACCACGTTTTCATTCACATAGGCATAATTGGTAATTGGATAATCAATCAAACTAATTGTTGGGGAGATTTTCTAGGCATTGGTGGTACCGGCTTGGGTAATTAAACCAGCAACTTAGGTGTTTGGGTGATTTGCGAGCGGTTGGTGGTACCACGCGCGCATTTTTATCCTTTCATGATTATCTTGTCAACTCTAAATAATTTGATCTTTAACGTGTGCAATCATAACTGAAGTCAAGTGGATTCGAAGTGGATGATCTTTATTTATATTGTCTGAACTTTCTTTACTTTTAATTGTCTTGTGATTTCAATTTCTTTAATTTCAAATTGTCAAGTTAGGTAGCAATTCGGCTACGGTTCCATCCTGTTTCTAAAACTGCTTTAGCAAACAATTATTTCAAAACCAATCCCTGCGAACGATCTCGGACTTACTAGTTACTATACTATATGCGATCAGGTCCACTGCCTGAAAGTGTGTAGTAGTCGGTTTTTAGTGGGTACTTGTTTATAAATTTTACAAACTCGATTTTACACATCAAGTTTTTGGCGCCGCTGCCGGGGATTGTGTGCCGATTTAGTTGTTAATTTAGTGGTTTGATCCTTTCTCACGCGTGAGGAAGTTACTTGTTTTATTAGTTTAGTTTTTTTTTCTTATCACCGGTGCATTTGACGTGTTTTGTGTTAGTTGTGTGTTTGCAGGCATATTTCTTTAGTTGATGAACTTGCGTTCTCAGGAGACTTAGGCTGCTCCCACTTCGACACTGCTTCAATCTTCGAAGGATCTACTTTTATACCATCAGAGGAGACGACATGGCCGAGGAAATGAACTTCCTTTAGCCAGAACTCACACTTGGAGAATTTAGCATATAGCTTTTTCTCTCTGAGAACTTGAAGGACAGCTCTCAAATGCTCTCTATGTTCCTCTTCCGACTTTGAATACACAAGAATGTCGTCGATAAAAACAATAACGAAATGATCCAAAAACGGTCGACAGACACGGTTCATCAAATCCATAAACTTCGCTGGAGCATTTGTCAAACCGAACGGCATGACAAGGAACTCATAATGACCATAACGAGTTCGGAACGCTGTTTTGGCTACACTTTCTTCTTCAACCTTCAATTGATGATAGCCAGACCGCAAATCAATCTTTGAGAAATAAGAAGCACCTTGAAGTTGATCGAATAAATCATCAATACGAGGGAGTGGATATTTATTCTTCACCGTTCTTTTATTCAGCTCACGATAATCAATACACATACGCATGGATCCGTCTTTCTTCTTTACGAAAAGGATAGGAGCACCCCATGGAGAGGAACTCGGACGAATGAAACCTTTATCTAAAAGTTCCTGAATTTGCGTCATTAACTCCTTCATCTCCGTCGGAGCTAATCGATAGGGAGCTTTGGCTACAGGAGTAGCACCAGGAATGAGATCAATAGAAAATTCAACCTCACGATCAGGAGGAAGACCTGGAAGATCTTCAGGGAAAACATCAGGAAACTCGGAAACAACTTCGACATCAGAGACTGTAGGCTTCGCGATACGAGAATCGATGACATAAGCTAGAAAATGTGACTTAGTTTGTCGTATGCAACGAAGTGCTTTCATCATCGAGATCACCTTAACATTTCCCGGCTTCTTGTCACCATAAACACAGACACCTTACCGTCGGGAGTAGCGATACGGACTATCTTTTTCGAACATAGGACGACAGCATCATTCTTAGACATCCAGTCCATACCAAGTACAACATCGAAACTAGGAATAGTAGCGGGTAACAGGTTAGCAGTAAATGAACGACCCTCTATTTCTAAAGGACAATCAGAGTAACCTTCCCGAATAATAGACGTTGCACCATTAGCCACTTCTACTTCTATAGGGCATCGTAAAGAACTAGTAGTCATGTCTAACTTAGAGCAAACAGAGTAGACACAAAAGATTTGTTCGCACCAGAATCAAATAACACATTAGCAGGTTTGGAGTTAACAATAAGGGTAGCAGTAACTACCTGATCGTCGTCTTTTGCCTCCTCAGCCGTCATCTGGAAAGCACGGGCTTTGGCCTGGGAAGCTCCTGCCTTCTTTCCCTCATCTTTCTTCATCTGCGGGCAGTCTGTAATACGGTGCTTGGTGTCTCCACATTTATAACATCTAGCCTTGTCAGTGCATTGATCAATGGTATGACCCTGAGTTCCACACTTATTGCACCTGCGGGTCTTTGTAGAACACTGACCAGAATGGATAGATTTGCAGCCAGGGCACCACTTTCCATCCTTGTCTGCCCTTCCCTTGTCAGAGGACGATGAAGATCCCTTAAATTTCTTTCCAAAACGATTTGACCCACCAAACCTCCGTTTGTTGCCAGACTTCTTCTCATCTTCTTTCTTTTCAACTTTCTTATCTGCAGCAAAATCATCATCAAGCTTTTTGGATTCCTTGATTGCTTCCGTTAGGGTCTTATGCTGCCTACAAATACCTCGATAACTTGGAGGTAAACCATCGACATAGCAGGCGACTTGATCTGCATCAGTTCGGAATAGATGACCCACAAATTTCATCTTTTCCATAAAGGAACGAGCATAGTCATTAATTTTGCCAACTTCAGCTGTCAAAGCACGGAACTCTTTTTCCATTTTGCGCTGTTCATGAGTCCCGATATACTCCTCAATAAACTTCTGCTTGAAGGTAGCCCATGTGATAGCGGATACCACACCTGGAGTCATCGAAATAGTAATGCTCTTCCACCAATCTCGAGCACCTTCTTTCAACATTCTACTCGCACACAACACCTTTTTATCCTCTGGACAGTCACAAGCTTCAAAGACCATCTCAGTATCATCAAGCCATTCCATACAGCCTACTGCGTTTTGTGTTCCATTAAATTTCTGAGCTCCACACTTCTGGAAACTTTCGAACTTAAATCGAGGAGCTTGAACTACATTAGGAGGAGCCACATCAACATTAACAGGGGGAACGACAACATTATCCACTGGTGGCTCAATGTGGTGAGACGGCACTGAGTAGTTGCCATCAGTTCCTTCAGCATTCTCAGCAAGAGCGTTGTTCAGTTGCTCTTGAGTCTGTGCTAACTGGGCTTGGAGAGTCAGCACAAGATTGTACAATTCAGCTGCATTGGGATTTGCTCCACCACTGCTTCGTTAACTATGGGTTGATTACCAAGAGGTGGAGGCATAGGGCCTAACGAGCCTTGTCGATTGACCTGCTGAGGATTCACTTGATTTCTATTCACGTTAGCTGCAGTAGCAGTAGCAGCAGCATTAGAAGCACCTGCACCCGGATGGACAGGTGGAGTAACGCTAGCAGTAACTCCATCGCGTCGTAAGTTGCCTTGACGAGTGTTAACCATCTTTCCTTCACTGAAAGATAGAGTCGATAAGCGCAAAGATAAGGCTATAACATACATCGTATCGTAAACATCTCATAAGCCCTATCACACTCGCACTCGTCCCAACCCATCCTACATCACATGTCATCACTAGCTAAGGCATCCTACGAATACCTAGCATACGCATCTTAAGTTTAAGTCCAAATCCTATGGTCAATAGGCCTTGGTTCACTTAAACTACTTCTCTGATACCAACTTGTAACACCCGTTTCGTAAAATATGGATTTCCAAAAATTTTCGCCTAACGGCGTTAAATCATGCGGAAACGATTTAGGAAAATACTCAACTAAGGAAACAGTTGAGAAACATAAGTGGTGTTACTAATAGCATCAAATCAGTAATAAAAGAAATCCATAAGATTGCCCAACATAAAGCAATCATAACATAGTCATTACATAAGTTCCATAAAGGAAATCAATAACATAAGGTTTATGCGAAGCTATTGGGTAAACTAAAGCCAGCTTGATCATCTACCCATCTCTCGCCAAAGCTTCACACGTCATCTCAATGCCTAACCTGAGGGGTGTCAACACATTAAAAGAAACAAGTGTTAGCTATAAAGCTAAGTAAGATAACACCAGGTTTAAGCAAACATTTCATCCATTTAAATCGTCACTTTAAAGCATTACGTCATTTTAATTAGGCATTCATACCACCGTATAAACATATCCACATCACATATAAGCATAGAGTTCATGACCCTACGTGTGCCTAATCAACTTCGTCATTTCATCTTATCTCATTAAGTTGTGACTATGTCACCGTTAAGTTGTAACCGAAGTTACCGTTACCACCGTTTCGTCTCATTTCATTAAGTTGTGACTATGTCATCTCATTTTACATACCTATAACCACCGTCAGGCATGCCGTACCTATTACCACCGTAAGGCACCATTTATACGTACCTATTACCACCGTAAGGCACGATTTATACGTACCAACTTGTAACACCCGTTTCGTAAAATATGGATTTCCAAAAATTTTCGCCTAACGGCGTTAAATCATGCGGAAACGATTTAGGAAAATACTCAACTAAGGAAACAGTTGAGAAACATAAGTGGTGTTACTAATAGCATCAAATCAGTAATAAAAGAAATCCATAAGATTGCCCAACATAAAGCAATCATAACATAGTCATTACATAAGTTCCATAAAGGAAATCAATAACATAAGGTTTATGCGAAGCTATTGGGTAAACTAAAGCCAGCTTGATCATCTACCCATCTCTCGCCAAAGCTTCACACGTCATCTCAATGCCTAACCTGAGGGGTGTCAACACATTAAAAGAAACAAGTGTTAGCTATAAAGCTAAGTAAGATAACACCAGGTTTAAGCAAACATTTCATCCATTTAAATCGTCACTTTAAAGCATTACGTCATTTTAATTAGGCATTCATACCACCGTATAAACATATCCACATCACATATAAGCATAGAGTTCATGACCCTACGTGTGCCTAATCAACTTCGTCATTTCATCTTATCTCATTAAGTTGTGACTATGTCACCGTTAAGTTGTAACCGAAGTTACCGTTACCACCGTTTCGTCTCATTTCATTAAGTTGTGACTATGTCATCTCATTTTACATACCTATAACCACCGTCAGGCATGCCGTACCTATTACCACCGTCAGGCATGCCGTACCTATTACCACCGTTAGGCACCATTTATACGTACCTATTACCACCGTAAGGCACGATTTATACGTACCTATTACCACCGTAAGGCACGATTTATACGTACCTATTACCACCGTAAGGCACAGGTTATGCATAACACTTAACATCTAATTAGCTCGAGCATTTATCATATTTAGTTTAGATTTCCTCCTTTAACCTAAACTAATCCATACTATCATCTTTTCACGTTAGGGCCCTTAAAACGTGCACGTGTCATGGCAACCTAAAAAGGTCTAGTGTTCTAGATGAACAAGCCACATATACATGCACATATCAACATTACAACATATCATTAACCACCGTCATCATAACATATCATAAACATTTCATAAACATGTTTACGGGGAAACATTTTAAGCATAGGCACCGTCATCTTTACTCCCCGAATACCTCCCTTATCAACCCAACCACAATATAGGTTATGCATTACCGTTTTGGAGGTTATAGTTTATGAAACCATTTTTGTTGCACCCTCAGCGTGACAAAAGTAGTGTATCTTACCTCGTAGTAGTGTATGCGCGTAAACAACAGCTAGTAGTGCTTAACAGTAATCCCCGACACCTATCGTACATTAACATATGAAATATAAGTCATTTGGGACCTTAAAACAACTCTCGTATGACCTTAGGACTGACTACGTAAAAGTCCAGATTATACCTTACGAATTTAAGTTTCCAAAAACGAATTTAGACTTCAAACGAAGTTCATCTTCGTTTGATCAAACGAACATAGATTTCAGAAAACGAATTTGAGCATCAAACGAACTTAGCCTTCGTTTTTAGCTTCGAACGAAGATGATCTTCGTTTTGTCAAACGAAGATAGTTTCCAGAAAACGAGTTTATGCTTTACGAAGATGGCTCAAACGAACTTAAGCCTAAGTTCGTCCAGAATTTAAAAACGAACATGTTCTTCATTTTTTTCCAGAATCGAACGACTATGGCTTCTTCCAAAACACGTTTTTGACATAATTGAGCATCTCTTGATCATAAAGATCGATTATAGACCCGTTAAACACTATTACGAACATCAATTAACCAAAACATCCTTTAAACTCTAATTAATTGCAAAATCCTTTTAAAATCAGTTTTGAATCAATATTAAAACATCTTTTGATCTGAAAATACAATTAACAACCCATTGATTACCTGATTGCTTGATAGCCAATTGAAAGTAACCCAAAATACTCAATCAATTCAACCAAAACTTGATCAATTGCGTTAGAAATCGGTTAAGGAATGGAGAGGCTGTGCAGATGTTGTTAATTAGGTTAATTACTCAAAAATGATCCTAGATTAGGTTAATCTTAACCTAATCCCGTTTTTAACTTTACACCTTTGGCAAAACTAGTCCCTCGACTTCATATTGACTTTATTTCACATTAAAACACCTATTGGGGATACATACAACACACTAAAGCACTTTCGCACACTACATAGGCCTTTTACACAACATTTAATCCACTTTATTGTCACTCATTAAAGATAATTAAATCTCACATATAGGGCACATAAACATATAAACACATATTTCCACACAAACATATCACGGACTTATAATTTGACCTAACGACGTTAGTCAACATATACGTTTAAGTTTTGGGATGTTACAATTACCTCCCCCTTAAGAGGATTCCGTCCCCGGAATCACTTCAACCTCAAAAAGGTGGGGATAGGTCTCCCGCATTACGGACTCGGTCTCCCAAGTCATACTTTCGCCGTGATTGTGTTTCCACTTTATGAGAACTAGATCGATAGTCTTTCGTCGTAGCTTCTTTTGTTTCCTTCCCAATATAGCAACAGGTTCGTCGACAATCTGCTTGTTGGGATTAATACTTACGTCCTCGAGTGGAATGACATCCGTTTCATTCGCATAGCACTTACGTAGGTAACACACATGAAATGTGTTGTGAATTCCATTAAGTTCTGGAGGTAAGTCCAGCTTAAATGCCTGTTCATTAACCTTCTTAATGATCTTAAAAGGCCCAATGAATCTGGGGCTTAACTTTCCACGTTTTCCAAACCGTAATACACCTTTCCAAGGCGACACCTTGAGTAAAACCATTTCACCTTCTTTAAAATCAAACGGCCTCCTTTTCTTATCAGCATATGACTTTTGCCTTTCACGAGCAACACGTAAGGCTTTCTTTGCAACATTAACTTTATCGGCCGTGATTTGTACTACTTCGGGTCCAGCAAATTGCTTTTCCCCGGGCTCCAACCAACAACTAGGAGTCCGACACTTTCTACCATATAACATCTCATAAGGTGGCATTCCAATGCTCGCATGATAACTATTGTTATACGCAAACTCAATAAGAGGTAGGTGTTTATCCCACGAACCACCATAATCCATTACACAAGCTCTGAGCATATCTTCGAGCGTTTGAATAGTCCTTTCACTTTGCCCATCGGTTTGCGGATGGTAGGCTGTGCTCAGACGAACTTGCGTACCAACTTCCCGTTGAAAACTCTTCCAAAAGTTGGAAACGAATCGAGCATCACGATCTGACACAATCGATATCGGAACACCATGTTTAGAACCACTTCATCAATATACAACGTAGCGAAGTTCTCCATAGGAGCAGTCTCACGAACTGGGAGAAAGTGAGCACTCTTCGTTAATCGATCGACGATAACCCATATCATATCGTGACCACGAGGCGTCCTCGGAAGTTTGGTCACAAAATCCATCGTAATGTGATCCCATTTCCACTCAGGGATCTCAAGTTGTTGAAACTTCCCGTAGGGCTTTTGATGTTCAGCTTTCACCTTCGCATACGTCAAACATTTCTGCACATACATCATCACATCGTTCTTAATACTGGGCCACCAATAAATAGGCTTCAAATCTGCATGCATCTTTGTGGCACCAGGGTGTACAGAATACTTAGTTTTGTGAGCTTCATCCATTACTAACTCACGATTGCCTCCATAGAGAGGAACCCATATTCTACCTTTGTAAGTTCGAAGGCCACGACTATTTTCTTCCATTTGGAGTCTGTTCTTCTCTTTTTCCCAATAGACTCCGCTTTCACATTATCATCCTTTAACGCTTCGATTTGAGCTAATCGAATAGGTTCCAGTAAATTCGACTCAATCTTTGTAATCATCGCACATAATCTACTCTTCGCATATCCTTTGCGGCTTAAGGCATCAGCAACCACATTAGCTTTGCCTGGGTGATATTTAATTTCACAATCATAATCCTTTAATAACTCCATCCACCGCCGTTGTCTAACATTCATGTCCTTCTGAGTAAACACGTACTGTAAGCTCTTATGATCCGTATAAAGGGTACACTTGTACCATACAGATAATGTCGCCACAACTTCAAAGCAAAAACAACCGCAGCCAGCTCAAGGTCATGAGTAGGATAGTTCCGCTCATGAGGCTTCAGCTGTCGAGAGGCGTAAGCGATAACTTTGTCTCGTTGCATTAGTACACACCTTAACCCCGTGATGGATGCGTCACTATAAACCACTAAATCATCTGTTCCTTCGGGTAAAGCTAAGACTGGAGCTTCACACAACATCTTTTTCAACGTCGTGAAGGCTTTCTCTTGAGCATCGGTCCACACAAACTTCACACCTTTCTTCGTTAATTCAGTCATTGGCTTGGCAATGCGCGAGAAATCTTGAATAAAACGTCGATAATAGCCAGCCAAACCGAGAAAACTCTTGATTTCAGTAGGAGACTTAGGCTGCTCCCACTTCGACACTGCTTCTATCTTCGAAGGATCTACTTTTATACCATCAGAGGAGACGACATGGCCGAGGAAATGAACTTCCTTTAGCCAGAACTCACACTTGGAGAATTTAGCATATAGCTTTTTCTCTCTGAGAACTTGAAGGACAGCTCTCAAATGCTCTCTATGTTCCTCTTCCGACTTTGAATACACAAGAATGTCGTCGATAAAAACAATAACGAAATGATCCAAAAACGGTCGACAGACACGGTTCATCAAATCCATAAACTTCGCTGGAGCATTTGTCAAACCGAATGGCATGACAAGGAACTCATAATGACCATAACGAGTTCGGAACGCTGTTTTGGCTACACTTTCTTCTTCAACCTTCAATTGATGATAGCCAGACCGCAAATCAATCTTTGAGAAATAAGAAGCACCTTGAAGTTGATCGAATAAATCATCAATACGAGGGAGTGGATATTTATTCTTCACCGTTCTTTTATTCAGCTCACGATAATCGATACACATACGCATGGATCCGTCTTTCTTCTTTACGAAAAGGATAGGAGCACCCCCATGGAGAGGAACTCGGACGAATGAAACCTTTATCTAAAAGTTCCTGAATTTGCGTCATTAACTCCTTCATCTCCGTCGGAGCTAATCGATAGGGAGCTTTGAGCTACAGGAGTAGCACCAGGAATGAGATCAATAGAAAATTCAACCTCACGATCAGGAGGAAGACCTGGAAGATCTTCAGGGAAAACATCAGGAAACTCGGAAACAACTTCGACATCAGAGACTTTAGGCTTCGCGATACGAGAATCGATGACATAAGCTAGAAAATGTGACTTAGTTTGCCGTATACAACGAAGTGCTTTCATCATCGAGATCACCTTAACATTTCCCGGCTTCTTGTCACCATAAACACAGACACCTTTACCGTCGGGAGTGGCGATACGGACTATCTTTTTCGAACATAGGACGACAGCATCATTCTTAGACATCCAGTCCATACCAAGTACAACATCGAAACTAGGAATAGTAGCGGGTAACAGGTTAGCAGTAAATGAACGACCCTCTATTTCTAAAGGACAATCAGAGTAACCTTCCCGAATAATAGACGTTGCACCATTAGCCACTTCTACTTCGATAGGGCACCGTAAAGAACTAGTAGTCATGTCTAACTTAGGAGCAAACAGAGTAGACACAAAAGATTTGTTCGCACCAGAATCAAATAACACATTAGCAGGTTTGGAATTAACAATAAGGGTAGCAGTAACTACCTGATCGTCGTCTTTTGCCTCCTCAGCCGTCATCTGGAAAGCACGGGCTTTGGCCTGGGAAGCTCAGCTTTCACCTTCACACACGTCAAACATTTCTGCACATACATCATCACATCGTTCTTAATACTGGGCCACCAATAAATAGGCTTCAAATCTGCATGCATCTTTGTGGCACCAGGGTGTATAGAATACTTAGTTTTGTGAGCTTCATCCATTACTAACTCACGATTGCCTCCATAGAGAGGAACCCATATTCTACCTTTGTAAGTTCGAAGGCCATGACTATTTTCTTCCATTTGGAGTCTGTTCTTCTTCTTTTTCCCAATAGACTCCGCTTTCACATTATCATCCTTTAACGCTTCGATTTGAGCTAATCGAATAGGTTCCAGTAAATTCGACTCAATCTTTGTAATCATCGCACATAATCTACTCTTCGCATATCCTTTGCGGCTTAAGGCATCAGCAACCACATTAGCTTTGCCTGGGTGATATTTAATTTCACAATCATAATCCTTTAATAACTCCATCCACCGCCGTTGTCTAACATTCATGTCCTTCTGAGTAAACACGTACTGTAAGCTCTTATGATCCGTATAAAGGGTACACTTTGTACCATACAGATAATGTCGCCACAACTTCAAAGCAAAAACAACCGCAGCCAGCTCAAGGTCATGAGTAGGATAGTTCCGCTCATGAGGCTTCAGCTGTCGAGAGGCGTAAGCGATAACTTTGTCTCGTTGCATTAGTACATACCCTAACCCCGTGATGGATGCGTCACTATAAACCACTAAATCATCTGTTCCTTCGGGTAAAGCTAAGACTGGAGCTTCACACAACATCTTTTTCAACGTCGTGAAGGCTTTCTCTTGAGCATCGGTCCACACAAACTTCACACCTTTCTTCGTTAATTCAGTCATTGGTTTGGCAATGCGCGAGAAATCTTGAATAAAACGTCGATAATAGCCAGCCAAACCGAGAAAACTCTTGATTTCAGTAGGAGACTTAGGCTGCTCCCACTTCGACACTGCTTCTATCTTCGAAGGATCTACTTTTATACCATCAGAGGAGACGACATGGCCGAGGAAATGAACTTCCTTTAGCCAGAACTCACACTTGGAGAATTTAGCATATAGCTTTTTCTCTCTGAGAACTTGAAGGACAGCTCTCAAATGCTCTCTATGTTCCTCTTCCGACTTGAATACACAAGAATGTCGTCGATAAAAACAATAACGAAATGATCCAAAAACGGTCGACAGACACGGTTCATCAAATCCATAAACTTCGCTGGAGCATTTGTCAAACCGAATGGCATGACAAGGAACTCATAATGACCATAACGAGTTCGGAACGCTGTTTTGGCTACACTTTCTTCTTCAACCTTCAATTGATGATAGCCAGACCGCAAATCAATCTTTGAGAAATAAGAAGCACCTTGAAGTTGATCGAATAAATCATCAATACGAGGGAGTGGATATTTATTCTTCACCGTTCTTTTATTCAGCTCACGATAATCAATACACATACGCATGGATCCGTCTTTCTTCTTTACGAAAAGGATAGGAGCACCCCATGGAGAGGAACTCGGACGAATGAAACCTTTATCTAAAAGTTCCTGAATTTGCGTCATTAACTCCTTCATCTCCGTCGGAGCTAATCGATAGGGAGCTTTGGCTACAGGAGTAGCACCAGGAATGAGATCAATAGAAAATTCAACCTCACGATCAGGAGGAAGACCTGGAAGATCTTCAGGGAAAACATCAGGAAACTCGGAAACAACTTCGACATCAGAGACTGTAGGCTTCGCGATACGAGAATCGATGACATAAGCTAGAAAATGTGACTTAGTTTGTCGTATGCAACGAAGTGCTTTCATCATCGAGATCACCTTAACATTTCCCGGCTTCTTGTCACCATAAACACAGACACCTTTACCGTCGGGAGTAGCGATACGGACTATCTTTTTCGAACATAGGACGACAGCATCATTCTTAGACATCCAGTCCATACCAAGTACAACATCGAAACTAGGAATAGTAGCGGGTAACAGGTTAGCAGTAAATGAACGACCCTCTATTTCTAAAGGACAATCAGAGTAACCTTCCCGAATAATAGACGTTGCACCATTAGCCACTTCTACTTCTATAGGGCATCGTAAAGAACTAGTAGTCATGTCTAACTTAGGAGCAAACAGAGTAGACACAAAAGATTTGTTCGCACCAGAATCAAATAACACATTAGCAGGTTTGGAATTAACAATAAGGGTAGCAGTAACTACCTGATCGTCGTCTTTTGCCTCCTCAGCCGTCATCTGGAAAGCACGGGCTTTGGCCTGGGAAGCTCCTGCCTTCTTTCCCTCATCTTTCTTCATCTGCGGGCAGTCTGCAATACGGTGCTTGGTGTCTCCACATTTATAACATCTAGCCTTGTCAGTGCATTGATCAATGGTATGACCCTGAGTTCCACACTTATTGCACCTGCGGGTCTTTGTAGAACACTGACCAGAATGGATAGATTTGCAGCCAGGGCACCACTTTCCATCCTTGTCTGCCCTTCCCTTGTCAGAGGACGATGAAGATCCCTTAAATTTCTTTCCAAAACGATTTGACCCACCAAACCTCCGTTTGTTGCCAGACTTCTTCTCATCTTCTTTCTTTTCAACTTTCTTATCTGCAGCAAAATCATCATCAAGCTTTTTGGATTCCTTGATTGCTTCCGTTAGGGTCTTATGCTGCCTACAAATACCTCGATAACTTGGAGGTAAACCATCGACATAGCAGGCGACTTGATCTGCATCAGTTCGGAATAGATGACCCACAAATTTCATCTTTTCCATAAAGGAACGAGCATAGTCATTAATTTTGCCAACTTCAGCTGTCAAAGCACGGAACTCTTTTTCCATTTTGCGCTGTTCATGAGTCCCGATATACTCCTCAATAAACTTCTGCTTGAAGGTAGCCCATGTGATAGCGGATACCACACCTGGAGTCATCGAAATAGTAATGCTCTTCCACCAATCTCGAGCACCTTCTTTCAACATTCTACTCGCACACAACACCTTTTATCCTCTGGACAGTCACAAGCTTCAAAGACCATCTCAGTATCATCAAGCCATTCCATACAGCCTACTGCGTTTTGTGTTCCATTAAATTTCTGAGCTCCACACTTCTGGAAACTTTCGAACTTAAATCGAGGAGCTTGAACTACATTAGGAGGAGCCACATCAACATTAACAGGGGGAACGACAACATTATCCACTGGTGGCTCAATGTGGTGAGACGGCACTGAGTAGTTGCCATCAGTTCCTTCAGCATTCTCAGCAAGAGCGTTGTTCAGTTGCTCTTGAGTCTGTGCTAACTGGGCTTGGAGAGTCAGCACAAGATTGTACAATTCAGCTGCATTTGGGATTTGCTCCACCACTGCTTCGTTAACTATGGGTTGATTACCAAGAGGTGGAGGCATAGGGCCTAACGAGCCTTGTCGATTGACCTGCTGAGGATTCACTTGATTTCTATTCACGTTAGCTGCAGTAGCAGTAGCAGCAGCATTAGAAGCACCTGCACCCGGATGGACAGGTGGAGTAACGCTAGCAGTAACTCCATCGCGTCGTAAGTTGCCTTGACGAGTGTTAACCATCTTTCCTTCACTGAAAGATAGAGTCGATAAGCGCAAAGATAAGGCTATAACATACATCGTATCGTAAACATCTCATAAGCCCTATCACACTCGCACTCGTCCCAACCCATCCTACATCACATGTCATCACTAGCTAAGGCATCCTACGAATACCTAGCATACGCATCTTAAGTTTAAGTCCAAATCCTATGGTCAATAGGCCTTGGTTCACTTAAACTACTTCTCTGATACCAACTTGTAACACCCGTTTCGTAAAAATATGGATTTCCAAAAATTTTCGCCTAACGGCGTTAAATCATGCGGAAACGATTTAGGAAAATACTCAACTAAGGAAACAGTTGAGAAACATAAGTGGTGTTACTAATAGCATCAAATCAGTAATAAAAGAAATCCATAAGATTGCCCAACATAAAGCAATCATAACATAGTCATTACATAAGTTCCATAAAGGAAATCAATAACATAAGGTTTATGCGAAGCTATTGGGTAAACTAAAGCCAGCTTGATCATCTACCCATCTCTCGCCAAAGCTTCACACGTCATCTCAATGCCTAACCTGAGGGGTGTCAACACATTAAAAGAAACAAGTGTTAGCTATAAAGCTAAGTAAGATAACACCAGGTTTAAGCAAACATTTCATCCATTTAAATCGTCACTTTAAAGCATTACGTCATTTTAATTAGGCATTCATACCACCGTATAAACATATCCACATCACATATAAGCATAGAGTTCATGACCCTACGTGTGCCTAATCAACTTCGTCATTTCATCTTATCTCATTAAGTTGTGACTATGTCACCGTTAAGTTGTAACCGAAGTTACCGTTACCACCGTTTCGTCTCATTTCATTAAGTTGTGACTATGTCATCTCATTTTACATACCTATAACCACCGTCAGGCATGCCGTACCTATTACCACCGTCAGGCACCATTTATACGTACCTATTACCACCGTAAGGCACGATTTATACGTACTACTTGTAACACCCGTTTCGTAAAAATATGGATTTCCAAAAATTTTCGCCTAACGGCGTTAAATCATGCGGAAACGATTTAGGAAAATACTCAACTAAGGAAACAGTTGAGAAACATAAGTGGTGTTACTAATAGCATCAAATCAGTAATAAAAGAAATCCATAAGATTGCCCAACATAAAGCAATCATAACATAGTCATTACATAAGTTCCATAAAGGAAATCAATAACATAAGGTTTATGCGAAGCTATTGGGTAAACTAAAGCCAGCTTGATCATCTACCCATCTCTCGCCAAAGCTTCACACGTCATCTCAATGCCTAACCTGAGGGGTGTCAACACATTAAAAGAAACAAGTGTTAGCTATAAAGCTAAGTAAGATAACACCAGGTTTAAGCAAACATTTCATCCATTTAAATCGTCACTTTAAAGCATTACGTCATTTTAATTAGGCATTCATACCACCGTATAAACATATCCACATCACATATAAGCATAGAGTTCATGACCCTACGTGTGCCTAATCAACTTCGTCATTTCATCTTATGTCATTAAGTTGTGACTATGTCATCTCATTTTACATACCTATAACCACCGTCAGGCACCATTTATACGTACCTATTACCACCGTAAGGCACGATTTATACGTACCTATTACCACCGTAAGGCACGATTTATACGTACCTATTACCACCGTAAGGCACGATTTATACGTACCTATTACCACCGTAAGGCACGATTTATACGTACCTATTACCACCGTAAGGCACGATTTATACGTACCTATTACCACCGTAAGGCACGATTTATACGTACCTATTACCACCGTAAGGCACGATTTATACGTACCTATTACCACCGTAAGGCACGATTTATACGTACCTATTACCACCGTAAGGCACGATTTATACGTACCTATTACCACCGTAAGGCACGATTTATACGTACCTATTACCACCGTAAGGCACGATTTATACGTACCTACTTGTAACACCCGTTTCGTAAAAATATGGATTTCCAAAAATTTTCGCCTAACGGCGTTAAATCATGCGGAAACGATTTAGGAAAATACTCAACTAAGGAAACAGTTGAGAAACATAAGTGGTGTTACTAATAGCATCAAATCAGTAATAAAAGAAATCCATAAGATTGCCCAACATAAAGCAATCATAACATAGTCATTACATAAGTTCCATAAAGGAAATCAATAACATAAGGTTTATGCGAAGCTATTGGGTAAACTAAAGCCAGCTTGATCATCTACCCATCTCTCGCCAAAGCTTCACACGTCATCTCAATGCCTAACCTGAGGGGTGTCAACACATTAAAAGAAACAAGTGTTAGCTATAAAGCTAAGTAAGATAACACCAGGTTTAAGCAAACATTTCATCCATTTAAATCGTCACTTTAAAGCATTACGTCATTTTAATTAGGCATTCATACCACCGTATAAACATATCCACATCACATATAAGCATAGAGTTCATGACCCTACGTGTGCCTAATCAACTTCGTCATTTCATCTTATCTCATTAAGTTGTGACTATGTCACCGTTAAGTTGTAACCGAAGTTACCGTTACCACCGTTTCGTCTCATTTCATTAAGTTGTGACTATGTCATCTCATTTTACATACCTATAACCACCGTCAGGCATGCCGTACCTATTACCACCGTAAGGCACCATTTATACGTACCTATTACCACCGTAAGGCACGATTTATACGTACCTACTTGTAACACCCGTTTCGTAAAAATATGGATTTCCAAAAATTTTCGCCTAACGGCGTTAAATCATGCGGAAACGATTTAGGAAAATACTCAACTAAGGAAACAGTTAGAGAAACATAAGTGGTGTTACTAATAGCATCAAATCAGTAATAAAAGAAATCCATAAGATTGCCCAACATAAAGCAATCATAACATAGTCATTACATAAGTTCCATAAAGGAAATCAATAACATAAGGTTTATGCGAAGCTATTGGGTAAACTAAAGCCAGCTTGATCATCTACCCATCTCTCGCCAAAGCTTCACACGTCATCTCAATGCCTAACCTGAGGGGTGTCAACACATTAAAAGAAACAAGTGTTAGCTATAAAGCTAAGTAAGATAACACCAGGTTTAAGCAAACATTTCATCCATTTAAATCGTCACTTTAAAGCATTACGTCATTTTAATTAGGCATTCATACCACCGTATAAACATATCCACATCACATATAAGCATAGAGTTCATGACCCTACGTGTGCCTAATCAACTTCGTCATTTCATCTTATCTCATTAAGTTGTGACTATGTCACCGTTAAGTTGTAACCGAAGTTACCGTTACCACCGTTTCGTCTCATTTCATTAAGTTGTGACTATGTCATCTCATTTTACATACCTATAACCACCGTCAGGCATGCCGTACCTATTACCACCGTAAGGCACCATTTATACGTACCTATTACCACCGTAAGGCACGATTTATACGTACCTACTTGTAACACCCGTTTCGTAAAAATATGGATTTCCAAAAATTTTCGCCTAACGGCGTTAAATCATGCGGAAACGATTTAGGAAAATACTCAACTAAGGAAACAGTTGAGAAACATAAGTGGTGTTACTAATAGCATCAAATCAGTAATAAAAGAAATCCATAAGATTGCCCAACATAAAGCAATCATAACATAGTCATTACATAAGTTCCATAAAGGAAATCAATAACATAAGGTTTATGCGAAGCTATTGGGTAAACTAAAGCCAGCTTGATCATCTACCCATCTCTCGCCAAAGCTTCACACGTCATCTCAATGCCTAACCTGAGGGGTGTCAACACATTAAAAGAAACAAGTGTTAGCTATAAAGCTAAGTAAGATAACACCAGGTTTAAGCAAACATTTCATCCATTTAAATCGTCACTTTAAAGCATTACGTCATTTTAATTAGGCATTCATACCACCGTATAAACATATCCACATCACATATCCACATCACATATAAGCATAGAGTTCATGACCCTACGTGTGCCTAATCAACTTCGTCATTTCATCTTATCTCATTAAGTTGTGACTATGTCACCGTTAAGTTGTAACCGAAGTTACCGTTACCACCGTTTCGTCTCATTTCATTAAGTTGTGACTATGTCATCTCATTTTACATACCTATAACCACCGTCAGGCATGCCGTACCTATTACCACCGTAAGGCACCATTTATACGTACCTATTACCACCGTAAGGCACGATTTATACGTACCAACTTGTAACACCCGTTTCGTAAAATATGGATTTCCAAAAATTTTCGCCTAACGGCGTTAAATCATGCGGAAACGATTTAGGAAAATACTCAACTAAGGAAACAGTTGAGAAACATAAGTGGTGTTACTAATAGCATCAAATCAGTAATAAAAGAAATCCATAAGATTGCCCAACATAAAGCAATCATAACATAGTCATTACATAAGTTCCATAAAGGAAATCAATAACATAAGGTTTATGCGAAGCTATTGGGTAAACTAAAGCCAGCTTGATCATCTACCCATCTCTCGCCAAAGCTTCACACGTCATCTCAATGCCTAACCTGAGGGGTGTCAACACATTAAAAGAAACAAGTGTTAGCTATAAAGCTAAGTAAGATAACACCAGGTTTAAGCAAACATTTCATCCATTTAAATCGTCACTTTAAAGCATTACGTCATTTTAATTACGCATTCATACCACCGTATAAACATATCCACATCACATATAAGCATAGAGTTCATGACCCTACGTGTGCCTAATCAACTTCGTCATTTCATCTTATCTCATTAAGTTGTGACTATGTCACCGTTAAGTTGTAACCGAAGTTACCGTTACCACCGTTTCGTCTCATTTCATTAAGTTGTGACTATGTCATCTCATTTTACATACCTATAACCACCGTCAGGCATGCCGTACCTATTACCACCGTCAGGCACCATTTATACGTACCTATTACCACCGTAAGGCACGATTTATACGTACCTATTACCACCGTAAGGCACGATTTATACGTACCTATTACCACCGTAAGGCACAGGTTATGCATAACACTTAACATCTAATTAGCTCGAGCATTTATCATATTTAGTTTAGATTTCCTCCTTTAACCTAAACTAATCCATACTATCATCTTTTCACGTTAGGGCCCTTAAAACGTGCACGTGTCATGGCAACCTAAAAAGGTCTAGTGTTCTAGATGAACAAGCCACATATACATGCACATATCAACATTACAACATATCATTAACCACCGTCATCATAACATATCATAAACATTTCATAAACATGTTTACGGGGAAACATTTTAAGCATAGGCACCGTCATCTTTACTCCCCGAATACCTCCCTTATCAACCCAACCACAATATAGGTTATGCATTACCGTTTTGGAGGTTATAGTTTATGAAACCATTTTTGTTGCACCCTCAGCGTGACAAAAGTAGTGTATCTTACCTCGTAGTAGTGTATGCGCGTAAACAACAGCTAGTAGTGCTTAACAGTAATCCCCGACACCTATCGTACATTAACATATGAAATATAAGTCATTTGGGACCTTAAAACAACTCTCGTATGACCTTAGGACTGACTACGTAAAAGTCCAGATTATACCTTACGAATTTAAGTTTCCAAAAACGAATTTAGACTTCAAACGAAGTTCATCTTCGTTTGATCAAACGAACATAGATTTCAGAAAACGAATTTGAGCATCAAACGAACTTAGCCTTCGTTTTTTAGCTTCGAACGAAGATGATCTTCGTTTTGTCAAACGAAGATAGTTTCCAGAAAACGAGTTTATGCTTTACGAAGATGGCTCAAACGAACTTAAGCCTAAGTTCGTCCAGAATTTAAAAACGAACATGTTCTTCATTTTTTTCCAGAATCGAACGACTATGGCTTCTTCCAAAACACGTTTTTTGACATAATTGAGCATCTCTTGATCATAAAGATCGATTATAGACCCGTTAAACACTATTACGAACATCAATTAACCAAAACATCCTTTAAACTCTAATTAATTGCAAAATCCTTTTAAAATCAGTTTTGAATCAATATTAAAACATCTTTTGATCTGAAAATACAATTAACAACCCATTGATTACCTGATTGCTTTGATAGCCAATTGAAAGTAACCCAAAATACTCAATCAATTCAACCAAAACTTGATCAATTGCGTTAGAAATCGGTTAAGGAATGGAGAGGCTGTGCAGATGTTGTTAATTAGGTTAATTACTCAAAAATGATCCTAGATTAGGTTAATCTTAACCTAATCCCGTTTTTAACTTTACACCTTTGGCAAAACTAGTCCCTCGACTTCATATTGACTTTATTTCACATTAAAACACCTATTGGGGATACATACAACACACTAAAGCACTTTCGCACACTACATAGGCCTTTTACGCAACATTTAATCCACTTTATTGTCACTCATTAAAGATAATTAAATCTCACATATAGGGCACATAAACATATAAACACATATTTCCACACAACGTATCACGGACTTATAATTTGACCTAACGACGTTAGTCAACATATACGTTTAAGTTTTGGGATGTTACAAAACCCACTCCTGATTCGGACGAGGAAGGGTTTTATTTAGACGAATTCTTCAATTTAGAAATTAAGCAAGAAGAGATGGGTGACGAACAACCAAGGGATCCAAATGACACTCGCTATGGTGAGAGGGTTCGAACTATTCCAACCAGCCGTGGCTCCGCCATTAGACCTCCGGCCATTGATCACACTTTCAATTTGAAAGGAAACCATCTCAAGAGTATAGAAGAGCAACAATTTGATGGAAAACGGAAATGGGATCCTTACCAACACTTGGATAGGTTTGAAAAGTTGGCTCGGCTTTATCAATATGGTCAAAATCAAATGAATGCCGTGAAACTTGAGACATTTCCCATCTCAATCACCGGAGAAGCACTTGATTGGTTCAATGATCTTCCAGAGAATTCAATTACTACTTGGAACCAACTTAAGGAGGCTTTCATTGGTGAGTTTTATTCACTCAGAACTCAAAGAAGGTTAGAGAATATGATTAGGTCTTTTGAACAAGATGATGGAGAAGATGTTGTGGATGCTTGGGTTCGTTTCAAGGAAATGATGAGAAATTGTCCAGGTCACAATTTGACTAGGGAACAATATGTGGAGCTTTTCTTTGATGGGTTAGATAAGAAGTCTAAACGAGAATTGGGATATGCTTTTGGGGGTAGTTTCAATAACATTACACCCAATGAAGGTTATCAAATCTTGGAAGACATGGCAAAGGATAACTCAACTATGGATGATGAAAGGTTCTTGAAGAATGAAAGAAAGATGAAGAAGGGCACTAACCAAGGGAGAGTTGCTAAGGCTGAAGCTAGTAACGACTCAGGGGTTATTGGAGAGATTAAGGCGCTATCTGAGCGCATGGATAGGAGCTTTAATGCTCAAGAGACTAGATTTAGTGAACTTGAGAGGGATGTTAAGGTCGTAGCCGATGGGTGTGATCATTGTGGTGATATGCACTATTCTGATGAGTGTCCAAATCGGGCACCCGAAGATGTGAACTATGTTCAGAATCAACCCCAAGGGAATTTCCACCGCAACACCGGTTTCCAGAACCGGCCTTCAGGTAATCCTACTTATAACTCTTCTTTTCAGGCTAATGCTCCTCGTTTTTCAGGTAACAGGTGTGTGAGTCCCTTTAATTACGAGATGTTTAACCAATGAAAGTGTAAAATACAACAAGTCTAATAATCACTAGATTGGACTAGTATTACTTGTAAATAAAGATGCAAGATATATAAACAAAGTAATACAAGACTTAAAGCAATAAACAAATAAAGTAGACCATTATGTATGTTTCATGGGTATTTCATTTATTGATGTTTAAATAAAATACAAGGTTGTTGCGGAATCAAGATAACACAATTAAGTGTGTATCCTAACAACCTATGAGTTACAATATGATATATATTTGTCAAATAACTCTTTAGGATCGAGATACTTAAAGTTGTGAAGTATCCCTGTTTAAGATCGAGAGTATTTGGACAAATTCACTTTCATGCAAAGTGTTATGCTAAAAATTATTTTTCTCAAGGATATGACTTTGTATTTATAGGCAACAAAATTCACCAGTGAATTTTGTGCCGTACAAATATGGTTGTATACATTTAATGATCCGACAAGAACATTAAATGTATTGGATAAGGAATAAGGATAAAGTCACATCAAGTGCAAGTGTATCCTTTTATCCAACCACCTTAACACACGTATACTTTGTTAAGAACAAGTGGATTGTTCTTTGGAAAGTGTGTTAAAGGCATAAGTCAAACCTCGATATCAGTGTTCAGACTTGTAGTATCTTGAACACTGACAATCCTCCAGTGTGCAGATCTGGTAAGACTTTCCAGTGGACTCCGCCATTTGTTAAGTCTTATTCCTTCAGACTTCAGTCAGAATGTCTTCAGTAGAGTAGATCTGGACTGGGGTGAAGTCTTCAGTGAGCTAATCTGGAGAATACTCCAGAGTACCTATACAAGTAAATGCTCACTAGTCTTCAATTATTTCTGGACAAATCTTAGAGGGACTCCAGATTCCAAGTCTGGAGTAGGTCCAGTAGAGAAACGTTTTCTGGTCAGATCTTCAAGTGAGGCTCCAGTAGTCGGGTCTGGAGCGAGACCAGCAAAACAAGTTTTCTTAACAAACCTAAATAAGGTTCCAGTAGTCCAGTCTGGAGCCAGTCCAGTAAGTCTGGACTAAATCTGG
>CM067167.1:192087395-192109844 GCA_034093135.1 Erigeron breviscapus | reverse complement strand
AAGAGAGAGACTTCCAAAAAAATCTTTGTAATTGGGTTTTATCAATTATTTCATCAGGAAATTTTGAAGCAAAGTCTATACTTCTATCAATTGGAATTATTTTTCCTCTTTCTATATGATGTCCTAAAAATCTTATTTTTGCTTGAAATAAAAGCATTTTAGGCCTAGATATTACTAACCCATTTTTTATTATAATCTGTTTAAAAATTTCTAAATGTTTGAAATGTGTTTCAATATCTTTAGAAAATACTAAGATATCATAAATATATACTATGATAAATTCACTGTAAGGAATGAATATATCATTCATAATATTTTGAAATTATGAAGGAGCATTCTTCAGACCAAATGGCATAACATTCCATTCGTAATGTCCTATTGGGACTGTAAAAGCTGTCTTATAAGTATCCTTTTTATCAATTTGGATTTGCCAGTATCCTGACTTTAAATCAAATTTTGAAAATATTAAGCCTTGATAAAGCCTATCTAATAAATCTTTTTTATTTGGAATTGGATATCTAATCCATTTTAAAACTTTATTTAATGGTTTATAATTTATAACCAATCTTGGTGCTCCTCTTTCTATTTCTGAATGTTTATTAACATAAAATGTTGTACAAGACCATGGAGATTTTGAAGGTTTTATTAACCCTTTTCCTAATAAAGATTCTATTTCTTTTTTACATAATTCCAAATATTCTGTATTCATTTGACAAGGTCTTGCCTTTGTAGGTATTTGGCTTTCATTGAAGCTATCTTCATATGGAAGAGAAACAATATGTTTCTTTCTTTCCCAAAAAGCATTAGGATGATCATTACATATTGTAATATAGAATTGATTTTTTAAAAGATCAATTTTATCTTGTAACTTAGGATTTTGTAATTTTTCTTCTATTGTAATAGAATTTATTTCATGTTTTAGGAAATTAATTTGGTTTTGTTTATTATTTATCAAAGATTGTCCTAGATTGTTGATAAATTTATCAATTGGTCTAGAAACAAATTGAAAGAATATATCTTTTCCTTGAAAATTACCTATTATTCCTTTATCATCTACCTTTTTTAAAGGAAATATTTTATTTATAAATGGAATTCCTAATATTACCTGGTTTGAAAGATTTTTAACTAATAAGAAACTTGTTGGTATACAACATTTATCTTTACATACATAAGCACAAGGAATTTTATATTCTATATTCAGTTTATGACCACTTGCAGATTTTAATGAATGAGTGGTTTTATGAAAAAATTGAGTTGGAATTAATCCTTCCTGTATACAATTTAAGTCTGCACCGCTATCTATTAATGCAATTACTTCTTTATAAAATTTATTGTCAATAAGTAAATTAATTTTTACAAACCATTTCTGGGTTCTAATTAATTCTAAAATAGAAAGATATTCTTCCTCTTTTTCATTTCTTATAACAGCTTTATTTTTCTCCAAATTACTTATCCTTATTTCTAAATTATTATTGTTTTGTTTTAAATCTTTTAATTCTGATTTTAAATTTTTAACTTCAGTAGTTAATTCTTGAATTGTAATAGGTTTTTCAAATCTTTGATTCATTTGTCTTCTTACTTCAGCAATTGTATAAGGTTGAAAATCTTGAATGTTATCATTATTATTTGAAGATTCTCCAATTTGATTTGTAATATGGGATATCACCTTTTGTTTAATTTCTGGATCATCAATTAGTTTTAAAACATCCAGAATATCATTATTTATTGTACTAATTTCCATTTCTTGGAATTGAGACATCATTTGATATAATTCTTCTTCTATATCTGAACCTTTTTGTTCACATGGTTCTCCATTCCTACAGTTATTACATTTTTCATTAATTGGACACATATTATGTTGACTATTATTATCTTCTTCTGAAGATGTAATAATATTAGCTTCATCTTGTTCTGATTCTGAGATTTCATCATCAGTTTCTAACAAAATTCTTGATAATTTTTCTTTTAAATCATCATCAGAAAGACTATTAATCTTCTTCTTAACCCAACATGTTTTTGCTTTGTGGCCTATTTTGCCACATTTTCTACATATGATTTTCTTTCTAAAAAATCTTTTATTATTTTCCTTTCTTTGATACTTTCTATCTTCCTTTTTCCTTCTTCTTTTTTCATATCTTTGAGAAGTTATCATCCTATTATTTGGTTTTCTTTTTCTATTTTCACTAGGTATTCTTATTTCTTCCATTCCAAATTGATCACAAAATTGGCCTAATTGTTTTTTCTCATTTAAAGAGTGTTTTTTAATTTGATGGTTTAATTTTATCTCATTACATAAAGCTAAGCCTTCTTGTACACAAGTTCCTATTAACTTCCCATAAGTGTATTGATCATAATTTATACTATGATCATCTTTTCTTAAAATCTTTTTTACTCTTTCTGCAAAGAGTGAGGGCAAGCCATCTATAAATTTTGACTTCCAATGAGTACTATTAGACTCAGGTAGTTTCATAACTCTACTAAGAAATGTATCTTTATACCATCTAAAAGATGTTAAAGTTCTACATCTTAAATTCTGTAGTAAAGTTCTAATATTTTCTGAATTATCACTCCATCTTCCTGTAAAGTGTTCTATTATATTAACAGTTAAAGTGTAGATTGCATTTTCTACCTGGACATTATTTTCCATTTTTATTGTACTTAAAAAAAATTTAACCTATCTTCTTCAGTTAAATAATTATCCCACCAACCTTTTAGTTGGCCAGTAAATCTTGCTACTATCATTTTAGCTATTTGCTTATCTGTATTACCATTTTGTCTACATATTGTACTATACATCATAATTCAGAAATGATAGAAATGGAACGTAATACTATTTTTATTATAAAACATGGTCTAAGAGTTTACCATCATTTATCACCATATGCGAAAGAAATATGTATTAAAAGTCACAAAATGTGCCTAAGAAGATTGGAAGAAAAAAAAAAGATTAATAGATCTTCAAAGTAAAGAGATAATAGTTACATGTGCTTAATTTTTCAGGTATGATTCCTCATGATAGAGGAAAGGAAGAACTTTCTCTAATAGAGGAAAAGGCAAGACAATAATACAACATGGAAATCAAAGGCTAATAGCGTTGGAATTCGTCTGCCCAAGACACATATTAAATTGACGTGGCTAGTACGTGATGATCCAAGTCGGGTCATACCCAATAACAAGCTAGACAAACACTTATGGTATTTATTTAAATGATTTGATCCTTAAATAAATATCAATACTTGAAACATTTAGAAAGTGGTTTTCTAAATAATTGCACTTGAGATATGTAAATAAATTATATGGATGATTTATTTTGAGAGAGATGTCAATATGTTTATTTGGCAAGAAGAGTTCCCACTGCGGCGCAGTGGGAGCGTGTCAAACCCACTGCGGCGCAGTGGGGGTTTTGCACCCGAAGGTCAGGGAGTTCCCACTGCGGCGCAGTGGGAGTGTATCAGACCCACTGCGGCGCAGTGGGTTAATGCCCATGTGATGGACTAAGGGGCCGGCCCCCCCCTGCCCATGTGGTATACATGCATTTTGACACTTGTTGTCTTGCATGTTACACAATACACTTGTTCTTGTATAAACATGACAACACACCACATAGAGTGTATCACCAAGTCTTACATGCATTTTGTAAGACCACTTTCTCTCATGACTCTCTAACATACTCAACTAGCATTTTCTCTCTTTCTTTCTCCTCTCTTGATTTTGGCCAAAAGGGTAGAAAAGGGGAAGGCTTTTTCAAGTTTAATTCCTAGCACATTTGGGTGTTTGTTGATAGTTTGGGGTATACAAGCTTGAGGTTCTTCTAGAGTTGAAGACTTGCCACTTCAAGATCATCATCTCCTTCATATCAACCTTCTCATTAGCTTGGAAGAAGGTAGTCTTCTAAACACCCTATGGTTGTTGTTTTGTATGTATGCTATTCATATACATGGATCCTTATTGTTTGGGTTTTATTTTATAAGTTAAAATTTCGTTTTAACTACATATGTCACATTGAAATGGTTCAATTTTCCGCTGCGTTTTAATATTATAAGGATAATATTACTTTGATAAAAACCCAAAAATCCCAACAATGGCATCTAGAGCCGGTTATATGGATACATACATCAAAAGTTGAAATTTTGTTTGGACAAAATCCAATATTTTGGTCATTTGGTTATGGCCAAAATAAATACACAAAAAGGAGGTTCCTTTTTTTCTTGTGTATTTTAGTGTCACAACTTAGCCAAGAGACCTTGTGAATGTTTGTGATGTGTGGATGTGTTTGTTTAATTATTCAATGGTTGTAATAGTTAAATAGGATTTTATTCATTCATTTGGTTATGTAATCTATTTATTTCATTTGGTATGTAATAAGTAGATTAGTTGCATTTTTCATTAAAAATGTAATCTCCAAGAAGGCATCAAAAGGTTTGGGGCTAAAAGTTGGAGGCTAATGAGAAGACCCGTAAGTTCTCACTGCGGCGCAGTGGGAGTATGTCAAACCCACTGCGGCGCAGTGGGGATTATGCGGGCGAAGACAGTGAGTTCCCACTGCGGCGCAGTGGGAGTATGTCAAACCCACTGCGGCGCAGTGGGGGATAATGCAGCCGAGACCAGTGACTTACCACTGCGGCGCAGTGGGAGTATATTAAACCCACTGCGGCGCAGTGGGTTATCAAAATGAAGAAAATCATTCAAATCACATCACAAAAGGTTACTTGAAGCATTTGGATGCAAGATCAAGTGGGAGCTCAACTAACACAATATTTTGTGTTACTTTGTCCCTTAGGTTGAGACCTTTTGGCCCACTTGTTTCGGCTAACAAGTGTGGTCAAAATAGTTGGCTAATGTTGTGCACTTATTATATTGTGTGGTTGTTTGTTTATTTTGTCATATGGATGCTCAAAACCAACAACTTGATGACTACATAAAAGATTAAAATTGGTTTTAATATTGACATTAACTTGGTAAATTAAAATGGGTTTTATTAAAAGTTAATGGTCACAATTATAAAAATGGATTTTATAAAAGAACCTTGAAATTTGGATTTCAAGATTCATTATGGCACATAGTTTTTAACTAGAATATAAAAACTCAAACGACCCTTTAAAAACAAGTTAAACGCCATCCTTTTATACAACACTTAATTATTTGGGAACTCTTTGTAGGATAAAGGTCACCTAACTACTTTGAGGGAACTTATAAGTTAAGGTAAATTTATTGTACTTATGGGATAAAGGTCACCTAACCACTAGTATAGATAAATTTACATGTGTGTATAAGTAGGACAACTTGATTTGGAAGCCATGTGATTAGGGTCACCGAAGCATGGTAACCAAAGGCGTTGATGGGATTAAACATGCCAACTTAATATAAGATATTAAACCGGTCCCATATCACTAGAAATTGCAAAGTGTTGCAATTGTCAAACGTTGACTACCTTGTTAATTTAGATCATGGGATAAAGGTCACCTAACCATCATTTAAATGTAACGTTGGATTCTAGATTTTAATTATTAATTGTCCATGAGACATAAAAGGGTATTAACAATTAAATTTATAATTGATATCGAAAATACTAATAAAGAACTTTGTTAATCTTGTAGATGGCCGCTAACAATGCAATAAACCCCAACCAAAACGTCCATAACTTTTCACTAAGATCCATCCTTGAAAAGGATCGTCTTAATCAAAATAATTTTGTGGATTGGTTTCGTAACTTGAGAATTGTTCTCAGGCACGAAAAGAAATCCTATATTTTAGACGATCCTATTCCTGATGAGCCCGAAGAAACTGATGTTGAGGCCTATAATGATTGGGCTAAATATGTCGAGGACTCCGTGCAAGTTAGTTGCATAATGCTAGCGAGTATGACTCCCGAACTCCAAAAGGAGTTCGAGCATCATGGGGCGTATGACATGATTACCCAACTCAAGGAAATGTTCCAACAAAAGGCAAGGGCTGAACGCTTCGAAACGGTTCGAGCGCTTCATGCATGTCGCATGGATGATTCACAACCCGTATCAACATATGTTCTTAAAATGAAAAGCTACATTGATCGCCTCGAAAGGCTTAATTGTCCCGTCTCAAATGAGTTAGCTACGGATATGATCCTTAACTCATTATCTAAGAGATTTGAAACTTTCGTGTTAAATTATAACATGAATGGATGGGACAAGACCGTTTCCGAGCTTCATGGGATGCTCAAAACGGCCGAGGCTAGTATGGGAGGAAAAGTTCAACCCGTTCTCATGATCAATGAAGGCGGAAAGAAAAGGGCTTACTCCGGACCCAAGGCAAATGTTGCTAAGGGAAAGGGTAACTTCAAAGGGAATTTTAAAGGCAAAGGAAAAGGAAAAATGGATACCCAAAAGGCGAAGAAGCAAAAGGTTGCTGTCAATGACCCATGCTTTGAGTGTGGGGAGGTAGGACATTGGAAACGTAATTGTCCAACCTACCTCAAAGAGTTAAAAGCTAAGAGGGATGCAGGGCAAACCTCAGGTACAATATTTATGATATATATTGAGCTTAATACTGTTCTTTCTTACATATGGGTATTGGATACCGGATGTGGAACTCATATTTGTAATATGTTACAGGGGTTCATAAGAAAGAAGCACATCAAGAAGGGAGACATTAGTCTCTTTATGGGCAATGGTGCATTGGTGCATGTAGAAGCCCAAGGAGACTATCTTTTGAAACTTCCAAATGGTTTGGAAATTGTATTGAACAATGTTTTGTATGCACCTAGTTTGACTAGGAGTATTATTTCAGTTTCCCGTTTAAGACATGTTGGATATGATTTTAATTTTGTTAACAATGATATCCATGTTTCTTTGAATGATGTATTTTATTTTAAAGCTATGCCTTTAAATGGTATTTATGAATTAGTTCATGAAAACCAAACATATGATAACTCAATGTACCAAGCTACCACCAAGAAACTTAAATTAGATTTAAGTGAAACCTATATTTGGCATTGTCGTCTTGGCCATATAAATAAGAATCGCATACTAACACTTCAAAAGAATGGTCTTTTGAAAACAAAATCAAATGATTCATTTAATGTATGTGAATCTTGTTTACAAGGCAAGATGACTAAAGCACCTTTCAAAGGCACTAATGAAAGGGCAAAAGATTTATTAGGTATCATACATTCGGATGTATGTGGTCCTTTTAAGCCAATGACTAGGAATGGTGAAAGATACTTCATTACATTCACCGATGACTATAGTCGTTACGGTTATGTATACTTATTAAAACATAAGAGTGAAGCTTTTGAAATGTTCAAAATTTTCAAGTAATGAAGTAGAAAACCAACTCAGTAAGACAATAAAAATTCTTCGTTCTGATAGAGGAGGTGAATACCTAAAGTGATGCTTTTCAAGATCATCTTAGAAGTTGTGGGATTGTCTCACAACTAACTCCACCTGGAACACCACAACATAATGGTGTGTCTGAAAGGAGGAATCGAACTCTATTAGATATGGTTCGTTCCATGATGAGCAGAAGCTCACTACCTCTATCATTTTGGGGATATGCCATAATCTCTGCTGCCCGAATTTAAATATGGCTCCCACCAAGAAAGTGGAGAAAACACCTTTTGAAATATGGCATGGAAGAGTTCCATCTTATCATATTTAAAGGTATGGGGTTGTGAGGCTTATGTAAGACATGATGCCTCAAACAAATTAGAGCCCCGATCCACTAAGTGTATCTTTGTAGGATATCCCAAAGATGATTTGGGATATTATTTCTACAATCCTAATGAGCAAAATGTATTTGTTGCTCGAAAGGCTGAGTTCTTGGAAACTAAATTCCTTATGGAAGGAACTAGTTCCAGAACAGTGGAACTTGAAGAAGATCAAGAACCACTGATAGATACACACTTGGGTGACACTAGCATTCAACAAAAGGATGTTGAAGATGATCAAAGGGTTGATCAAGACACACAAAACGTTCGTAGATCTGGTAGAGCTACTTATCCACCTGAGAGATATGGATTTCTCGTGGATGAATGCTACATGGTAGTTTCTGATGAACCTACCACCTACCAGGATGCTATGTCCAAATCAGATTCGGACAAATGGCTAGAGGCCATGAACGCTGAGATGCAATCCATGTATGACAACCAAGTTGGGAATTGGTTGTTGAACCTCCTAATTCCAAAGTAGTTGGAAGTAAGTGGGTGTTCAAATTGAAACACGATATGCATGGAAACTTGAGTACTTATAAAGCTAGACTTGTAGCAAAAGGTTTCACTCAAACTCGAGGGGTCGATTATGATGAAACTTTTTCGCCTGTGGCAATGCTAAAGTCTATTAGGATATTATTTGCCATAGCCGCATATTATGACTATGAGATATGGCAAATGGATGTCAAAACCGCTTTTTCTAAATGGATATCTTGAGGAAGATGTCTATATGGATCAGCCTGAAGGTTTTGTCGATCCAAAACATCCTAATAAAGTATGCAAGTTAAAGAAATCAATCTATGGATTGAAACAAGCATCAAGAAGCTGGAATCGTCGTTTTGATGAAGAAGTCAAGAAATTTGACTTCATCAAAAATGCCGATGAAGCTTGTGTGTATAAGAAGGCTAGTGGGAGCATCATTACTTTTCTAGTATTATATGTCGATGACATTCTCCTATTTGGAAATGACATTCCAACCTTGGAAGGTGTAAAAGCCTGGCTTGGAAGTTGCTTTCCATTAAGGATCTTGGTGAAGCCGCCTATATTTTGGGAATAAGGATCTATAGGGATAGATCAAGGCGCTTAATAGGTTTGAATCAAAGTGCATACATAGACAAGATCTTGAAAAGGTTCAAGATGGAAAATTCCAAAAAGGGTTTGGTGCCTATTCAAAGAGGAACTATATTGAGTACTTCTCAATCTCCCAGCTCAAAAGTTGAGCAAGAGAGAATGAGTGGAATCCCATATGCATCTGCTATAGGATCCATCATGTATGCTATGATATGCACGAGACCGGACGTGTCATGGCTTTAAGCATGACAAGTAGATACCAGCAAAATCCAGGAGATAGTCATTGGATGGCTGTCAAATATATTGAAATATCTTAGAAACACTAAAGATATGTTCTTAATATATGGATCTGGTGAGGAGGAACTCGTTGTAAAGGGTTACACGGATGCGAGTTTCCAAACTGATCGAGATGATTCTCGATCACAATCGGGGGTATATCTTCATTCTAAATGGAGGAGCTGTTTCTTGGAAAAGCTCAAAGCAAGATGTGGTTGCATTGTCCACTACAGAATCGGAATACATCGCCGCTTCTCTAGCAGCACAAGAAGCTGCATGGTTGAAGAAATTCATTGCCGATCTAGGGGTTGTTCCTTCCATTCAAGGACCCCTAGAAATTCTTTGTGATAACGAGGGTGCGATTGCTCAAATCAAGGAACCTCGTGCACATCAAAAGACTAGGCACATTGAGCGGAGATTCAACTACATAAGGGATGAAGTTGAAAAGGGAAAGATATGTATTCACAAAGTTCACACCGATCAAAATGTTGCGGACTCACGAAGCTCCTTGAAAGGCCTAAGCATGAGAGTCATACTTGTGCCATGGGACTTCGATATTCTAGTGATTGGATTTGATCTATTTTAGTATTTGGATATCGGAACACTTGTAGTTATTAACACATTTATATGAATATTGGTATTTTGCATTTAAATTGTGTTATGTTCCATTTTTGCATGTTTAAATCCATGAATAAGTTAATTATTCTAAATGTCCGTAGTCGATCATATTTGTGGGAACAAATTTGAATGTAAGATTATTATGAACTTGGATTGGTAGATATTTAAAAGGTTTTGAATATAGAGCAAAGTGTTGCTACCAAGGTTCATAGATATTTGTGGGATACAAATATTGGACTGACCTGCAATCAAGCATTACTACATGGAATCTCTGTGATTGATCATAAGTAATCTTGAGTTAAAAGGCGAATATCATTGTATCCTCAGACCTGAGATACATATTGGGTCTTGATATTCACTGAATATTATACTTTGACTTAGTTCTTCGCTGTTCTGAAACATGGCAGTACATAAGACTAAGCTCAGGTATGATATAAGGTGATTGTGAGAGACGTATGTAGTCGAGATGGAATTTGTCCCTCTTATTCGTTGAGAGTAAGATGTCTAAGGCCTGCTACAAAGTTAAATCAATAGAGAATGATCACTCTGTGTCTCTAGGAATTAACATGACATCTGTGACAAAAGGATAAATGATCGATTCACCTAAATCATTTCAAGTAAGGGACTTGAAGAGGATGATGTTATTGAATGGCACTTCGTCATACGTATTAGGGGTAGCAAACCGTGTTAGGCGGTATTTGCTGCTTGCGTCAATCTTCTATGAATCTTGTGCAAGTGGGAGATTGTTGGAATTCGTCCTGCCCAAGACACATATTAAATTGACGTGGCTAGTACGTGATGATCCAAGTCGGGTCATACCCAATAACAAGCTAGACAAACACTTATGGTATTTATTTAAATGATTTGATCCTTAAATAAATATCAATACTTGAAACATTTAGAAAGTGGTTTTCTAAATAATTGCACTTGAGATATGTAAATAAATTATATGGATGATTTATTTTGAGAGAGATGTCAATATGTTTATTTGGCAAGAAGAGTTCCCACTGCGGCGCAGTGGGAGCGTGTCAAACCCACTGCGGCGCAGTGGGGGTTTTGCACCCGAAGGTCAGGGAGTTCCCACTGCGGCGCAGTGGGAGTGTATCAGACCCACTGCGGCGCAGTGGGTTAATGCCCATGTGATGGACTAAGGGGCCGGCCCCCCCCCCCTGCCCATGTGGTATACATGCATTTTGACACTTGTTGTCTTGCATGTTACACAATACACTTGTTCTTGTATAAACATGACAACACACCACATAGAGTGTATCACCAAGTCTTACATGCATTTTGTAAGACCACTTTCTCTCATGACTCTCTAACATACTCAACTAGCATTTTCTCTCTTTCTTTCTCCTCTCTTGATTTTGGCCAAAAGGGTAGAAAAAGGGGAAGGCTTTTTCAAGTTTAATTCCTAGCACATTTGGGTGTTTGTTGATAGTTTGGGGTATACAAGCTTGAGGTTCTTCTAGGTTGAAGACTTGCCACTTCAAGATCATCATCTCCTTCATATCAACCTTCTCATTAGCTTGGAAGAAGGTAGTCTTCTAAAAACACCCTATGGTTGTTGTTTTGTATGTATGCTATTCATATACATGGATCCTTATTGTTTGGGTTTTATTTTATAAGTTAAAATTTCGTTTTAACTACATATGTCACATTGAAATGGTTCAATTTTCCGCTGCGTTTTAATATTATAAGGATAATATTACTTTGATAAAAACCCAAAAATCCCAACAAATAGCCAGCAACATTGCATCATCGTCTGGATCAAATTCAGATGAATATAAAGAATTTCTGGCTTATAAAGCCATGAAAGCTCAAGAAAATCCAAAAACTTATGCTAATATAGCATCAAGTGAAGAATTTGAAGAAGGGGTTTATGAACAAACTCCCTATAAGGAGATTATACCACTCCTTGAACATAATGATCTAAAGTGGAAAGATCAACCATGGACCTTAATGCAAAGGTACCTTGATACAGCTTCATATGCAGCTGCTACATACAAGTTAAGAGAATTAAATGAACACATATTGACTGTCACAGAATCTTGTGAGTTTAGTCATTTCAAAACAAATCCAAATGAGCAGGGTAATACCCCTACATATAATTTTAGCAAGGCTATTATTAAACAGATCATATCTGTTAAAAACTGGGGAATTTCTCCATTAAAAGATAAAGAATTTAGACACCCTATAAATAATACTTTAATAAAGTATAATTATTGGGATTATATAGATGCCTTTCATAAAGCATTCTTTTATGAAAATCCAAGGAAAAAACATTCTTGGTTTTTTAGAATTTGTCCAGAGGTTTATAACCAAAACATACCAAATTGGTTTTACAAGTGGTGGTTATCATATGGACCATCCATAAAAATTCTTCCAGAAATTTTTAAAAATTTATATTCTGAATGGGTAAAATCTTCCCCTGAAATTATTGAAAATGAGCATAATAATAGGCTTATAGAAGGAATGCCTGTATCACATTTTTACGTTAAATTTGGAATACCTTGGATCTGGAAATGGTCTCCAGAAATTGGTTATACCACTCAACAAATTCCTTGTTTAAGAAGAGTTTTTTATACAAAATCTTGGAAGAAAATGTTTCTACCAGAAGAAGATGGTCAGATTAAAGGCCAGCAAACTTTGGAAAAAATTCATGAAACCATCAAGATAAATAAAGAACAAATAAAGCTCAAACAGCAAAGGGAATCTCCAAGTCCATTTCAGCAAATTACAAGAAGGATCAAGATGATTAAGGGACAAGATGTGTCTACTGAAGAAATAGTTCAGCAATATTTAAGTGAAATTAAGAAGGATTTAATACAAAATCTGGAACAAGAAAATCCATCTGGAATGTCTATATCAGGATCATCAGTCAATGAAGATGATGAAGAAATATTGCCAGGAGAAAGCCAGATCCGTATGAAGACGAAGATTTGGCACAATCCACATTGGATGTTTTGCTCAATAATTTCGAGAATCAAGTCTCAAAAAATATCAAGGAAAAAGCCGAGAAGGTGGCTGACAAAATATAAAGGAAAAGCATAAAGAAAAAGGAGCAATAATGCTACTTTCACAATAATGGTGTTACTTTAGAAATAATTCCAAAAGACAATATACTGTATTATTTTTGACAAATTAGTCATAAGGGCCCAATGTTTTGGCCTATTGTAAGATTCGAGATGAGTCTTCACCTCTATATAAGGGGACTCATCCTCCAGAAGGAGGCAGAACTCCTCCTACTACCCTCTTTAATTTCTCTACTCTTTGTAAAATATTAAGTAATATATAAAACATTAAAGATTGAAGTTTCTGCAAGTGTTTGTATTCTCTCTAAGGTAATATTTATTTCTTTAAGTTTTTGTATAATATTTATAAATTTAAATAGCCTAATGATAGGCAAAACACTTAGTTGAATCCACACATGGAACCTAAATGGCATGGCTAAAAATATAATGTTAAAAGGACCGGAAAGGTAAAAATTAAATAATAAAAAAAAAAGATAGATTGGAGGCAGGTGTCAGGGCATTTAGGGTTTCTGGGTTGGGAGTCGAATTATGGTAGCCCGTTTTTAGCCGTTTTAATGTTTCAGGCGTTCATAGGGCGTGGCCTGTACTGACTACATACCCTGTACCCAGACGCTCTGGGTAATATCCTTTGGCCTTCTAATCCTTGCTTTTATTAGCCTGCTAGTCCCTGTATCATTTTACATACATATATTCCACTATTTATTAAGTTTGCTTTTATAGATACATATTCAAAAATCCTTGCAACCAAATCAGTATGACAATATCTATGGCCTCTTTTACTTTCTAATTTCTACTTAATAAATTGTAAATGCATTTTTGGTCCCTGTGGTTTATCAAATTTTGCATCGGCAGTCCCTCTCATCTTTTTTTCGCATGGATAGTCCCTGGAGGCATGTTTCACTTGCAACCATGGTCCCTCTTGACGGATCCGTTTGATTTAAGCCGTTAAGCCCATCACGTGAGCAACACGTGATGGGCATTTATGTATTTTACACCTAACCACGTTTAGAGTTAAATGCAAGAATGGTCCCTGTGGTTTTTCATTTTTTTGCATCGGCAGTCCCTCCCTAAGATATTTAGCAACCATGATCCCTGGAGTTCTAGTTCAGTTGCAAGCTTAGTCCACTTTAACAGTTCTGTTTATTCCCAACCGTTAAATGGCCCATGTGCTCCTCACATGAGGGACAATAACGTCATTCCACACATTTCTTGTTTCTTTCTTTAACTTAAACTATCTTAGCATCGATATCAATAAATTGTATCTATATATCTCTCGCAAACACACATAATTACACAAACATCTAAATCCTCAAATCAGATCTGTTGAAAAAGAAAATCCTCAACATCTAATCCATGTATATATAATATCTGTATTGTATAGATATATAGTTATATCTTTTTCTAGATCTATATAATGAAATTATAGATCTAGATCTATATAATGAGAGCCTTGTATTGTATCGTTAAACATCAAGGATGTTATTATTGTTAACAGATCTCAATGAAGAAGAAGAGCTCATGAAAGTGTACACCGAAGGTTTTCGGTGGCGGCTGTTGAACAATGATGGACGACCGAAGTTAGTTTCAATGATATTATATATATAAATAAGAAAAATAAGATCTGTTAATAATTCCGGCCATTAACTTCGGTGTACACTTTCATGAGCCGAGAAGTAGTCATTTCATGAGCCGAGAAGTAGTCCTTTTATATATATAATATCATGGGCCATTTAACGGTTGGGAATAAACAGAACTGTTAAAGTGGACTAAGCTTGCAACTGAAATAGAACTCCAGGGATCATGGTTGCTAAATATCTTAGGGAGGGACTGCCGATGCAAAAAATGAAAAACCACAGGGACCATTCTTGCATTTAACTCTAAACGTGGTTAGGTGTAAAATACATAAATGCCCATCACGTGTTGCTCACGTGATGGGCTTAACGGCTTAAATCAAACGGATCCGTCAAGAGGGACCATGGTTGCAAGTGAAACATGCCTCCAGGGACTATCCATGCGAAAAAAGATGAGAGGGACTGCCGATGCAAAATTTGATAAACCACAGGGACCAAAAATGCATTTAACTCTAATAATTAAGAACTTAATACATTAAGTCAAATTTCAATGTTTTTTTTTGACTTAATAATAAAAAACGGTAAATTATCTATTTATTACTTAATACATATAAACATTATTTATGTATTCAGCCACTTAATACTCAGTACTTAATGACTAAAAAAAATGTCTATCTGATTGTATGTCTATATTCTATACACTACAACAAAAATATCATTTGCTCACATTTATTTATTCACACTTCTAAAAAATGTGAAAAAACATGTTAATTTGTTCACAATTAAAATTGTAATAAAAAAATCCACACTTAAAAAGGTGAAAAAATTAAAAAATTCATATTTTTTCACAACTATAAATGTATAGACAAAATGTTCACACTTAAAATTGTGAAAAAATGTCAAACATTTTCACACTTAAAAGTGTGAGAGGTAATTTGTCACACTCAATTTCCTCGCACTTCCTCTGTGTGAGAAAATTTGGTGTCACAAATTACTTCCACTTTTAAGTGTGAACAATTATATATTTTTACTTGAAAATGTGAACTTTTTGTTTCTACAATATAATTGTGAAAAGATTTTGATTCTTTAACTTTATTCACACTTTCAAATGTGAGTTCTTTTCACACATTTATAAGTGTGAACAAATTAACAATTTCTTAACATTTTTAAAAGTGCAAAGAAATGAGTGTTAACTAATGACATATTTGTTGTAGTGATACTTACATGATATGGAGTAATATATGTAAGTTGTATTGAAAGTTCAATAATTTAGATATGGAAAATACTCAGTATTATGCCACGTATGTGTGGACATGTATGTATATGTTTATATGTACAGGAATATGTCACGTGGGAATCATTTAAATTGAAAAAATTACCTTTAAATTATAACTTTACGTTCATTTGTGAATGGTTATGAACCTTAGTTTATATGTACATATCTGATATACGTATTATTTTGGATGGTAAACGTGTTTCCATGGATGAAAAATAATCATCCATATCCGTCCCATTAATAGCAGCAAAACAACCATATCCGTATACGTTACACATCGATCTTATCCCATCAATATCCGCCTATGGTGGATCGGGTCGGGTGAACGGTTGTCCATAGAGTCAGACCATCCTGATGACATCATGAAATGTTATACGAGTATGTGATAATATAAATTAATTTACTCTTGTTGTAACATGGTTGCAACAAAAAATCTAGTATTATCACCCAAGTAATGTAATGAATGTTGATGTGTACAAGAATAGCACCTTCAAATATTGATATATATGGTGCATGCTAGAACTCATCTACGAGTAGTTAATTTAGATGAACATTTAGTAACCCAAATTACACAAAACAAAACAAAATGTGAAAAAAATTTAACTGATCAGATCCTTTCGGTTCTGTTGTTGTTCATCACGGATCACATCTTGATTCATGTTTGAACTCTGTCGAGACATCGAAGAAGAACATGATGGTTTCCTATGAAACGTCGTGATTCGTTGTCCATTTTCATCTAAAATTATATTATCGTCATCTTCATCAGGAATTTTGCATTTTTCCCCAAGAATAATAGTCTTTTTCCAAACCGAATCCTCTCGTGTAAAAAGCTTATTATCAAATTCAAGTATTTGATCGTCACGTTTTTCATCCTTTTTCGCGCCTTTCTTGAGCCCTTTTAATGGACCCGATAACCTCATACTCATACTTGATGTTAGTTTTGCACCATGAGATCGTGAGCTTCCTCCAACGTGGTAAGAGGACGCTCTTATGCTAGCTAATCTCGGCGGTGGTGGAAGTTCTTTATTTTCATTTTTATGTATCGTAGATTCGGGTGGTGAACGAGAATCATTGTTGTTATTTTCAACGACATTAACATATGTTGCTTCATTTGTGTGATCACTTGTTTTTGAGACAAGTAATTCAGTATTCTCGTCAGCCTTTGTTGTTTTTCGTCTATTTGATGATGAACCCGTTCGTTTGGTTTTCTTCTTGCCACAAAGAAACGAAACTATAGCCACGGTAGCCACGATGAAGGCAAAGACGAATATTTTGTGTGATAGTATTGGATTGTTTCGAGGACCCTTGCCTATGGGAAAGTGTCTTACCATTTCTCGAAACGATCTACCAAAATCATCAAGAACATAGCGAAAACAAAAGAAGGTAGAGATCTAGTCTAACAACTTTTGTGTGGTAAATTTATGTAAGTGATAAACAAAATAAATATTAAAAAGGAAAATGAATTCCCAGAAAGACTCGGAAAACCAGAAGTGAAAATAGTTTTACAAGGTATACTATGCGAAACAAGTTGCTTCAATTGTGGGATGAAAAGTTAGGAGGAGAGGCTAAGAAGGAAGTAAGAAAGAAAGAAATTATTAGCTAAGCTAGCTAGCTTTCAAAATAAAAAATAATGTGATCTTTTTCGTATTTTCTAATTTGGTGTACTAAAGTTCCCTCCTCCTAGTATTATACTTGTAATGAGACAAGAACAAACAACATTTTTCGTTTATGTGCCTTTACCTTTGTTCATTTATGAGCACAATTCTATGTTCGACTTGCCGGAATTTAATAAACGAGTTTGAAGAAGTCTTGTTCATGTTTACATCTCAACCATGATGGGTGTTGCCAAATTTTATTTATTTTTGAATAAAGAATTTTTAAATATATCAGTTAGTTAACACCTGGAGAAATCTCGGCAAAATGTGAGTCTTGAATAATCATAGTAATACATGAAGATAGTTAACCTTGTAATTGCTAGACAACATAATGTTCGATAATGTACATGACTGAATTACATGTCTGGATTTCATAATACAAAATAATACACTAACTTCAGTAAATGCTAGGAAGTCCCTTTAAGATATATATGTCAAAGAAAATACAATTAATATTTAGAGGCTACAGCTTGTCTGGCACAAAGGCCTACTGGAAAACCATATTTTTTTTTATATCATCTTCTTTATTGTACATAGCCATGAGGCTGCTGATTTCAATGATTTAGAGTTTCTTAACTCTAGACTACTACTCGTATCATTTTAGGTGAGTTGGCATAAGTGGAGTGGCAAGTTTATAGAATTTGATACTAGTTTATAAAATGGCATGTGTGACAACACAAGGAATTTGATAATGTCCATAGCATTGGAGGTTAACCTCTGTTTTTCAACCTTCATGCGCCAACATCAACAGCTTAATTTCACTCGTGAGAGGAGCAAACACCCCCATTCGTACAGCCATACAGCAAAAGCTGGGTATGTATATTACATAAAACTAAAGAACAAGAAACATACAAAGAATTAACTGTTTTTTTCTAGAATTATTGTTATTTTGATATTTATTTATTATGTTAGTATGTACTCAAACACATGAAGATGACATGCAACAGCTCAAAGCTACATTAATACCAATACATCTCTTTACTATTGACATTAATGGGTTGATTTAGACATAGTATATCTTTTTCACTGCACACGGCTATTCTACTTCTGAATAATTCAAAAGAACCGTCATGGTATGCAATTTTTTTAAGTTTTTACCACCTTCATTATAGAAAATGCATAAAAACAATATTGGATACTTACTGAGACACCGAAGAGATTTACTAGCTGTTGAAAAAAAAAACACAAAAAAGAGCACATACTTCCGCTATTTTTCGCATACTCGGGGTACAATAACGGATTGCAATAAAAATACGAACTTAGTGGTCAAAACCTGATTCACATGAAAGCCACAAGGATGGTATACAACCTAACTGCATTCTAATGCAGTGAAGTCTGCACAGCCTAACTCAGCTGGATGCCCAAATTCTGAAGCATATTAACAAAAAGATATGGTAATCTTGATACATTACTTCTTAGCAGGCGAGTTTGAGCTTAAAAGGAAACACACCCATAGGGTCAAAGCGATCAAACACTGCCAAAAGCCCAAAACTACACTTCTAATGCATAATTATAGTCATTGAAATCATTTTTGACACGTTATTTTATGCGTAAGAAAGTTTTGAATTTAGGTGTTTGGGTCAGTCCTTTGATCCTTTCTGAAACCAACAAGTTTATGCTTTGACATGTTCCTTAACCCACCCAAAACCCTCATTTCAACACCTCTAGAATATGGTACTTACGACCAAACAATGACCCATAGAAGGGGAAACAGAATTTATCACAAACATTTGCTACCTTATATGTAAAAAAGCTAACTGCCAGTTACAAAGGAATGACATGGTTTCTGTTCTATTTAAGGAATTAAAAAAAAAACAAACCAAATTACACAAAGGAATTAAATACCAGAGATCTGGTCATCCATGCAAGCAAATTTCATAATATTAGAATCTTTCAACTCTACACCTGATCTGAAATTTCAAAGTAACGAAATTATGGTAGATGAGAACTACACACCTTTGTTCAATATGCTCATCAATTTTGCCAACATAGATTACGTCTACCCTCTTGCAATATCTCGAACGCCAATTTGTATCTTTCTATAGAAGCTGCACCTGCATCAATATAGCTGTGGGCTTCTTCTCTTAAACTCCATACCATCAGCGCCTTAAAATCATGGGACCCACCAGCAGATTCAGCATCACGAAGAATTCCATATTTTGCACTTTTAGTCCATCGATGCAATATGTAACGAGATGGGATCTCTCTAATGTTCATAATTTGAAAAACCTTTAATGCATGCCTACAGAGAATACCTTCAAATTCAAACATCCTGCAGCTGCAACTGGTATTAAGATTTGAAGCATTAAAAGCAACAGTATTTCTCTCGTCTCCATTACCGCATCTTTGCACCAAATATCTGCTGATTGCGCCCTCGATGTTTATTTTTATCCCAACATAGCTATAGCTTTCTAAGAGTTCTTTTTGAAATACTTTGAAGACGGTTACCGTGTACAGCCGTCTGCATTGTTCCTCTAAAGGGTCCTTTGTATGTAGAACGGTTTCTGAGTTATACGAATTGAAATCCTCCTTTCTTTCTTCTTCGCGATTAAGTTCTACTGCTTTCTCGTAACGTACAAGGAACTCATTAAGTGGGACTTGGGGTGTCAAACATGTGGAAAAATAGGATTTCATGGTCCCATCAACTGGGATGCCAGCAAAAAACGTCCCCCGTATATACAATGGGACCCAACTTTTTTTCATTCTGTACATTTCTTTTAACCAAGTATTTTCCTTCAAGTTATACTTTGTCACGAGCACATTCCACGCAGAATCGAATTCACCAGCGGTTTGGCTTTGAGAAATGCAAGTTTCATATTCGAATTTGAACTCTTCCATGGGCAATAACGACCCTAAAACTTCATGTTCTTTAGCAAGGATCTGCCATTGAGAAAACCGATGATGGGTGCCAGGGAACACTTGCAAAATTGAATTTTGGATCGCTTTGTCTTGATCGGCGATTATGGACACCGGTCGTTTTCCAGACATAGCTCGAACCCACGCTTGGAAGACCCATGTAAAAGTTTCTTCTGATTCATCAGCGATTAAAGCACATCCTAAAAGCACCGGTTGTCTATGGTGGTTTATGCCAACAAACGAGGCAAATGGAACCGTATAACTCGATCTCCTATATGATGTATCAAACACAATGGCATCACCAAATTGAGTGCATGAGAATCTGGACCGTCCATCAGCCCAGAATACACTCATGCATCGACCATTGTCCACTTCTAATGCATAGAAAAAACCAGTATCTTCGGCCTGTCGGGTTTGAAAGTAGTCAAGAAGGACATTATACCACCGACTTCCAATACCATTTCCTCTATCTCTTGTGACTAGACTAAGGCCTCCATTTGCTTCTACCAAATCTAAATTTTCCAGCCCGCTACTTAGTTCTTCCTTAAAACTCTTTGGCATTTGACTTGTGTCTTCTGGAGAGTGGAGTTTATGATTGTGTTCTTTTGAAAGATGGTTAACAACCCATCTACCAGAGTCTTGCCTTTGTATTCTCATGAAAGCTCCACAGCCTACTCTTGAAGGGTGCTGGTGACCTTCTTTAGAGCACACGAATCTCCTAGAGGTAATTGACCCGTCGTTTTTTGAGCGGAACAATTGACCAATTCGCACTTTAAAACCCATGCTAGCTGCATATGTGTGGTAGTACTTGTAAGCATCATTAGCAGATGCGAAATCAAGACCTTTGCATGGCTCACCTCCAGGTTCTGGATCGAATTCTTCTCGCTTGAGACGTTTTAGATCAATGGCACCTGACGGATCATCATCGTCAAGTGATCTAATTCCAGTTCTTGAAGACACAACGGATATAGGTTTTGGAGCAGAATGAGCTTTTCTTTGTATAACATGGTGGTGACGGGGTTCACCTGAAATGTCGAGATCGTGATTGTGCTCTGTTTTTAAGTTTGCTAGAACCCACTTTCCAGAATCACCCTTTTGTACTCTAATGAAAGCAGGACAACCAGTTCTTGTATTGGTCTGAAAACCCTCTTTTGAACACACGTATCTTCTTGAAATAACCGATCCATCAACTCTGGATCTATAAAGCTGTCCGATTCTAATTTTGAATCCAGATTGAGTTGCATAGAAAGTATAGAATTCTTGTGCTGCTTCTGCAGTATCAAATTCTAACCCTACGTATGGCTCAACTCTAGACACTCCTCCATCCTCCCTTTGGCCATTAGTTTTAAAAACAGATTGGCCTGGTTTAGCTCTTACAGTCATGGTGTTGCCGAGATTCTGCCTATTCATATCAACTCCTGAAACATAATGCAAACACTGGGTCATGTATTATATTAGAGCTATATAAAACAATAACAGAACTCACTAATAACTAGTTTCATGATTCAAATGATCCGTCACAAATCCACAAACATCTATAAATTGTCCACCATGAGACTAGACCCCCGACCTTTTGGTTGATGGGTCACCTCACATATGGCTAGCCCAAGGACCTTGGCTGATAAAATTTGATATCAAACAGTTTTGCAATTGCATATATGTGGTCAGAATCGAGACCATAAACTCCCTTCATCCTAAAATTGATGCAAAATTTTATAGAAGACGTAGTATCAAAGAAGAAAGACTACCAGTCAGATATCTAAATGATGACAATATACAGGATCTTGTTGGCTAAGAGTAATGTAATCAGCATCCTATAGTAATTCCTAGTAATAATAAGGATACTTCAAAGGAGCTTCATTAAAAATTATGTCGCAATGCCAATATCACAAGTACATTTAAACAGCCTTGATTATAACTTTGATGCAGGTTTCTGTTAGTCTATTAGATTCCATTTACCAAAAAAAACAACACTCCGGTCCCGATTCTAACTTCTATAATAAAGAAAACCTCCAAAATTTTGCTTAAAAAGCTTCTTCTTGCAAATTATCGAATTTTGCCTGCCATACTTACTCAAAGAGAATCTAAAATTTAACTTAAAAGAGTCATATTTCTAACAATGCTGACAAAAGAACGCTATCTATTATGCTTCAAAACTTTAACATACATAGCCGATTACCAAGGCTGTGACCGTAAATACGCCAAACTCAAGTTCTATGACTAGATTTATATATTTAACAGCTCCAATTATCAATGGATAATAACTAAGCATCAATCGTGATAAGATCTAGCATAGAGAATTTGAGTGAGGACTATAGCTTTCAAGGTAGCATAATACTAGAATACAATATATGATGGTTACTAATCTGAAGTAGTGTTTGACTATACGTGAAGACTAGGGACTATA
>CM067167.1:192071415-192086395 GCA_034093135.1 Erigeron breviscapus | reverse complement strand
TGTTCTTTCTTTTTTTTTTTATACAAAAGTATTTTTTTTGTAGCATCATACTTCATGGAGTTGGAATAACTAAGACTAAATAAAAGACTAAACGTTCGCTTCAAATACAGAGATATTTTTGTGTGTAGAAGGTGGTTGACTAATAAAAAACCTTTTAGTGTAATAAAAGAAAGATATATTAAGTTAAAGTTTCTAATATTAATATATTTTTTTGTTAGAAATAAATTACTTAATATATAACAAAGAAATCTATTAATTTTGTTTATATGAAATTTTGAAATTACTTTTCTCGATTAATGCTAGCTAATAGGTTAATAGGTTGTGGGTTACCTAAATGACAGTAAAATACAATTCGCATTAACGCCTGCGAGTATTTTCAACAGAATTGGAATATACATTACTAACTATAATTCAACAAACAAGTATGAAAACTTTTTAGTTCGTAGATATCATAGACTTACAATAGGTATTTTTTTACTGCAATGCTACTATTCTTTTTGGGCTATTGTCTTAAGGCAGCTGTTTTTTAAATTAATGTTTTTGATAGAGGCCCTATTTTAGGTAAAGTTCAAGTTACGGATCTCAGCTTTTTTTTTGCAATAATCAATTTTTTTAGGTTAATTTCTTGTATTTTTCGAATATTTACTTAATGATAAGTTTGAGAAAAACTCCCTTGATTCAATCATTTGTTGCTGATAATCTACTGCATTAAAACTGGATTCGACTTCGAATACGTATTCATTCAAGCAAGGCTCTTCTAACGCTTACTAAAACACCGACTAGGGATTATACAAAGAACCTTTAGCCGAGGGCCAGAGCGAATAGAGTCAGACAAATGATTAATAATAGAGCTCAGTTGACCCTAGTTTTAAAGAAAAATTGGGCAGAGATCGAAGATTCCATGACGATATGTATGGCGCACAACGATCCGATAAAATGGGGGTTTTTAATATCAGGGACAAGTAAAATCTAACTTCATTCAATTGCTTCTAAAAAATACATCATATATTCCACTAGAACGGAGGGCTACAGCTTTCTGTCCAAATTCTATGACATAACGATGTAGCTGAAAAATTATCTAGAATGGGGGTCTTTACTAGGGCATACAACAAGTTTTCCGAATATAATACTGAGTCGGTAAAGATGCTAGTCTATAAACAACCTAATGGAAGCTCTATTTATAATGATCCATTTAAATATATTGAAATTGTAGACGATTATTTAAAGCGGCAAACAAAAAAAATAAAAAAGAAAAAAAAAGGTAACAACTGAAATTGGGTAACAGGTTCCGCTTAATGACGGTAATCGTTTTATAATAACTGTTGAAAGTTCAAATCTTTTACTATGTTAATCTCTTCTTTCTTTTTCTCTCTTTCTTTTTCTCTCTTTTTTTCTTCTTGATTTTTCTTTCATTATAAAAATTTTCTTATTGTTCAAGGACTATGTATAAAAACTTCTAGTTCTGGTTCGAGCTCTAGTTAAAGGCTCTAGTTTTTTTTTTTTTCAAACAGCTCGGGACATAATACGTGATCTGGGAGGATAGTAATTTTGTAATTATACTAGATCCCTTGCTGGAGTAACAATGAAACCCATATATAAATGATAAGGTAAAAAAAGGTAGCAATAATATAAGGGAGGTGAACATAGGCTTAAGTATTTTGGGAAGGGGGAAACTATAACTAAAGGTTAAGATGAATCCTAGTAATCCCTTAGTTCGATGAATGAATGTCTAATATACCGCTGGACCAGCCATAAAGGTCCTGGCGGCGACATAAAAAAAGTTATTACTACATATTAGTATGTAATCTCTATGTTTCTGTATCAAGTTAACATAAAGGGTCATGAGTGGATTGGTAGACCTGAAGGCTTAGGACTATTGATTTTTAAATCTTTATATCCGTTCAGTCGGATTTACTTAGAGGTACCTTTATCCTCATAACATAGAGGAGGAAATATGAGTTCTTACATTCAACCGGACCGGTTTATCTTAACATGTAAAGCACCGTTGTCCAGGGATACAAGTCAGGGTGGCCCGATACTAAAAGCTGTTTACGCGGGGGGTTGGTGCTGGGGACATCTTAAAAAAATATGTTGTGGACTAATCGGTAGACGATCATAAATGTTTTTGGTATTTACTATTGATTGTGTCGAATCACTCCAACATAAGGCAACGATAATGAATTTTGGGTATCGCTAGGCGCAAACCAATAGCGCTTTGCTTTTGTTTGGCTAAGTGACTGTTTTAATAATAATTCATTAAAACAAGGTGGATGTATTTGCAATAGGTAAGCAACTGTATGGGGCACGAGTAGTTTCCTCAGTTCAAGTCTGGAGTATCCTCCGTAACGTATTTTTTGTTTTAAGCTTAATATACCAAGTGTTTTTTCTCGCGAAGCGAAGCAAAAGCGCTGTATTTATCATAGTCGACGTCCGAAAAAAAAAATAAAGCAAGCGCTAAAGAAGATTTACTTTAAAAAGTAGTTCAAATAAAAGTTTTAAAAAAAAAGCCCGAGTAGTTCAACGAGGTTAGAACGTTAATTTCAGGCAATTAAGAATGAGAAATGCGAATTCTCCGCTTGGCTAATTACCAATATGATACATTAAACCATTCTACATTTAAAACGCCTAAATATTAGATAAAATGCAGTACAATCTCAAAAACAAAGGCTTGCCCTATAAGAAAACATACTACTCTGCTGTCTTTATTTTGTCCGCGACTAGTATTTTTCTATATTATCATTAAATTTTACTGTATTTTACATTATTTGCTTTCCTTGTATAAAGTATCTAAATATTTTAAAATGTAAGAAGCTTGATCCTTACCGTTACGCGGGCAAAAGCGCTGGTGTTTTATAATACTCATTTTACCTTAAATAAAACCTTAATTAAGGTTTACAAACTAAGAACAAACAACTTATTTTTGAGGCTTTGTTCTTTTTTTAACTTAAATTTAATTCCTTTTTCTTATTTTACTATAGATTTAGTTTTAAACTTTAAAATGTATATATCCATCATTATTTCTATTATAGAGTTCTATTAGTACTGTGTCCCTGTATTAACTTACTTGTTTGCTTTATGTTACTAGTTTGCTGAAATGACAACCATTGCAAGTATGCAAAGAAGATTAGTCCCAATGTGTAGTTATATGTATTACTACAGGCATTTCGCCGATGCCGCTATTAAGCTTTATTAAAAGAGTACGTATCAACCTACCAATCTAACCTTGTATTATGTTTTCTTAGGTCCTGTTTATAACTCTTATTTTCCTCATATTAGGTTATGCTTGTAATAACCATATATGTCCTGGGTTAGCTATTAAAAATGGATTTTGATACTAGGAATATTGATATATTTTAGCAGTTTCTTCTAATTCTTCATTAGGTCTACTTATGGTATTCTATTAGCAGGATGATCTGCTAATTCTCAACTATGCTTTTTTCGGGTCACTTAGAAGTACAGCAACAACTCATTAGTTATGAGTTTGATATTAAGTTTCCGGCTATATTTTTTTCTTGTTATACTATTAACAGGTTAGTTTTCAATTTAACTGTTAATATAGAAGCTCAAAGATCTATATGATTTATAGTGCCAGATTTCCCCGTTTTTATTATATCTTTTATAGGTTCTGTAAGCAGAAACTAACAGAGCTCCAATTTGACTTAGCGAGGCTATTTTCCTTCCCATTTGGGGAGAGAATTTTTACCGTAAAAATAAAGATTTGCCTCTTTAAATTTCGCTATATGCTGGAAACCCCTAAAGATTTAGATAATATAATTTAAGTACTATTTGCCTTTATCTAGAGGCATTTGTAACGTTTAGATTACGTGAAAATTCTCAAATATGTACAATGGGCAATCAGCAGGAAACCAAAGTAAAATGTGTTTATTTTTACGCATGTAGATGCCCCTCAGAGACTACCACTACTCGAAACATCTTCTTTAGTAATTCGATACTAAAGATGGATGATATAGTCCGTCCATATATGAAAGTATATGGGGTAAATAAAAAAACAATCCAACTCCAATCTTATATTTACTAGCCGTGTAATCCCAACAGTAATAATATTGTGTGTTGGGTATATACTGACGTAGGAATTATTCTACCTCAAACCCATCAGTTTAGACACATAACCAAGCCTATTTTAACTAAGTAATTGCAATATAAAGATATGTATTATCTAAGCGTGAATCTTATTAACAGGGGTATATATAGTTTTATTAATAAAAACTTAATGGAAAACAATCTATAGGAAGCGCAAAAGATTTCTACATAAGATTAAACGAACACTATCTAAAAGAAAATCAATAGTGCTTTACAAGCTGCTATACTTAAAACATGGCTTTAGGATAATTTTTTATTTGCATTTACGATTTTTTTCTAGCGCTTTGCGAGAAACAAGGCTACTAGTTTTAAATTATAACTGATTTAGAGACTAGTCTATATCAAATTTTGAATTTAGTATTTATATATTTTAATTTAATGAAAAATGCAACTAGTCTAGAAGGTTACAAACATACTGATGAAGCAAGGAGAAATTGTTAAGAGGTTCGAAGATAAATATTAACGCATTCCCTTTCTGAGAAAACACCATAATTAAAAAATCTAAAAGCTTATTAGTAACTGGAGAATTAAATCCTATGTTTGGTAAAACCCATTCAGAAAAGACATATATATCTTATTAGAAGTACAAGAAGAAAAACACTATACACAATGGGCGTTTGGTCTTTACGAATTTAGATATAAGGCTTATAAAAGATTTGATTATGTTCATATTTAGCTCCTCAAACAGCAAACGTTCAAAGTTTCACTGTTGTGTAAGTAAATCCTACCCACATAAATGGTGGTTGGTTTATCAACGATAGTAACTACCTTTATATGTCACTTCTTCAAAGTTTAATTCTAACACTTAGCAGGGGCGATTAAGTTTAATATTTATCTTTCAATTACAATTCTGGAATCTGAATTAGTTAGTTAGTTTTATGACAGAACACGCTGCAGTGTAATTTGTATTCTGCTTCTAGCCGAAATACGTTAGTATTGTACTTATCTTATACTAACTACTATATTATTTTAGGTGGTTATCTATTTAATTTTTTCATTATTATTGTCTTTATTAACAAGAAATAGATTTACGATGGTTCAATTATTAGCCAACTAGGAATTTTTTCTACCATTAATTGAGGACTTATTTTCTGGGTTTAACTTTAGGTATTAAATCATGTCTTTATGTTTTTGTTTTTTATCTGAGTTAGAGCTTCTTTTCCCAGTAATAAACGTTTTGATCAGTTAATGTTATTCTCTTGAACTATTTTATTACCGATAGTTATAGCTTTCATTGTAGTTGTACCTTGTTTAATTTACAGTTTTGGATATAATACCTAGTAACGGTCGCTTTATTTAATGATAAAATAGCTTAAAAGATATTTTTTTATTATTATACCTCTATATAAAATAAAAATAAAAACAAAAAGCTTATGAAAAAAAAAAAGTCTATATAAATGTTTACATTGTTTTAGATATTTATATAAATTGTTTCAGATATATTTTTTTTTATTATTATACCGTTAAAGTAAAAAAAAAAAAAGCTTAGTAAAAAGTTTATCAAAAATGTTTACATTAGTTTAGATATTTATATAATTTCAGATATATTTTTTTTTATAGGAAGGTTCCATTTGTGTATGATGGGTTGAGCTGTAAACTCAATAGCTAAGTCTGTCGAAGGTTCAATTCCTTTTCTCCTATAAACTGTAAGGGTAGTAGCGCATTACCACTCGCCCCGCTATTGTTAATAAAAAACGAAGTGTGCCATGTGTCTTGCTTTACACATAAAGTTTGTATCAGAGAAAAAAAAAATTTTTTTTATAAAAGCCTTTATAGCTCAACGGTGAGCATGAATCTGTTAATATTGCTTGAATAGATGTTCAATTCATCTTGAGGGCTTAGTATTAGCGCTTGTGCTTTATTTTTTTTTTCCGTATCTATCTTTGTCGCTCGCGAAGCGCTGCGCTAAAAAATCTAGGAAAAAAAAAGATATAGAATGCAAGTGCTAGCATTATAACTTAAGCAAATAAGAAAGGCGTGTTTTAACTCAATGGTCCGAGTATGTGCTACGGAACACAAAGGTTATAAGTTTCGACTCTATACGCGCTTAAATTAATCTTTTTTTTATATTTATATGATGGTGTGGTGCAGCGCAGCGCTTTGGCTTTTTATTATACCTTTAGAGCTTTAATTTTTATTTCTTACGTTTAGGCGCTTAGCGAGCGACTGTGCGAGCGATGGCTTAAACCCCTTTATAGAAAAAAATATAGCCGCTTGCTATTTTTGGCCAAATACTAGAACAAAAAAAAAGGTTGATAGTGCAATACACATTTTGTCAGTTATGTACAGCTAAAAAAAACATTATAAGGATACGTAGTAGAAGGTTTACATTTGACTGCAATCGAAAATTCGGGGTTCAATTCCTCCGTATCTCTGGTCGCTTTGCTTTAAACCTTTTTTCTTATATATTTTTTTAGCGCTTTGCGTTAAGACATCCACGAATAAAAAAAAAAAATATAAGAAAGTGCCAGCGTCAGATAATTGTTGGTTTTTATTTTTTTCTTCAATTCTTATTAGCTCAATGGTAGAGCAGGATACTTCTAATATCTAGATTCAGTTCGAGTCTTGGATAGGAATATAGATAGCTTATTAGATAAAAAGTGAATATATATAGCTATCATTTAAAAGGAACAAAATAGTTAATACAAAAAGTAAAAAAAGAACATTGTTTTTTTTTTTCGAATTAGATGGTACGTATAAAAGAGGTGTTGGGCGTATGTTACCTCATAAATTTGATATTACTTTTTTTAAAGGTGACGCAACTTTTAGATATTCTCTTTTCGCATTACATTACCTATACCATAAGGCTAGCCAGATTTTTAATAATAACTTTTTCAAGAATGCAAAGGATATTGGAACGTTATACCTTATATTTCTCTATTCTCAGGTTTACTGGCAACAGCATTTCAGTTAATAAGACTTGAATAATCTGGAACTGGTGTTCAGACATAGATGAGAACCCAAATATATAATAGTATAACTTACAGCGCATGCCATAGAAGGACATTCTTATGGTTAGCCAGCGAGGAGTAGGAGAGTTTTGGAAAGTTTTATTACCTTTGTTAGTAGGAGGACCTGAAATGGGCATTCCCTAGATTTAATAACATAACTTGCTGATTATTACCTTCAAGTTAATTCGTTCTTATTTGCTGCAACAATAGAAAATGGAACAGAAACTGGTGAACTTTATACCCTCAATATCAAGTAGTATTATTGTTGGTCTATATTTTCCCCTCACCAGAATCAATGATTTTTTAAGTAAATTTAATTCTAATTTTTTATTTGAATAGCTTTATTTTTAATTTATTCTATAATTTTTTCGGAAATGCTTTAGTTTTAGTTCTTGATTAATATTATTACTTAGTTCTACCTTGTTATTTATTAATGTTTTTTGCTAATATTTTAAACACAACTATCCTAAATATATTAATTTTTTATTCATTGCTTCAGTAGCTAACTTCCTTAGCGTTAAGATGTATTTGTTGTTTGCTTAATTCCGCCACTATTTTACTTTATTGTGAATGTTTTAGATGTTTAAAAAAAACTTTACTAGCTTCAAACGTAATGTGTTTAATAGCGGAATACAATAATAATCCGCAAAGTAACAATAACTTATGCAGATCTTCCAAAAAAGGAAAAAAAAAGAAGTTTCGATAAAGATTCTATGAACGAAGCTATGTCACAGCGGAATCGAATGCTACAAGCTTCGATAGACTATGATGATTTATTAATAAATTATGGCTAAACATATTTCCTGTGAAATACAATTGAAATACACTCCTCAATTTAAAAGATATGGGGCATAGTGCGTGGAGCTAGTAGAAAAGATTTTCGTTTGTTTTGGAAGAAGAGTGTTGGAACAAAGTTGGGGATGCTGGTCTGAGTTCGTAATCGAAAACTTCTAAGTAGAGAGAATAGTTAGCTTGAAAGCGATGCCCTATACAGTAGATACCTTGATTTGCTGCTATAGAAAATGAACTATATAAGATGGGCAAAAAATCATAATAGTTTACATTAGTAATGATTAATGTTTACGTAGATGGATTTAATAGTTTACATCTAATATGTATAAAAAAAAAAATATTTTTCATTGTATTACATTAATTTTCTTTTTTAGCTAAATCATATATTAATAATTACATTAACTAGGGTTTTTTAAAAACAGTTTTTATACAATTTGATACACTTTAAATAATATGCTAATTTATAATAATTTTAATTAAAAAATGAAATTTTTAAAAGTCACCCTTTAATGAGTTCCTTAAAGGAACTTAGTCGATTCACCCCACCCTTCAGATATTCACTTACTCATGAAATTTCGGTTTCATTACTTGGTTTTTGTTTAGTTCTACAAAATTGAATAGGCGCAGATTTTGCAATGCATACAATTCTAGTATACTACAAGCCCAATAATGTGCTTGATCTATTATTAAAGACTTAAATGGAACTTAGTAATATTTAAACGCTAATACAGATTCACGCCTTTTTTTTTATTATTATCTTTGCCTGAAAATAGACTTTATACACAAACTCTAAAAATTTTTTTTCATTTATTTTATCTGATTTAAATTTGGTTTAAATTATTTGCATCTTATTTTTCTTGATTATTAAGTCTAGGTTTCTGTGGACGAATTTTTTTTTACATGGTTTTATGTAGATTGATATATATATTCGTAGCCCAATTCAATAGATATTTAACTGTACTGATTCATTACAGCGAAGCGGAACGAATAGAAGGTGAGTCAAGAAGTTCGTATTAAGGACTATCTCGTAGGAATTCAATTCCTAATGTACCTGAGCCAAATTTAGAGGTAATTTATGGCGGTACTCTAGCCCTGATATGGTAAGTACTCTTGATACGGCATCAGGATGACCATAAGTGAGTCAGACAGGATCCTGAAACTAAGCCTCTTACAGAGGGTAGCAGGGATCGTATAAAGCGTAATAGAGCCAGAGTCTAGAGAATTTTTTGAGCAAAGATCTGCTAGGTTTAATAGAGAATCGTACCCGTAGGGATTACTTTAACTGACAGGAAGAAGTAATCCATAGGGACTAAGCTTAGAAACCGAAGGTTTAGAATGATCGCTGAAATATAACCGAATGGATAGAGGGGCTAATAAAAACAAACACAGAGCTAAGACAAAATATTGAGATTTCGCTAATAACGCCTTCCACGCCTCAAAAATTTGAAATAATGACGCATGTGCCGATCTTGAAAAAGCTAATACTGATGGGCTACACAAGATCCAGAGGAGAGTCAAGAAATAGCATTGATATAGAGTTCCTATTGTTTAGATTTCAACGCAGACTATATGACCTTAATGAAATCAATTCTAGATGATCGATAGTACTCAATGATATCTTATTATCATCTATGCTATCTAAGCATCTATAACCTAAAAAGTATTAGGAGTTATATCAACAAAAAAAAAAAAAATAAAAAAAAAAGTTAACTAATAAAAACAAAAATAATCGATTCGTAACGTCAATGATGGAGCAGAATCAGCTATAGCATTGGTATCTTAGCTGGCATTTAATGGATTAGAGAAGTTAATAAGAATTATATATATAAAATTTTATGAATAAACTAGATACCTATATAACATGATAATTAACACCTAGTTTTTCAACTACAAATAATATTTTTTCGGCATTGACAGTTCAACACCAGCCTCTTTCTTTTAGCTCTTTGATCAAAATAGGAATGTTTGATAATCTTAAAAAACATAAAACCTGTTAATAATTCACCAGTAGACAAATATTTATCTGATGATGAATTGTTTCGTTTATATAAGAACTAAACAAGATATTACGGATAACATATATTCTGATCAGATTCCTGCTATTAAAGCTGATAAGATATATTCTGCTCAGAGATCTGCTCTTCAAGCTAATAAAGTTTGTATAAAAGTGCTAAAAAGGCTTTGTAGTTATAGGGTATCATATCTGCCAGAACAAAGAGACTAGATATGCAATGCTACAGCAAATCATGCGTACATTGAAGGGCACGCTCTTCACGCTGCGGACGAGGTTAGGAGCCTGTTTAATATCGAGAGAAAACAGAAAAACTTATAGATGCCGATGTTTAAAATTAGTCCTTGATGAAGCCCTTTTACTCTACAATGATAGCAGAACTACAGATTACTAAAATGATGCAGTTTTGCGAATGACTGTAAACAATTCATGCAGCATTTTAATAGTTTAGCTGAAAACATTAATAACGGAATGGGTAAAAACAATCCTACATAATCGGTACCTTCATTTGCCTAAATTTAGTCCATTATCATACACTATTACCTAGGCGTATCATGCCTAATTTTATTAGGAGGTTTTGATATGAAACTACAGTGTGCCTTACCACGTTCTCGTAGTGAAATAGAACTTGAAGATTAACGTGTTAAGTAAAGTGCTTGTACAATAACGGGCTGGCTATTTCGATTGATTATCTTCCAAAATGGATCTTTTTATTATGACAGGAAGAATTATAGGGCAAATAGAGTACGGGAATTATATAAACAACAAAAGTTTGGCTTGCTGATGACATTGTTAGCTGTATTATAATAATATAATTAGGGTGAAGAGGCATACTATGAAAAAAAAAACTAGATCGTGATATTCATTCTTTTAGTGAGTGGGACTCAGATATCTCATAGGGCATATTCTAAATAATATTAGAGCTGAAAGGGTAATATCTGAAGGCCCATTTTCAGGCCACAGAGGTTACCCGGGTTACAAGGACTTATGTATAGCAGAAGTTGAGACTCTCGAGTCTTAGCATATGTTTTACCCATACGGTCATATGATTTATGAGTGCAACACTTACTTACTAATCTATAGCCTAAAAGTTTTATTATTCCTAGTAGTAGATTATATCTATTTTTTTAATTACTACGACTGATATATAAAGTTACTTGAGATCATCCTTATGACAAGCGTAATGTTTGCAGCGCTTTGCGACACATGCTTGCTTCGTTATTACTATCTTTATAATTAATGTGTAATAGTGATTATTTTAGTTAAGAGTCAGGTCAGTTATTTACGCTTACGCTTACTTAGTTAAAGATCTTTGTGTAGAACCTTTCTTAACATAATATTTAATTCTCATTAATAATAAAGTTTTAAAAAGTTTTGGAAGAAACTTTCATTAATTATACTTAACTAGGTGTGGTGGGTGGGGGTTTTCAAACACTTTTTTTATACAATTAGATACACTTTAATTAATATTGCTAAGTTTATAATATATTTTTTATTTAATAAAATGAGAATTTTTTAAAAGTCAACCCTTAATGAGTTTACTTAATGGATACTTAGTAGATTCCCCCCAACCTTCAAATATAGTTACTTTGAAATTTCGGGTTCATTACTTGGTTTTTGTTTAGATTTATACAAATATGTTTACAGGTGTTACATTAGCAATTCATTACAATCCTAGTGTTTTAGAAGCATTTCAATTCAGTTGAACAGACTTAATGAGATACGTGAATAACGGGTGATTAATCGTTACTCATACGACTCTAATACTTGCTTCACAGCCTTTTTCTTTTTTAGTTTTTCTACACATCGGAAGAGGTTTTATACTACGGATCTTACAAGCTCCTAGAACATTAGTATGAACAATTGGGTGTTTTATATTTATATGAATGATGGCAACTGCCCTTTTTAGGATATGTTTTACCCATATGGATCAATGAGTTTATGAAGGTGCTACAGTTATTAACTAACCTTAATAGCTATAAAGGGGGGAGGGGCCGAGTGAGTAGGACAAGATGTAGTTGAATTTATTTTGAGGAGGTTCATTGTTAATAACGCTAAACTGTTTAAAACATAAATAGATTCATTGCTTTACCACTTTGTATTGGAGGCCGATTGTGTATGTTTAGCTGCATTAGATATGCATTTACTGAGCATACACGATAGTGCTGGATCAGGAAATCCCCCTTGGTGTTTCATCAGTGAATTACGATGATAACCTTTCGCTCCAGACTTTGTGCGGGTTAGGATTTATAACTATATTCCTTTTTCGTAGTATTATCAGTGTTTTGTTTCTTTATTCCTATTTTTTAGGTGATAGTGAAATTATATTATGGCTAACCCCAATGCAACTCCACCTGCTATATGTACCCTGAATGATATCTATTACCATTCTATCAATCTTCAAGATCAATACCTTAATAAAATTATTAGGTTTATATCTAATGTTTTCTGCATATATATTATTAGTTATGCCCTTCACTGATTCTAGGTAGAAGTAGAGGTTTACCAATTGTAGACCTTTAGTAAAATAGCTTTCTTTCTTTGTAGCTAACTTTTTAATATAATGCAAATAGAGCTAAACACTTTGAAACACCATTTTAAATTCGGTCAATAAGTACTGTATTATTATTTTTCACACTTTCTAATATTAGTTCCATTGTTAGTTTACTTGAAAACACTCTTGTAGAAATTGCAGGGGCGGGGGGGACCTCTAGTTCAAGTAATTACCCCTGCCCGGCTCCTGTAAATAGATTATATCTATTCTTTATTAATCTATTTTTTAACCGCAATAAATCTCATATATTTTCATTCTTCACGGCATTGATTATAGTTCTTAAGTTTTCACACTTCTTAGATGATTTTATTGCGGTTTCATTGATTACTGACGGGCCTAAAGTGGAGGAGGAGGACCGTGGCTGCAATGACTCCACATAGAATTGTGAAAACCAAGAAAAAATGTCGTTTCTGGGAGGATGATCTAGCTTAATATTAGGACAAACTTCAATTTATAGAAGAGGATAAATCTGTTATAGAACAAGATACGAAGCTGATAAGCTGAATAGAAAGATAAAGAGACTCTGAGCCTTAGGACCTACAATAATTCTAAACATCGTCTAGAAATTCTGAGCGTAGTGGGCCAAGTGCCAATATAGGTCGGGCTGGAGCTATAGTACTGCGGGTACTACTGAAGCATCTCAGAAGTAGATGGCTCGAACGTACAGGATTCTTTCTAAAAGAAGGTAACCTTTTAATTTAATGTAACAGATAAAAAAAAAAAAAAAAAATTAAAAAAAAAGTTATAGTTGGGCTCGCAAAGGCGAATATGTTTTTTAGAAAAATTGTAAAGCAACTTTAATGTAATTTCTTAGTAATTCTTTAGTTCGTTTCCAAAACGCCGTTACTTTAAGAGACAAAATCAATATTATTTTCAAGAATATTAATAAATGTTTCCTTTTTGCCAGTTTCTTTCTTAGCTTAAATCAATTTATTTTGACTAAGCACTGGAAACAGGTATAAGGTGTATATGGTGGATTTAGGGGGGTGGTGGAATGTTACAACATTACACAATCTTTCAACATATTTAATCTTCTTAATTCGTTCCGTTATACTGGTATTAACTGCGTTTTTATCTAGAAAGTCTTTAATAAAAGAAAACTCATCTTTTTATAATTGTTAACTACAAATTTACATACATCAAAACTCTTTTTCAAACAAAACATCAGAACAATTCGTATTATAGAATATGTCACTTTAATCGTCTTTATATTATGTGAGCGGTATTTTTAATGAGTACAGCAGACCTTAATTTCCCCCCCCTGTATTCCTGTCTATAGAGTTACCAACACCGTTATGGTTTATAACATACTGTCTACTTTATATAGAGATTCAGAATCAGCCGGTAGTGGGTTACTATTTCTTATTAGGATGATTATCTTCTTTGTTTATCTTATAGTTCAGCCTTATTATACGTTAACTCTGGTACTACTAACTGTAGAGAATATAATGTGATCAGCAGTATAATTATAGAGGCTTAAATAGTCTTACATCCTGAGACCAACCATATTATCGGTGGCGCTTATCTTTAATTATATTATCAGTGGGATTCTTATTCAAAGTCATGGCTGCTCCCTTTCCACGTTTTGGATCTCCGGATTTTATGATGAATACCTACAATTGTGACTACTGTATGTAGCTATAGTGGCTAAAATATTCCAGATTTGCTTTTTCTTAGAATTAGTAGTTTTTCTACACAGAGTATTCTTACTAAATTTCTCTTGAAAAAATATTTTTGTTTAAGTGAGTTTAATTTTCTCTAGTTATAGGTTCGGTTCTACTGTTCTAGGTCTACATCAATTTGATAAGATTGTTTGCCTATAGTACTATTAGCCATTTAGGGTTTATACTATTAGCCGTAAAACTATAAATAAACCGAATCATACAAGCATATATATTCTATATATTACAATATTCTATATCAATTTAAAAACGCCTTTATAATATTAGTAACTATAGGATATACTTTATATTTACACTTATATAGATAAAGAGTAAAGAATTTACAATTGATGTTAACAATTCACCTAGACAGCTGTTTAAGCAGATGAAAAGTTTCCTTTTTACATTAATTCCATATATAGCGATAAGTTTAGCCATTACTTATTCTCATTTGTAGGAGTTCCGCCTCTGAATAGATTCTTTGCTAAACAGATGGTTTTAAGTGCTGTCCTTTTAGCTAACGGTTATGTATTTATCACTCTAGTAGCTTATATTAACTATGTATAGGAGCAGGTTATTATCTTAGTGTTACTAAAACAATTTTCTCCTTTTTTAAACACTAGTAACAATAAACCCTTCGTTAAGAGACGTTTAAATCTAGTTAGCTTACATTAATCCGCCTCGTTACAGCAAACCATAATACAAATCTAATGGTATTAAGTGAATTTAATCCAAGCCCTATTACAATAAACAGTGCGTTAAGTAGCACTATTTCCGTTTTAATTAACTCTTTTTACTTATATTATTTCATATATATAAACCAGGAGAATGATTTAAATATAGTTATATTCTTAGTCTTATATTATTAAAGCTTAATGACAAGTCAAACAGTAATTAAGTTAATGTTGTT
>CM067167.1:191987222-192070415 GCA_034093135.1 Erigeron breviscapus | reverse complement strand
AAATCTAGGAATTGTACTTGTAATGCAATTACTGATCGTCACTTACCTTTTTCGTACGTCATTTCTACATATCACTCGTCCAACACCTAAATATCGATCATATACATTCGCGTCAACATACATAAACACATATACGCAACTAATGCAAACACGGCAAAACCCTAATTAGGGTTCCAAAGTGTTTCTCGACGTTAAATGGTTTCTAAGACTCTTAATCAATGTTATATAAGATAAGAAGTGAATTAGATTAAGACTCGGCGCTTAAAATGGTCCAGAAAGTCAAACTAGGTCAAACAAGGAAAGTTCAGAATTACAAAGGCCGTAACTTACGGTTAATATGGGCGTAAGGTACGGTGGCATTTTACAACAGGCGTAAGCTACGGAGGAAAAGGGCGTAAGCTACGCTGGGCAAGTTTTGACGGGGCGTAAGGTACGGTCAGTATGGGCGTAACCTACGGCCCTCTAGAAATGTCATTTTTTGGCGTAGAAGTTGGCGTAAACAGTTAGATTTTGGCGTAAGGTCAAAATTGAAGATAGGGATAGGCGTAAGCTACGGCCCTCACTGGCGTAACCTACGCCCAAGCAAAATAGACCTGGCGTAACCTACGGCCCTAAGGGGCGTAGGTTACGCCCCATACTGGGCAGCAACACCACCAGCAGCAACAAGTGCAGAAAAAATAAGAACCCAAACCCCCAATTTCGACCCAAACCATACCAAAACGATTTGTAAAGACTTTTAACCCAATTTGAAGTATAATCAAACATTATTAACCATAAATACACATAACCCAACCCACAAATTTGACCAAAACATCATAATCGTCCACAAATCCTTCAAACCCTAACCCTAACCCTAATTTCCATTTTTACCATTTTCAAGTCTTGGAATCCCATAAAAACGACTAGAAACATAAGAACAAGCATAAATAGAAGTAAATGGGATGAATTTAACTTACCAAAACGTCTCCTTGAGCTCAAACCCAAATTTGACCTAATTGGGTAAAAATGCTAGAACTTGGCTTTGATTCTTTGATAAGACGAAAGTGAGATGAAAGTGACTATGATTTCTATGTTATAATCGATCCAACACTAATTTGATGCAAGAAATGGTGAAGAAGATTGAAATGGGTCTTGCTTTGCTTTTGAGAGAAAGAGAGAAAGAGATAGGTAGATAGATAAGAAGTGAGAGGGGAGAAAGAGATATGGGGGGGGGGGAATGGGTCATGGGTGGCTGGTGGGTCTTGGACTACCCACGGGCCGACCCGTTTCTCCCACAAGCCATAAAACAATCGGTTGCACAACTAAATGCCAACAAACTAAATAACGACTCGACTAACACACATTGTCATTTAATTCACCAAACGACCCACTTATTTCATTAAACAAGATTGTTAGTCAAATTACACATAAAGTCAATGGGTCAAAATTCACGGATGTTACATTATTCCCCCGTTGAAAAATTTCGTCCCGAAATTCAACAAAACCCTAATTATCAAATAAATGTGGATACTTAGACTTCATGTGATCCTCTCGCTCCCAAGTGAACTCGGCTCCACGTCTAGCATTCCATCTAACCTTAACAATCGTGTAGCGTTTGTTCTTGAGTTTCTTCTCTTGACGATCCAAGATCTCCACCGGCTCTTCAACAAAGTTCAAATTCGAATCAACCCTAATTTCATCCATAGGCACATGATGTGTAGGATCCGCCAAACACTTGCGCAAGTTACAAATATGAAACACATCATGCACACCGTTAAGCTCTTGAGGCAATTCTAGCCGATAAGCAACTTTTCCAACCCGTTCAAGAATCTTGAAAGGACCAATATACCTTGGTGCAAGTTTTCCCCGCTTCACAAAACGTACGACTCCCTTCCAAGGTGACACTTTCAAAAGTACTAAATCACCAACTTCAAACTCCAACGGTCTCCGCCTCACATCAGCATACTTCTTTTGACGTTCACGGGCCAATTGCAACTTCTCCTTAATTTGGGATATTACCTTAGTCGTTTCAATCACAATTTCTGGCCCGATAAGTTGACTCTCTCCAATTTCCGCCCAAGCTAGAGGAGAACGACATATCCTACCATATAATGCTCTAAAGGGCGCCATTTGAATGGTAGCATGATAACTATTGTTGTAGGAAAATTCGACTAGAGGCAAATGGTCTTCCCAATTCCCACCAAAATCAATTGCACACGCCCTCAACATGTCTTCAAGTGTTTGGATGGTTCTCTCAGTTTGCCCATCCGTTTGAGGGTGAAACGCCGTACTCATGTCAAGTCGAGTACCCATGGCTTTTTGAAAGGCTTCCCAAAATTTTGATTTGAAACGGGCATCTCTATCAGAAATGATAGAAATCGGCACTCCATGCTTAGATATTACTTCCTTGATGTACAAACGAGCCAAAGTGTCAAATTTATCGGTTTCACGAATGGCTAAAAAGTGAGCCGACTTCGTTAACCGATCTACTATCACCCAAATCGTGTCACGACCGCTTCTCGTCTTCGGTAGTTTAGTAATGAAGTCCATTGAGATATGTTCCCACTTCCATTCGGGCATCACCGGTTGTACCAACAATCCGGGTGGCTTCTTGTGATCGGCTTTGACTTGTAAGCAAGTAAGACACTCACTCACATACCTAGCCACATCACGCTTCATGCCGGCCACCAATACAAATCTTTCAAGTCAAAGTACATCTTATCCGACCCGGGATGGACCGAATAAGGCGATAGGTGAGCTTCATTCATGATAAGTGTTCTTAAGTCGCCGAAAATAGGAACCCAAAGTCTTTCAACCATGTATAGCCCATTATCATTCTTCCGGTCGAATTGTTGTTCCATGCCATCTAGGTTCTCGTTTCCAAAGTTTTCCGGTAGGGGTGGCTTGAATTTGGGCTTCAATGATCCGATCACGAATATTTGGCCCTACCGTGAGGCTCATAGCTCTAGCCCGTCTTGGCTTCACTCTCTCCTTTCGGCTCAAGGCATCGGCCACTACATTTGCCTTGCCCAGGTGATAACGGATGTCACAATCATAATCACTAAATAGTTCTAACCAACGCCTTTGCCTCATATTCAATTCACTTTGGTTAAAGATGTGTTGGAGACTTTTGTGATCGGTATAAATCACACATTTGGTGCCATAGAGATAATGCCCCCAACACTTCAAAGCAAACACAACCGCTCCCAATTCCAAATCATGTGTCGGGTAGTTCTTCTCATGCACCTTCAATTGACGAGAGGCATAAGCAATGACTTTACCCCTTTGCATAAGAACACAACCCAACCCTTGCCCCGAAGCATCACAATAAACAACAAAATCTTCGATCCCATCCGGTAGTGTCAAAATAGGAGCATCACATAACATATCCTTAAGTGTTTGGAAGGCGTTCTCTTGCCTTTCGCTCCATTCAAAATTTCTATCTTTTTGAGTCAAGAGTGAGTGGTTGTGCAATACGGGAGAAATTTTCAATGAATCTTCTATAGTAACCCGCCAATCCAAGGAATTGACGGATCTCGGATGGCGTTTCGGGTCTTCTCCAATTCTTGACCGCTTCAATCTTGTTTGGATCCACATGAATACCATCCTTGCTCACTACGTGACCAAGGAAGTGGACCTCTTCCAACCAAAACTCACACTTGGAAAATTTTGCGTACAATTTCTCCTTCCTTAGTAATTCGAGCACTTCACGCAAGTGCTCAACATGCTCCTCCTTCGTCTTCGAGTATACAAGTATGTCATCAATGAATACAATGACAGACTTGTCCAAGTATGGTTGACACACCCGGTTCATCAAGTCCATGAACACCGCCGGTGCATTAGTCAACCCAAAAGGCATTACAGTGAATTCAAAATGACCATACCTTGTGCGAAAAGCCGTTTTGGGGATGTCATCTTCATGTACCCGGAGTTATGATAACCCGAGCGAAGATCGATTTTTGAGAAGTGCTTAGCTCCTTGAAGTTGATCAAACAAGTCATCAATTCTTAGGAGAGGATATCGGTTCTTCACGGTGAGCTTGTTCAATTCCCGATAATCAATACACATTCTGAAGGATCCGTCTTTCTTTTTGACGAAGAGAACAGGAGCACCCCAAGGAGATTGACTAGGGCGAATGAAACCCTTCTCTTGGAGTTCCTTGAGTTGAGTTTGTAGCTCCTGCATTTCGGTTAAGGCTAGTCTATATGGAGCTTTTGCTATGGGCGCGGCTTCGGAATAAGATTGATACGAAAATCAAGTTCACGGGTTGGAGGTAATCCCGGTAAGTCATCCGGAAAAACATCGGGAAAATCACAAACGATAGGAACGGTCTTCAATTCTACCTTTGAGATGGTAGCACTAAAGACTTTAGAATTAGAGGAATCGGAGATTTCGCCTTGAACCCTAAGAATTTTACCGTTAGCCAAAGGTATTTTAACAACTCTCTCGCCACAATCAATGGTTGCATTTACCGCCGTCAACCAATCCATACCCACTATAATATCAAAACTACCAATGTCAAGGGGCATAAGGTCAATGAAGAAGTCGACATCTTCCAAAGTCAAGACACATTCTTGAAGTATTTGACTAATTCTAGTTAGTGACCCGTTTACCATTTCAATGTCAAGCACATAGTTTAGAGCACACGGATGCACATCAATCAAAGGAACAAAGTTAGAAGACACGAGGCTAAAATCGGCCCCGGAATCAAATAGAACGGTGGCATAGAGACCATTAAGGAGAAAAGTACCTGCTACAATGTTAGGATCATTGCGGGCTTCATTTGCATTGGCCGCAAAGGCTCGGCCGCGTGGTTGCACTTGGTGGCCTTGTTGTCCCCGGTTTTGATTAGGCCGACCATTTGTAGTTGATTGGGATGAACGGCTACTTGAACTTGTTGTCCCACCCATCGAGGACAATTATTTCGGTAGTGGTCACGGCTACCACATTCAAAACATTCGCCTCTTCTTTGGTTACCTTGAGGAGGAACGGCCCGAATAGGAGCCGCATTCATTGGGCTGGCTCTTGGAGCTCTACAATTCTTGGATGCGTGCCCAACTTGGTTGCAATTATAGCATGCCCCACATGGAGTAGTGGCGGGATGGTGCCTGTTGCACCTCCCACAGAAAGGATGAGGCCCGGTATAAGGCCTCCTAGCCGGTTCTACCGCCGCCATTACCCTACCCCTATAAGCATTTGGGGTCTGATGTGCTAAATCGAGTTTAAAATTTATAAACAAGAAATACCTAAAACTCACTACTACACACTATCGGGCAGTGGACCCGATCATATGTAATATAGTAAAAAGGTAAGTCCAGGTTCGTTCACGGGGATTGGTTTGAATTAATTGTTTAGTAAAGGGGTTTGGAAAAAGGGTGTTACTTTGATTCTCACTATGACAATAACTTTAAAAGACAAATGCGTATAAGTAAAGGTAAGTCTCAAACAATAATGGTAAATATCATCCACCTTGACTCCGCTAGACTTCAGACATGATTGCTTTCAGTTAAGACCAAATTCGTTAAGAGTTGACTCGATAAACGTGAGAGAATGAAATGCTCGCGTGGTACCACCAACCGCTCACAAGTCACCCAAACACCTAACTGTTGACCAGTAAACTGGTGACCAAGAAGATTTGTCGAGAAATATATTGAAGTCCAGTTGCACCGTACAGTTAACGCAACTGAAGACTTCCTCCAGTTGAGAACTGACCAAGTTGAAGAAACATTCCAGTTGAAGTCGAAGACAACAAATGGAAGAAAGAGAATGACAATGGCAGCGAAGCCCAGTTGACATTCTAGTCAGTTACAAACTGGAGACCTTCAGTGGAAAGCCCTTACAAAGCTTTACACTGATTACGAGGAATTGACTTGTATACTTTATGTACCTTTACCCGGATAATAAGCCTTATCTTATTATTTAAGTATTAAAAGGTACATAAAGGTGGTTGTGTAAAGTCACTGTAACATGCGACTTTACAACACTTTTTAAGGAATTAAATGCTATTCCTTAAATGCTTCCAACCACATTTGTACGGCTAAAGTTAACATCCATATGTTAACTTTGCCTATAAATACAAGTCATTGCACAACCAAGAAACACAAGTTATTCGAGAAAGCTTTCGTTCTCTCAAAGTTATTTCACACACAAACGAATAACTTCATACTTTGCAAACCTGCAATATTCTTGGTGAACTTGTGCAATATTCTCTCAATCGCTAAAAGGAACATTTCACTACTTTAAGTGTTTCGATTGTAGAAGAGAAATTCCGAGTATAGATCAATTGTATTTCATAGGTTGTTAGGATATTTACATTCGTGTATTATCTTGGTTCCGCATCAACCTTGTAATTTGTTTAATATCAATAAATAAATTACACTTTGAAAACTACATATTGTCTCATCAAGATTGTTTACAAGTTATTGTATTATTGCATTGTTCTTTACTTATTGTCTTTTATATAAGTAATCTATCTAGAACTTGGTATATACTTATCTAACTGGTCGTCTCCAGTTTAGTAAGTATATTGCAAAGTAACTCCACCATCGACATAGAGGTGTCTTCAGTAGTACCATCTAACAAGTTGGGACTTACAAGTGGTATCAGAGCAGAAGGCTAATAAACTTGCCTAGATCTGCAAAGATGAACACTACTGAAGGTGGAGATGGTTCTGGTTTAGGTGAAAACCCATTGAACAATAATTCACCACCTTTTCAAAACGTTAACACCAACCCTCCTCCTCCTTCTACCCCAAACCACGTCCATGTACATTACTCTAACACTCCTGTTCCAAAATTTGATGGAAACAGTGAGACCTTTGGTACATGGAAAGCTAGAATGCTGTTGCATTTTGGTGGTATTGAGAGGTATATGTTGAAAATCCTTAAGGATGGACCATATATACCTATGTCTATTGGGGTGAGTCCTCTTCTTGATCCAACTGGAAGAAGAGGCTCAAGGGAAAAGCCAGAAGACCATTGGTCTGATGAGGATCGCAGACTGGTGGACTTGGACACCAGACTGAAAAACATGATCCTTGGGGCTGTCCCTGAAGACCTAATTCCAACACTTGTGTTGTTTCCCAGTGCCAAGTCTATGTGGGATGAATTAGTGATTCAATTTGAAGGAGGTGATGACACTATTGTCACCAGAAAAGTTGCTTTGAACAAGAAGTATGAATCCTTCTTTGCCTTGCCCAATGAAAGTTTAACTGGTACATATACCAGATTTTCTAGCCTCATCAATCAGTTGAGAGGTTTGGGTGTAGAGAAGGATAAGGATATTCTTCTTGAAAAGTTTTGTGATATTCTTCCATCTAAATGGGAAAACATGGTTCTTGTCTTGAGACAAGGTAAAACCTTGCACTCTCACACTCTTGCATCGCTCTATGGAGCCTTCAGATTCACTGAAGATAATAATGCTGCAAGACTTGTGGCTGAGCAAGATGCCATGAACCATGCTCAGAGTCCCAAGGTTGCTAATGCAATTGAGCGACCTTGTGCTGCTTTAATGTCTGCTGAGAGTGTCCAGGCACACTCGATGAAGGAGATGTTGAACAGTTTCTTAAACTCTGGGCTGACCACTGAAAACAGTGAAGGTTATGATGAAACTGACGATGATGATCTGGTCGCCATGATTGCTAAAACCTTTAATAGGTTTAAGCATAAATCTAAAAGATTTAATGGCCCCAACAATGCTTCCAGCTCCAGCTCTCTGGATAAGACCAATCTTACATGCTATAAGTGTGGCAAGAAAGGTCATTTTATGAAGGAATGCCGATCTAGTCAGTTGAATAACCAAACTGGCCCCTCTGTCCCTAATTACAATCGGCCTGATGATAGCTATAAAGCTAAATACAAGCAGCTTAAGGCCCAGATTGCCCTCCTGTCCATGCAAAAGGAAAAGGATCAGTGCTTAATTGCACAAACTGAGGGAAAATGGGAGTACTCTGATGACTCATCTGAGGATGAAGAAGAGGAAAGGGACATGTGTTTCATGGCCTTGGAAGATCAACAACAACAGCAGCATGTGGTGAAAGATGATGTCGTCTCTGGAAGATGGGTGGACATCATACTGAAAAAGGTATGTGATTATGATCACCAGGTTGACCCTGAATTAAAACTGGACCTGGCTGAATCATTAAGTGGTGATTTGGCATTTGTAGAAACTGTTAGAGCTGATAGTGAAAGATATTTAGACACTATCTTAATTGAACTAAACAATGTCAAACCACAACTGAATGATTTGCAAAGTGTCCAGTTGGCTCTCAAGGAGTCAGTTTTAAAAATTGAGGCATTAGAACTTGATAATCAAAAACTATCTCATGATTTTGAAAAAGCTCAAATGATTATCAAGTCCTGGGTAAAAGCATCTGGAAAAAACTATGATGCATTTTCAAGAACCATCGATGCCCAGAAAAATGCATGGAAATCTGAAGATCTGGAGATGGCAGCTCTTATACCAGATCTTCATGCATTGCCTCCAGCTCTCCAGGTTGAAACACCTTATGATCAACCTGAAGCTGTTAAAACTGAAACCAATGAGACCACCCCCATTGAGGTTAAAACTGGAGCCAAACAGGCTAAAGCTCCAGTCAAAAAGGCCACTGTTAACAAGCCTTTACCTCATAAGTCTAAGGAGCCCAAGACCCGAAAGACTAAATCCCCAGTTGAACCAATGTCCAAGGTTCAACTGCCTGAACAAAACAATGTTTTGGTTAATTTGGAAAGGCAACTCCAACTTTTGTCTCGGCAGGTTCAGAGTTGCACTGCCCGAATTAACAATCTGGAAGGAGGTTCACCACCTCCAGTTTTAAAACAAAACATTAAATCACTCCCTTCTGTACCTAAACAAAAGAATGTTCCATCTGGAACAAAATCTGGTAAACTTAAGGTGAGTAAATATCAAATACCAATCGTTTTTACTTCTGCACCTGGAGCTGGTGATAATGCTCCAGATGTAGCCTCCAGTTCAACACCTCAACAATCAACTGTGGCTTCTGTAGAGAAGTCCAGTGGACCCATCAAGAAAAGATGGGTTCACAAAAATAACTAATGATTTTTGTGTGTGTGTAGGGCGATCGAAAGAAGAATATCTGGTATCTGGACAGCGCTGCTGGCCGGACTATGACCGGATGTAAGCCCCTACTGGAAGAGTTCACTGTCCAAGATGGACCGACAGTGACGTTTGGTAACGATCAATCTGGAAAGACTGAAGGAATGCAGATCTAGTCAGTTGAATAACCAAACTGGCCCCTCTGTCCCTAATTACAATCGGCCTGATGATAGCTATAAAGCTAAATACAAGCAGCTTAAGGCCCAGATTGGCCCTCTGTCCCTAATTACAATCGGCCTGATGATAGCTATAAAGCTAAATACAAGCAGCTTAAGGCCCAGATTGCCCTTCTGTCCATGGATAAGAAAAAGGACCAGTGCTTAATTGCACAAACTGAGGGAAAATGGGAGTACTCTGATGACTCATCTGAAGATGAAGAAGAGGAAAGGGACATGTGTTTCATGGCCTTGGAAGATCAACAACAACAGCAGCATGTGGTGAAAGATGATGTCGTCTCTGGAAGATGGGTGGACATCATACTGAAAAAGGTATGTGATTATGATCACCAGGTTGACCCTGAATTAAAACTGGACCTGGCTGAATCATTAAGTGGTGATTTGGCATTTGTAGAAACTGTTAGAGCTGATAGTGAAAGATATTTAGACACTATCTTAATTGAACTAAACAATGTCAAACCACAACTGAATGATTTGCAAAGTGTCCAGTTGGCTCTCAAGGAGTCAGTTTTAAAAATTGAGGCATTAGAACTTGATAATCAAAAACTATCTCATGATTTTGAAAAAGCTCAAATGATTATCAAGTCCTGGGTAAAAGCATCTGGCAAAAAACTATGATGCATTTTCAAGAACATTAACAAGTTGTCTCGCAAACAACTGGTTGATGGGATACCCCAGATTTCCTTCAATAAGGAAAAGCCATGTCCAGGGTGTGAGATGGGCAAGCAGAAGAGAGCCAGTTTTAAAACTAGGCAAAACATTAAATCACTCCCTTCTGTACCTAAACAAAAGAATGTTCCATCTGGAACAAAATCTGGTAAACTTAAGGTGAGTAAATATCAAATACCAATCGTTTTTACTTCTGCACCTGGAGCTGGTGATAATGCTCCAGATGTAGCCTCCAGTTCAACACCTCAACAATCAACTGTGGCTTCTGTAGAGAAGTCCAGTGGACCCATCAAGAAAAGATGGGTTCACAAAAATAACTAATGATTTTTGTGTGTGTGTAGGGCGATCGAAAGAAGAATATCTGGTATCTGGACAGCGCTGCTGGCCGGACTATGACCGGATGTAAGCCCCTACTGGAAGAGTTCACTGTCCAAGATGGACCGACAGTGACGTTTGGTAACGATCAATCTGGAAAGACTGAAGGATATGGTGTGCTCAATAATGGACAAGTCGAATTCAAAAGAGTTGCATTTGTGAATGGTTTGAAATATAACTTGATCAGTGTAAGCCAACTTTGCGATGATGGCTTCAGAGTATTGTTCGATATTGCACAAGGCACCATATTTAACAAGGATTGGAAAGTGGTGATGATTGCACCAAGAAAAGGGAATGTGTACATCATGGATATGGAACCAGCTCCAAAAGAGCAATGTTTCTATACCAAAGCTGATGAGGACACCAACTGGCTATGGCATAAAAGACCCAATTAACAATCTGAAGAAGAGGCTCCTCCAGTTTTAAAACAAAACATTAAATCACTCCCTTCTGTACCTAAACAAAAGAATGTTCCATCTGGAACAAAATCTGGTAAACTTAAGGTGAGTAAATATCAAATACCAATCGTTTTTACTTCTGCACCTGGAGCTGGTGATAATGCTCCAGATGTAGCCTCCAGTTCAACACCTCAACAATCAACTGTGGCTTCTGTAGAGAAGTCCAGTGGACCCATCAAGAAAAGATGGGTTCACAAAAATAACTAATGATTTTTGTGTGTGTGTAGGGCGATCGAAAGAAGAATATCTGGTATCTGGACAGCGCTGCTGGCCGGACTATGACCGGATGTAAGCCCCTACTGGAAGAGTTCACTGTCCAAGATGGACCGACAGTGACGTTTGGTAACGATCAATCTGGAAAGACTGAAGGATATGGTGTGCTCAATAATGGACAAGTCGAATTCAAAAGAGTTGCATTTGTGAATGGTTTGAAATATAACTTGATCAGTGTAAGCCAACTTTGCGATGATGGCTTCAGAGTATTGTTCGATATTGCACAAGGCACCATATTTAACAAGGATTGGAAAGTGGTGATGATTGCACCAAGAAAAGGGAATGTGTACATCATGGATATGGAACCAGCTCCAAAAGAGCAATGTTTCTATGCAAAAGCTGATGAAGGGGTATTTTTAGGCTATTCAGATATTCGAAAGGCCTTTAGAGTTTATAATTATAGACTCCAAAAGGTGCATGAGACAATTCATGTCACATTCGATGAATCAACTGAAGCAATCAACAAGAGACCAAGCCTTGATATTTCTCCAGTCATTCCAATCAACTTTGGTGAAACTGACCAAGTTCATCGGTCAGTTGTTTCACCAGAAGATGCTTCCAGTTACAACAAACTGGAACCAGTCAAGAAGAAGAAAAGCACCAGTGACACATCATTTTATCCCTCCATCAATTTTAACTTACCACAAGAATTGGTGATTGGATCAGATGTACGTGCCACTCCAATATCAGCACCAGTTCAAGCCCCTACTTCTCCAGTTACTCATGAAATACCTTCAACTGAGGAATTTCATGATGCCAATCGAGACCTCATTGACTCTGATGAGGATGTAGAAGCTGTTTGGACTGATCCTTCTCCAGATGCTGCTGCAACTGAAGAAGATCGCCAGGTACCTTGCACTGATATTGTAGTTCACCAGCCTAGTCAATACACTAGATGGACTAAAGCCCACCCAATTGAACAAATTGTGGGTAATCCAACTAGTGGGGTTCAGACTAGAAGAGCCACCAGTGAGCAATGCTTAAACGTCACCTTCTTATCTTTAATTGAACCAAAGAAGATTGACGAGGCTATGGCAGACCCAAGCTGGGTGGAAGCTATGCAAGAAGAGCTCCTCCAGTTTGAAAGGAACAATGTTTGGGAGCTTGTTCCTTGTCCACCAGGGTTAAAGAAAGAACCTATTGGTACCAGATGGGTCTACCGAAACAAAATGGATGAAGATGGCCATGTTGTAAGAAACAAGGCCAGATTAGTTGCCCAGGGTTATTGTCAAGCAGAGGGCGTTGACTTTGATGAGACTTTTGCTCCAGTTGCAAGACTTGAAGCCATTAGAATATTCTTGGCTTATGCAGCCCATCTGCAGTTCAAGGTCTTCCAGATGGATGTCAAAAGTGCGTTCCTTAATGGAACATTGGAAGAAGAAGTTTATGTTAAGCAGACTCCAGGTTTCATCGATGAGAAGCATCCTCATTGGGTTTATAGACTGAACAAAGCATTGTATGGTCTAAGACAAGCCCCAAGAGCCTGGTATGATACTTTAACTAAACATCTTCTCAAAAATGGCTTTCAAAGAGGTGCAATAGATAATACCTTGTTTATCTTGAAAGAAAGAGGTAATATCTTATTGGTACAAATTTATGTTGATGACATTATTTTTGGTTCAACTGATGATGCAATGTGTAAAAAGTTTTCTAAAATCATGTCATCTGAATATGAGATGAGTTTAATGGGTGAATTAACATTTTTCTTAGGTCTTCAGATTAAGCAAACTGAAAATGGAATTTTCATAAACCAAGGAAAATATGTCAGAGATTTGTTAAGAAAATACAAATATGATTCAATCCCATCGAAAAACACACCTATTGCAGCACCATTGAATTTGGACTCTGACCCAACTGGCAAACCAGTTAACATAACTGACTATAGAGGTATGGTTGGTTCACTGATGTACTTAACTGCCAGTCGACCAGATATAATGTTTGCAACATGTTTATGTGCCAGGTTTCAGGCTAACCCTAAAGAATCACATTTGCACGCTGTAAAGCGTATCTTTAGATACCTGAAAGGGTGTCCTAATCTTGGTCTTTGGTACCCCAAAGGCTCAGGATTAGATCTAATGGGTTATTCAGATTCTGATCATGCAGGTTGTAAGATTGATAGAAAATCCACAACTGGTGGTTGTCATTTCCTTGGAGGAAAACTGGTGAGTTGGACCAGCAAGAAGCAGACTTCAGTCTCTATGTCCACTGCAGAGGCAGAGTACATTTCTGCGGCCAGTTGTTGTGCCCAGATTCTCTGGATCAAAAACCAGTTACTAGATTATGGTCAGAAGTACACCAAGACCCCAATCTTTTGTGACAACACCAGTGCAATTGCTATCTCTCACAATCCAGTGATGCACTCAAAAACAAAGCATATTGACATCAGGTATCATTTTATTCGTGATCATGTTATGAAAGGTGATATTGAAATTCATTTCATCCCCACTGACAAACAGTTAGCTGATGTTTTTACTAAACCTCTCGATGAGAAAACTTTTAAACATCTCATCAGCGAACTGGGAATGCTAAACCCTTAACTGGAGCTTTCTTTGTTATTGAACGCGTCAGTGACACTGATGAAGTTCTCCAGTTGAGGAGGTCCAGATTATCTTTGCTCGCCAGGCTATCGAACGCCTTTGTGATACTATCTTGGCACTAATTGATATCTGGATCATCATTTTAGGGGGAAAGACTCAAAATAATTTTCTGACTAAAATTCGTTTTTGTTTGAAAATGCAACTGGAGAACTCTTCAGTTGGAACTGGAACTGGATTGATCCTCCAGTTACCAGGTTCGGTCTTTGTCAAATTTTCATAACGTTACAAATACTTGGTCAATTTATGTGACACGTCATGATACTCGAGTGTTTTAAACCACTTGATATCGTGATCTGACGTGTTGAAACCATTTTTAGTACTTGACAACTGTTTGTGTTGGGAAAACAAAAAGTGTGTGGGGTTATGGGTAAAGTAAGCCGTCGTAGCATTTAATGCTGACATGGTAACATTTAATGCTTACATGGAAAATTATATTTTATTTTCAAAATATCTTCGAAAATATTTGGTTTAATAAAATATGATTTGTGGGTTTACATTGGGATCTTGAATCCCCTTATAAATACCCTTATTTACTTCATAACACATTTACTTTCTTTTTCATTCTCTTCATTTACTCTCTTCATTTACTTCCAATCATAAATTTCAATCTCATTCTTCTCTTTGCTTCTCATATCTAAACCCTAAAAATTCCTCAGTTTCAATTTCATTCAATGGCACCTAGATCATCCCGTTCGAGAGATGTAAATCTCTTGACTGTTCCATATGATCCCTCGCCAGATGCCAAACAGGCACCTGGTGCTCCTTATTGTGCTGCGCTTAAATTAAACCCCAATAATCCAATGGCCAGCCTTCGAGGAAATCAAGGGTCCAATACCCTTATTGGTAGAATTCGAAAGTTTTTAAAGAATTCTCCAATAGGACCCTCGTTCTCTCTAAACCCACGCAAGTTGTTTCACAACTACTTGTGTGAGTTTTGGTACACTGCTGTTCTTTCTTCTGATTGTTCCTCCATCAATTTCACCTTAAAGGATGGAACAATCCAGTGTATCTTGACCTCTGACGTGTTAAGGGATGCCTTACGCCTTAACTACTGGAGAGAGAATGAATCTCCAGTTGTCTTGCCCCCTAACATTAACTTTCGCCAAGTACTCCTGGAAATGGGACACAAAGAGTGCTTGGAGAATGGGGTGCTCAAGACAAAAGGTGCGATGACCATGAAGGGTCTTACTCCTTCATGGAGGTATTTTTTCATCCACCTGGTGGAAAGTATGGGTGGGAGTTCTGGTGGACTTGACCAGATCAACTCCACACAAGCAGAGATGGATGCTTACTGCTTGTGGAATGGTTTGAGGGTGGACTTTGCAGAAATTTTGTACAGGAGCCTAGTACAAAAACTGAAGGGCTCCAGGGGTGTATGTATCCCCTTTTCAAGGTTCCTCTCACTCTGTTTCAAGCAAATTCTGGGCAGGGAAGCATACAATGATACAAACTCTCCATTTAATGCCCCAGATATGCTTAGGAATCTAGACTCACTAGTGTCTGAAGCTGGTGAGGTTGAAATTCCTGGAAGAATGCAGCTGGCATTCGCTTCAACTGATGCACCTCTTGAAGGTGAGTCAGAAAGGCAACTGGGCGGGCCTCAAAACAATGAGGGACCCTCCAGTGTGTCTAATGTTGTGGTAGAGGATAGAGCTACCATAACTGAAGCAACCCCAATCACATCTATCCCTGGTGACGATACTTCGGTATCTGATCCACCAACAGATGTACCCATCCAGGAAACTGGGGAAGGTCATCTGGAGCCTGACCAGGTAACTGGTCAGCCCTCTGTCACATTCATGGATCTGGACATGGGTGTTAACGACGAGGAAATCCTTATTGAATCTTCGGATTCAGAAGGTACAGAAACAGACTTGGAGATTCTTGGTGCTTCTGTACAAGCACAAGACCCTTCATCTCCAGTCTGCCCTCCAGACGCATCAATTTCACTTTCCCCATCTGAGCATAATGTGCCTACTTATATTTCCTTACCAATAAATACCGCTCCTCTACCAACTGGGCAATTCTCCTTTGCTCGAGAAATGCCCCCACCACCGTCGCCGTTGTTCACACCTGAGCTTTCTCAGCATGAACAACACATTGAATTTCCTATCCTTTCTTCTTCTACCACTCCTCCTATATATTCAACTGCTGGCCTGACAACTGGGGAGACTTCCATTAGTTTGCCTCCTCCAGTTGCTCCAGTAGTAACTGCTCGTGGTCCAGTGACACCTTCTTCTTTGTCACTGGACACTCAAGTTGTCTCTATACAATCTGATCTCCAAAACCTTCTAACCAGGGTGGAGGAGATTCAGAAGACACTTGAGAAGAACACCAAGTCCTTCTCCAGATACCACAAAGACTCTTTGACAAATATCAAGGTGGTTGATCTGGGGATAAACAAGTTCTCATTAAATGAGGACTTGGTGTTTAATAAATTGAATGAGTTGGTCACTGGCAGTAATAATTTGGCAGGTACATTGAAGGAAGCCTTTGACCTAACTCATGCTAAGGTCACCAGTTCTATCTCAAGTCTACTTACCAATACTGTCAGAACTTCTGAAGTAGACTTGAAGGAAATTGAAAGGCAGGTCAAGGAACTTATTGAGAGACCTGGCCTAGATTTAACTGGCCTTGGTGAGCAGATGGTATCTTCAGTTGGTCAGAAGATGGAGGATATGTTGGGTGCTAGGGAAGAGCGTTTGGTTGAAAGGGTGATGTCTGAGATCACCAAGCTGGCCACTCCTCAGGTTGATCTGGCCCCACTTACCAGTGAGATCAACCAGTTGAGGGGCAGCATTGAAGGTTTAAGCACCCAAGTATCTCTTCACACTGAAACATTGAATAAACTGGCCAATGAAGTGGAGGATTTGAAGAGAGGGATGATGCTTTGAAGGAAAAGGTGGGTGCTGGTATTGATGAAGAATCAAAGGTTTTCAATGAATTAAAAACTGGTCAAGACAAAGTTGTTGCAAATGTCTTGGCCCAGTCTAAAGAAACCAGCCACCTTTGGAGGTCCTTCCGAATGATGTGTGGGATATTTAAAGAGTGCAAGGACATGCAGTCGTGGCAGCCTCTTGACCGGTTGCCATCACATCCTTCTGAATGGGAAGCAATAAGGGCAGGTCTCGATGCTGCCAAGGGGGAAAGAGGTCCAGTCCTTGCACCACCAGTTCTACCAAGAAGGGAATTAAGCTTAGCTACCAGTACTGATGCTGGTGAGCAAACTGGTGATGCTAGTGTAAGGGGGAATGTGTTGGATAAGGGAAAGGGCAAAGCAACTGAAGAAGCCCAGCCGGCCACTGAAATGGAAATGCTTGAGACTGGTAATGTTGATGTACTGCCTCCAGTTTCAGACAGTGATAGTAGAAGACTGGCCAGACTTGGTGATAGTGTTAAAGAACGAAAGAAAATGAAACAAAGGAACCAAGCTGAAGCCAGGGCACATCTCACACAATTGAACTTGCTAGATATGAGTGATGCCAATCTTCTAGGTATCACTAAGGAGGAGTATCTCAGTGTTAAGAATAATCCTAGGATAGTTGACCAGTTAAATGAAATGCTAGATGTTGAACTGGAAAGACACTATCATGAGGATGAGGCTGAATTTGATGCCAGGAGCTTGAACATTTCTGTGGAGAGGGCTAAGGAGCTAAGGGCCAGTGGGATTCTGAAAAGAATTGCCAATGTAAAGAAGGTTGTGAAGGAAGTTATGAATCCACCAAGAAGGGTTCCACAACCTAGAAGACCACTGACCAAAGCTGCCAGGGATGCTGATCTTAGAACATTCATTGAACCAATGGCGAGGTAACAAATGAAGACATTAAGTCCGCCGTACTGGCTGCTGGTGCTGGGAGTATTAAAATCACTAATGAAACTGAAGCAAGAAACTACTACTCCCAGATCATGTAAACCAGAAGACATGGTGGTACTATCACAAATGTCAATATCACAATTAAGCCAGGCACCAAGGTCTTTAGAGTTGAAGTAAAGTATGCTGGTGGGCCACTAGTGAGAACTGATGATCCTGGTGTGTTGCAGTTTGGGTTCAGTGAATGGGTCGAGATGGTGAAGGTGCTGGATGCGAAGGCACAAAAGAATAGGTTTGAGAAGGCATGGGTAAATTTCCTAAAGGGCAAGATTCAACACAAAGAGAATCTGGAGCAAAGGCTGAATATTGACCCTGAAGACACTCAACCTATTTCTCTTGTGACCAAAAGAAGAAGAACTGGCGAAGGGCCATCAGTTTAAGTTCTTTCTTCATTTTTATCTTCTTGTAATTGTTGTACATTCTGTTGTAACTTGTGTAAATTTTACTCCTTGTATAAATGAAGTTACCAGTTTGTAACCACAAGGTAGATAAAAGATTAAAATCTAACAAACACAAAAGAAAAACCTAAGGCATTTGTTGATCTATAAAAATGCCCTAGATATCTTAGATAGATTTAAATCAAATAAGTCTCTATAGTTCACACTTGTATAGATACAAAACTAGAAAAGACTTAGACTATATTTCTAGACAAATAGGGGGAATTTGTTAGGTCCAGTTCACCTGGAACTGGCCAGTCACCAGTTCACACTGACCAGTTCACCAGTTGCATCTGGTGACCAGTAAACTGGTGACCAAGAAGATTTGTCGAGAAATATATTGAAGTCCAGTTGCATTGTACAGTTAACGCAACTGAAGACTTCCTCCAGTTGAGAACTGACCAAGTTGAAAAAACATTCCAGTTGAAGTCGAAGACAACAAATGGAAGAAAGAGAATGACAATGGCAGCGAAGCCCAGTTGACATTCTAGTCAGTTACAAACTGGAGACCTTCAGTGGAAAGCCCTTACAAAGCTTTACACTGATTACGAGGAATTGACTTGTATACTTTATGTACCTTTACCCGGATAATAAGCCTTATCTTATTATTTAAGTATTAAAAGGTACATAAAGGTGGTTGTGTAAAGTCACTGTAACATGCGACTTTACAACACTTTTTAAGGAATTAAATGCTATTCCTTAAATGCTTCCAACCACTTTTGTACGGCTAAAGTTAACATCCATATGTTAACTTTGCCTATAAATACAAGTCATTGCACAACCAAGAAACACAAGTTATTCGAGAAAGTATTCGTTCTCTCAAAGTTATTTCACACACAAACGAATAACTTCTTACTTTGCAAACCTGCAATATTCTTGGTGAACTTGTGCAATATTCTCTCAATCGCTAAAAGGAACATTTCACTACTTTAAGTGTTTCGATTGTAGAAGAGAAATTCCGAGTATAGATCAATTGTATTTCATAGGTTGTTAGGATATTTACATTCGTGTATTATCTTGGTTCCGCATCAACCTTGTAATTTGTTTAATATCAATAAATAAATTACACTTTGAAAACTACATATTGTCTCATCAAGATTGTTTACAAGTTATTGTATTATTGCATTGTTCTTTACTTATTGTCTTTTATATAAGTAATCTATCTAGAAATTGGTATATACTTATCTAACTGGTCGTCTCCAGTTTAGTAAGTATATTGCAAAGTAACTCCACCATCGACATAGAGGTGTCTTCAGTAGTACCATCTAACAAGTTGGGACTTACAGATACGATCTAGATGGGTGCACGTGAATCTTCAATGAATCGAAGACGATTAGATCTTGAATTGACCCTTGAAGAATTCCTTGTAGTGCAGCTCCTAGAAAGAGTATTTGATAGATTGGAATTTAGGTCATTTTTCTTATTTATACCTCCCTTCTTTTGGTGCAAAAGCTGCCCAAAACCCTTCAGATCCGACCATTCACTGCGGCGCAGTGGGCGTGCAATGCCCCCACTGCGTCGCAGTCATAACTCACTGGCCAAAAGTGGTCGCTGGAAAAGGCTCACTGCGGCGCAGTGGGCCATGATCACACCCACTGCGTCGCAGTGGATACTCACTGGTCACAACGTCTCCCTGCCATATGGATGACTGCGGCGCAGTGGACTCGTTCACCACCACTGCGTCGCAGTCCAATAACACTGGTCTCGATGGCCACCAACAACTTATGAAGACATGCATAAATTCTAACTCTTTTCACCTCTTGAACTTTCCAATCAGCATCATGGCCACAAAATTACTCGAAATTGCACCAAATGGACACGTCACCTGTTTAGAACCTGAAACTACTAACAAAACACATAAACGCGCCAAATGCCAACAAAATCGACTAAAAACATACAATAAAGAGGCCAATAACGATGTGGGCAATGGGTATAAGTTGGTCACATCAAATCATTAGGTGAAGATTTAGCTGAATCATAAGTGTTACCTGCCCTCGTAGTGATAGCATTCACATGCTCGTTTCTGACATTAGGCTGGGTATCCCTTTTCCATGATCCTTGATTACTCGATTGAGGCTTTGGATTCTGTTGGGTAGTGCTCGGTAGAGTACCTGGAGGCCTAGAAAGGGCAGCCATCCTACTCTCGAGATCCTTAAAGTTAACACATTGATTCTTCATGTTGATCTCCACCTTCCCGTTTATTGCATCCAACCTCTCGCTCAAAGCCTTAGTATCTTCCCTGATCATTTTAATGCTATTGTTGGTTTCAACCTGATTACTAACCAACTGCTTCATCATCTCCCTCAACTCGTCATTTGGGCCGGCATTAGAAGATCCTGATCCTTGTCCTTGTTGAGGTTGTTGTTGAGGTTGACTTTGGAAATTGTCCCTTTGCCACCGATTTCCTGAAAAACGAGAGTTGTTAGTAGGAAAAGAAGAGTTATAAGTGGGATTACCTGAAGGACGGTTTTGGTAACCGGTATTGCGTTGGTAGCTCCCTTGTTGTTGGTTTTGGATGTAGTTAACATCTTCGGGTCCCCGACTTGGACAATCTTCCGAATAATGCATATTCCCACAATGGTCACATCCATCGGCAACAACCTTCACATCCCTTTCAATGGCCCCAAACCGACTCTCTTGCATGGCAAAGCCCTTTTCCATGCGCTCCGATAGCGCTCTAATCTCTCCTATCATCCCCGAATCATGACTAGCTTCCACCTTCGCAACTCGGCCTTGGCTAGTACCCTTCTTCAACCTTCTTTCATTCTTTAAAAACCGATCATCATCCATGTTTGCGTTATCCTTTGCCATGGATTCCAAGATTTCAAAGCCCTCATTTGGTGTGATCTTGTTAAACCCACCACCAAAAGCATAACCTAGCTCACGTTTGGACTTCTTATCGAGCCCATCAAAGAATAGTTCAACATATTGCTCTCTAGTCATATTATGACCCGGGCAATTCTCAACATCTCTTTAAATCGGATCCACGCATCAACAACATCTTCATCTTCGTCTTGGGCAAACGACCTTATCAAGTTTTCCAACTTTCTTTGGGTTCTAAGTGAGTAGAACTCACCAATGAAAGCTTGCTTAAGTTGGTCCCAAGTCGTAATGCAATTTTCCGGAAGGTCATTGAACCAATCAAGAGCATCGCCGGTAATAGACATTGGAAATGTCTCAAGTTTTACGGCATTCATTTGATTCTGCCCGTATTGGTATAACCTTGCCAATTTTTCAAATCTTTCTAGATGTTGATACGGATCCCACTTCCTCTTACCATCAAATTGTTGTTCCTCAATGCTCTTAAGATGATTACCCTTTAGGTTGAAGTCATGAGCAATTTGAGGAGGTCTAATAGGACTACCACGGTTTGCAGGAATAGTACGAACCCTCTCGCCATACCGTATATCATTTGGGTCCCTGTCTTCGTCTGCCATTTTCTCCTCTACCTTAACCTCAAGATTAAACAATTCTTCCAAATAGAAACCCTCCTCGTCTGAATCAGGAGTAGGCTTAGCAATGGGTGAGAATGGTGGAGGTGTTGTGAGGTTAGATCTACGTCTAGATGGTGTTCTCAACGGACTATTAAGAGGTAAACCAGAAGACCTCAAGTTCATCAACTAGAAATAGACCTGCAAAACACAACTAACCAAACACGTCAACTGCACCTGTGATAAGATAAGAAAAGAAAAACTAAACTATTAAAGCAAATAACTTCCTCACGCATGAGGAAGGATCAAACCACTAAATTAACAACTAAAACAGCGCACAATCCCCGGCAGCGGCGCCAAAAACTTGATGTGCTAAATCGAGTTTAAAATTTATAAACAAGAAATACCTAAAAACTCACTACTACACACTATCGGGCAGTGGACCCGATCATATGTAATATAGTAAAAAGGTAAGTCCAGGTTCGTTCACGGGGATTGGTTTGAATTAATTGTTTAGTAAAGAGGTTTGGAAAAAGGGTGTTACTTTGATTCTCACTCTGACAATAACTTTAAAAGACAAATGCGTATAAGTAAAGGTAAGTCTCAAACAATAATGGTAAATATCATCCACCTTGACTCCGCTAGACTTCAGACATGATTGCTTTCAGTTAAGACCAAATTCGTTAAGAGTTGACTCGATAAACGTGAGAGAATGAAATGCTCGCGTGGTACCACCAACCGCTCACAAGTCACCCAAACACCTAACTGCTAGTTTAATTACCCAAGCCGGTACCACCAACGCCTAGACAATCTTACCAACACTTAGCTTGTTTGATTACCAAATTACCAATTATGCCTATGTGAATTAAAACGTGGTACCACCAACCGTTTCTAAACACGTTGACAAAATGACTCCTTTTATTAATTTGACATTCACTATCATACCATGAACTAGTGATAATCGCTCATAGACAAGCGACCGTTAGAAAATCACATATGCATTCGACTAGTACCACTAACGAAGAACACACATGCCACCAATATCAAATTAATACAAATAAAGGAATTAAATCATCAAGATCACGACACAACGATAATTGAAAGCAACTCTTTGAATTAAAACATTTAGCAATCACATCATTCGTCTAGTTTCATCAAGGTGGACAATAGAAGAATTAGCCACTCATGATTAAATTGAAATTACAATAAGAATCAAGAAAGAACATAAAGTACCAATTGTTTGAGGAATGGAAATTGCAAGACAATAAGTAGATACGATCTAGATGGGTGCACGTGAATCTTCAATGAATCGAAGACGATTAGATCTTGAATTGACCCTTGAAGAATTCCTTGTAGTGCAGCTCCTAGAAAGAGTATTTGATAGATTGGAATTTAGGTCATTTTTCTTATTTATACCTCCCTTCTTTTGGTGCAAAAGCTGCCCAAAACCCTTCAGATCCGACCATTCACTGCGGCGCAGTGGGCGTGCAATGCCCCCACTGCGTCGCAGTCATAACTCACTGGCCAAAAGTGGTCGCTGGAAAAGGCTCACTGCGGCGCAGTGGGCCATGATCACACCCACTGCGTCGCAGTGGATACTCACTGGTCACAACGTCTCCCTGCCATATGGATGACTGCGGCGCAGTGGACTCGTTCACCACCACTGCGTCGCAGTCCAATAACACTGGTCTCGATGGCCACCAACAACTTATGAAGACATGCATAAATTCTAACTCTTTTCACCTCTTGAACTTTCCAATCAGCATCATGGCCACAAAATTACTCGAAATTGCACCAAATGGACACGTCACCTGTTTAGAACCTGAAACTACTAACAAAACACATAAACGCGCCAAATGCCAACAAAATCGACTAAAAACATACAATAAAGAGGCCAATAACGATGTGGGCAATGGGTATAAGTTGGTCACATCAGTGAAACCTTCCCGCTTTCTTTACCCCACTTGACTCCCCCACTTCTTTCCTCTTGTTTGATGAGGACTTACTCAAAACACCACATCTCAATAAATCTTCAGTCACACTCCCGGCTTGGTTGACCGCATTAGCCAAAGAAGTAGGCATGTTGGAGTTTACATAAGATCGGACTTGAGGATTCAAGCCCAATACAAACTTCTGGATGGCCTGTGACTCGGTACCCACCAAGTGAGGAATGAGGGTGGACAACTCTTGAAATCGTCTCACATAGCCCTTGTAATCGGCTCCCTCCATGTTTAGATTTGCGAATTCAATGGTTAAGTTTTGTAGTTCATACGGAGGATAAAACTTTGCTTTTACTTTGTTTTTGAAGTCAATCCACTCCAAGTTTTGAGTCCGCCCCAACGTTATTTCCTGGTTCCACCAACTCAAGGCGTCATGCCTAAACATGCCGGATGCATAGGAAATCCGGTCATCATAGGTGCAATGACTCCTTTCAATCACCGCCTCTATCGCCTCAAACCACCTTATACATTCCGTGGGACCCCCTTTCCCATCGAACTCCGGTGCCCCACAACTCTTAAAATCTTTAAATATACCCCCTTGGCGGTATCCGCCATATTGATTATTCATGGGCATCCCGATACCAACTCCCACTGGTTCCTCTCCTTCATCTTCTTCGGCATAAGGTTGATCATTTTCATTGTTTACGTTTTCTGGGGCTTCGTTGTTTTGAGGCCCATTGTTTTGCCCAAGACTTGCCGTGACTTGAGCAATGATGGTTGGCATGATGCCGGCGACCGTTTGTGCGATTACCTCGGCCAAGTTTGGCTCAGGAGCTCCACCACGACCCCTACCACGGCCCCTACCACGACCTCTACCACGGCCCCTACCACGGCCCCTACCTCTACCCGGCCCCTACCACGACCTCTACTACGGCCCCTACCACGGCCCCTACCTCCTACCTCGGCCAAGTTTGGCTCAGGAGCTCCACCACGACCCCTACCGGCCCCTACCACGACCTCTACCTACGGCCCCTACCACGGCCCCTACCACGCCCCTACCACGGCCCCTACCACGGCCCCTACCACGGCCCCTACCTCGGCCAAGTTTGGCTCAGGAGCTCCACCACGACCCCTACCCCGGCCCCTACCACGACCTCTACTACGGCCCCTACCACGGCCCCTACCACGGCCCCTACCACGGCCCCTACCTCCTTGCACTTCTGGTTGAGCTTCCGGTTGAGCCACGGCCCCTACCACGGCCCCTACCACGGCCCCTACCACGGCCCCTACCACGGCCCCTACCACGGCCCCTACCACGGCCCCTACCACGGCCCCTACCACGGCCCCTACCACGGCCCCTACCACGGCCCCTACCTCGGCTCCTCACCACGACCCCTTCCCGGCCCCTACCACGGCCCCTACCACGGCCCCTACCACGGCCCCTACCACGGCCCCTACCTCGGCCAAGTTTGGCTCAGGAGCTCCACCACGACCCCTACCACCGGCCCCTACCACGACCTCTACCACGGCCCCTACCACGGCCCCTACCACGGCCCCTACCACGCCCCTACCTTGCCCTACCACGGACCCCTACCACGGCCCCTACCACGGCCCCTACCACGGCCCCTACCTCGGCCCTCAGGAGCTCCACCACGACCCCTACCACGGCCCCTACCACGACCTCTACCACGGCCCCTACCACGGCCCCTACCTCCTTGCACTTCTGGTTGAGCTTCCGGTTGCGGTTCTTCCTCTTCGGCCCTATAGTTCGTTCCGACTCTCCTTGGTCTCGCCATTTCTATAAAACAAGTGACACGTTGACCCGAGAGTTAGTCTCAAATGCTCACATGTTAGCCACACAAGTAGTCAATGCTCTCATACCGATACCACATACTCATTTCATAACGTTATGCTAAGGCAAGAGTGTTAGAATTATAAGGGATTTCCACATATCATATCATCACGTTGGATTTATTACAATACCTCACCATTAATTTAAGTAATCATGCTCAAAATATCATGCAGTTAAACAACTAACACAAATGATTCAAAGTATATCGGTTCCTTATTATACTTTAAGCCACACGCGTGCGCAATCCACGATGTCATGAACTTGCTATAACATCGGGTAACCATAAAAGAGTTGATCGGGTTCTTTTAGGGTTGCCACAATATTATACTAAGTTAATGGCATCCTTTCATTTTGCCCTAAATCATCCAATTAGTTCCAACAATTAACAACAACAAACCATACTAACCGTAATCCACATTCATCACATTGAATTTAAGCTATCACACAAGAGGTCTTAACTACGAACTCACACGGGGATTCACATAATTCACATTGCACACGAATTTCCTAACCATGCATGCTATATGAAGAGTTTTAACTTAAGCCGTAGTCTAGGTCAAACCGCCTAATTCTCTACGACCACGCATGGGCCACCATTCTGTAACACCCCAAGCCGAGGCTCGGAATATCACGGAAATCACATAGCACCAGGTGGAATTACAATAGAACAAACTAAATGCAATTAAAGATTCGGTGAATCCAAAACATAACGAAGCAAGTAACAAAATACAACAGGAGCAAATAGCCATCAAAGTTAACATAACAACATCCAAAGATGGCAAACGATCCTAAGTATAATGCAAGAGGCAGGCCAATGAATCCTTGATCCATGAGGTCCATAGTCCGGGTTAAGCCGCAAGCGAAGCAACTAAACTCCACGCCCTGGGAGAACCTGATTACCTGAAAAGTGTACTAAGCATAGTCAACACAAGGTTGGTGAGTTCGTAGTAATGGCCCACAAGGAACCATAGACAAAATCATAAAGCACGAAAGGAGGCTAAACCTGACATACAGTGAGCCTCTACGAAACACAAAAATGTCCAACAACAAGATTACACAAGCGCAACGCGTGAAATGAGAAATGCATAAATGATATGAGTATCAATGCAAATGCCGAGATGCATGAATAAGCCAATATGCCTATCCTATGCGTGAGCTCAAGTCACCAATGCAACGATACCCTTTTGTCATCGCAATGAACAAGGCTGTATCTCAAAATCATCGAGATATATATGTCTATATACTCGGAGTCAGGTCTACATCCAAAATGGGTGCATACATCTATGCACCAGGATGTCGGCAATCCCCTGCCGAGGGTCATCAACAATGTATGCAATGCTTACAATCGAATGTAAATGCATAAATCATGAACCAACAATCAATATACGATAACCCTGCGCCAACAATCAATATTCGTCAAACATAACCCAACAACCAATATACGACAATCATACGCCAACAATCAATAATCAACAACATAAGCCACTAATCACAATTTAAACCGACTATACGTACATATACTTCAGAGGATTCTACTTTCTTCAAGTCCTAGATGCTTATATATAGGGTCACCCGCAGCCTTCCCACCACATCTAGAACCCAATGAAGGCATAACCGACTTCCATGTATGTACGTCTATCCTAATATAAAAGTAATACTTAACTAAAACATAGCCCAAGTCAATTAAACGAAACGAACTATCCCATCAATCCAACAATCAAGTCAACCAAATCAATAAATCAATAAATGCAAGTAAACACGCCAGGTTTACACTTTTCAGCCCGAATCTCAAGCGAGTAGGGAGATACGAAACTCACCTCGATTGGTTATGAAAGCTAAGATTGATATAAAGTTAAGTTATCGTCGTACAATGTTCACTTCACGTCCAACACCTAAATATCGATCATATACATTCGCGTCAACATACATAAACACATATACGCAACTAATGAAAACACGGCAAAACCCTAATTAGGGTTCCAAAGTGTTTCTCGATGTTAAATGGTTTCTAAGACTCTTAATCAATGTTATATAAGATAAGAAGTGAATTAGATTAAGACTCGGCGCTTAAAATGGTCCAGAAAGTCAAACTAGGTCAAACAAGGAAGGTTCAGAATTACAAAGGCCGTAACTTACGGTCAATATGGGCGTAAGGTACGGTGGCATTTTTACAACAGGCGTAAGCTACGGAGGAAAGGGGCGTAAGCTACGCTGGGCAAGTTTTGACGGGGCGTAAGGTACGGTCAGTATGGGCGTAACCTACGGCCCTCTAGAAATGTCATTTTTGGCGTAGAAGTTGGCGTAAACAGTTAGATTTTGGCGTAAGGTCAAAATTGAAGATAGGGATAGGCGTAAGCTACGACCCTCACTGGCGTAACCTACGCCCAAGCAAAATAGACCTGGCGTAACCTACGCCCAAGCAAAATAGACCTGGCGTAACCTACGGCCCTAAGGGGCGTAGGTTACGCCCCATACTGGGCAGCAACACCACCAGCAGCAACAAGTGCAGAAAAAATAAGAACCCAAACCCCCAATTTCGACCCAAACCATACCAAAACGATTTGTAAAGACTTTTAACCCAATTTGAAGTATAATCAAACATTATTAACCATAAATACACATAACCCAACCCACAAATTCGACCAAAACATCATAATCGTCCACAAATCCTTCAAACCCTAACCCTAACCCTAACCCTAACCCTAATTTCCATTTTTACCATTTTCAAGTCTTGGAATCCCATAAAAACGACTAGAAACATAAGAACAAGCATAAATAGAAGTAAATGGGATGAATTTAACTTACCAAAATGTCTCCTTGAGCTCAAACCCAAATTTGACCTAATTGGGTAAAAATGCTAGAACTTGGCTTTGATTCTTTGATAAGACGAAAGTGAGATGAAAGTGACTATGATTTCTATGTTATAATCGATCCAACACTAATTTGATGCAAGAAATGGTGAAGAAGATTGAAATGGGTCTTGCTTTGCTTTAGAGAGAAAGAGATAGGTAGATAGATAAGAAGTGAGAGGGGAGAAAGAGATATGGGGGGGGAAATGGGTCATGGGTGGCTGGTGGGTCTTGGACTACCCACGGGCCGACCCGTTTCTCCCACAAGCCATAAAACAATCGGTTGCACAACTAAATGCCAACAAACTAAATAACGACTCGACTAACACACATTGTCATTTAATTCACCAAACGACCCACTTATTTCATTAAACAAGATTGTTAGTCAAATTACACATAAAGTCAATGGGTCAAAATTCACGGATGTTACAGACCTTTATCAGTCCGGTGGTTATGGATTTGCTTGATAATGTGGTGAATACGTCAAAGAGGAAGGGTATATCTTCTGTATTATATGATCAAAGTTCCGCCGAGTATATGAAGTCTAAGGAGTCTTTTGATCAGGCTATCTTGATGTTAGCCAGCTACCATAGTAATTTTATATATGATCTCACGATATTCTGTTGATGCATGTTGATGTGACAACAGCAACTTAGATTTGATTAGTCTTTTAGATTAAGACATTATGTTATTTTATGTCTTATTTATATATGTGTAATTGATAGATTATGGACTTCATGTTTTGGTAATGATCGATTACATGTTTTGGTGTTATATATATGTTTGTATATGATGTTTGTTATGTGTGTTATACAAGTACAAACATAATATATGTTAGGTTCTTTGTACATGGAGTACTTGGAAAATAACTAGGCATAGATGTTGATGGTAATTAGTACTAACGAAGATAATCTTCGTTGGGTACTAACGAAGATAATCTTCGTTATATGGGCTGGGCTGCTAAGTTCGTAAGAACAAAGCCCAGCAGGCCCAATATCGATCAGAAACATATATAAATGAATGGAAACCCTAAAGTGAGGTAATCCGTTCAACTCTCACACACCTACGGCGACTAAGTTCGTTTCTAGCATATAGAAAACGAAGATAGACCACATACGGCTGATTATATACATATAATTAGCAATATATTCGATAACTAATCAAACTAGTTATCTCGTGAGGATTCCGCACTCACGACATAACAATAGACGATCTCGAGAGTGATCTGCAGCTATCGAGGGACTCACAAGTGGTATCAGAGCAATTCGATATCTTATCGAAGGTTCGAGATCGTTTGTTTGATTGTTATTCTCCCAAAAACCTCCCAAAAACCTTTCTGTCGTTAAGTTCGTTCGCTTTACGAACTTAGCAAAACGAAGTTAGAAAACGAATTTAACTTAAATTCGTTCTAAGTTCATCAAACGAAGATAGAAAACGAATTTATCTTCATTTTTGTTTTGAATCTTCATCAAACGAATTTAGTCTACGAACTTAAGCTATCTTCGTTCAGACCCTGTTCTTACGAAATTAACCTATTTTCGTTTCATTTCTTATCTTCGTTTGAACAATAATTTTCACTTATGGCTTCCTCATCTTCAACTAATAATGCTGTTGCCCAATACCTCAATTCTCTGGTTTATCATGATCATCTTGTAGGACGTACTAATTCTCCACCAAAGTTAGTTTCATTAGCTGACTTCTGGGCGTGGAGAGGTCGATTTGAAGATTTTATTCAACGAGAAGACTTAAACATGTGGCTCATGATCACTGAAGGTTATGAGTGGCCCACTCTTACTGTGAATGGAGTTACTTCTACATACAAGGTGGGAGAGTTAACAGGTGAAGAAAAGGCTAACTATGCCATTGAAGTAAAGACTCTTTCCACTCTTCGTATGTGCATTCCTCAAGAGTTGGTGCACTTGTTTCCTAAACAGGAATACAAGACTTCAAAGCAACTGTTCGATGCTATTGAAGCTCATTGTGAAGGTGATCCACTATTGAAGCAAAATAGAATTAAAATGCTAAAGAAACAATTTGACTGCTTCAATGCTACAAAGAATGAACAAGTTGAGGATCTTATACTGAGATATCAACATCTTCTTGCTGAATTAGCTTACTTTGATCTTAAATACACTCCTACTGAGATAGTGGATAAATTCCTGGATGGTTTGCCGAAAGCCTACAAAGAGTTTCGTCATGGATTGCAAGAAAGAGCTGATTATGCATCTCTTCGAATAGATGGAGTTATATCCACTCTAAGAAACAGAGAAATGAAGGATAAGGCAAAGGATCTTCAAGACAATTTCACACAAGATCCATCTCTCTATCATGCCACTATGAAAAATCCAACAGCTGATGTTAATGCCTTCTTTTCTGGAGTTGGTAATACTGGTGAGACAGACAATCGTGGTCCACTGATGGATGGAGATGATTTTTCCGGATTCATGGCTACTGATGCTGGTAACAGGGGTAAAAAGGCTAATGAAGGTGCAAAGACTGGAAATATGAAGTTCGGTAACATTACATCATCTTCTGCTGGTTACAAGTCCATGCCCATGAATATGAAATCAGCTGAGGGTAGGATGAATGTATTTGCTGCCATGTGTGCTGCACATGAAGCTTTTGTTGCGGGTAGAATCACAGATCCAGCACTCATTGATGAAGATTATGACCAGATAGATCCAGATGATGTTGAAGAAATGGATCTGAAATGGCAACTGGCCATGATCACCAGGAGAGTGCAAAAGTTTATGCATAGAACAGGCAGACAGCTTACTGGAGGTACTCTGGGCTTTGACAAGTCAAAGGTGAAGTGCTATAACTGCGAAGGTTTTGGACATTTTGCCAGAGAGTGTCAACGGCCTAAGAGAGAGGCAAATGTTACCCCTACACATCAAGATAGAGGTGGTAATCGTCCGTTCAATCAAAATTCAACTAGAGCTCTTTTGTTGACTGATGATCCTACTGCAAATGTCAACGGCAATGACAAGGCTATAGTAGTTGTTCAACCAGATGGTTCTTATGTTTGGAATCTTCCACATGATGAGACCAATAACGCTTATTTGGCTGAAATCCTTGATGATATGGCTCAAATAGTTGATTCTCCTGATGACTTCTTGGACACCACAGTTTACCATAGTGAAGAGCAATTGTATGAGAATACTAAAAGTTCAAAATTGGAATCTGTTGCTGCTGGTGTATATGATACTGATTCCGAATCTGACAATGAGTTAGAAGATGTCAAGAACCTTGATGAAGTGAAAGCTACTGAAGAGGTGAAAGCTGTTGAGGTTAAAGATGATTCTGCTACAGAAAAGGGTGAAAAGACAATTGAAGAGCAGATGCAAGAGTTTGAGATTCCGGCTGGCATGACTGTGGATGACTTTGTTGCTTACATGGCAGATTGCAAAGAGGCAGACCAACAGGTATCTTATTCTCTACATACTATTGTTCATGTTTGCAAAATTGTTAATCGAATGTTTGATGAAATTGAACAAAAGAATGAACAAATTAAGAAATTAGAATCTGCTGTCAATGCTGCTCATGATGAAAGAGATAAGTTAATTAAAAAGGGTCTAACTGTAAATGATAAAGAAAAATTCTTCAAGGAAAAGATTAGATCTTTAGAGTCTGACATTAGAGCTATGAAAGATAAAGTCAATCAGTCTGTGGCGTAGAAAGAGTAGGTAGTGAAGCTTACTCCTTGTTAGTTAGAAAGTGTGCTACCATTGAAAAGGAACTTGCTGATGCTAGGATAGAAATCTTGGAATTAAATGCTAAATCTGATTCTGTTAGACATGCTGAGCTTTTAATGCATATGACAAAGTTTGAGGATTCTTCCTCTAAGCGTCCTTTCAATAATAACTATACTTCTGTTGAACCTAATATTCCTGATATCCTACTTCAACCTAGTGTTGTAGATGGTAATCCAAAAGACTCAATTCCTGAGGCAAAGATGCCTGAGGGATCAAAAGAGTCTAAAGAAGGTTCTTCTCAACCTAACAAGGAAGAGAAATTGAAAGGTGTTGTCCTAAATCAGTCTATTCTTAATGGTCAGAAAGACAGTATTGTACACTTTACACTTCATAAGAGTAATAGGGTCTATACTGAGTTAGAATTTCCATTAGAATCTATTGACCCTAAGAGGATTGATAAAGTCTGGGATGTAGCTATTGAGGATATGAAGAAATTAAGTCAGCAGCGTCTCACTCCATTACCTAAGCAATCTAGGATTAGAAAATCTGAAGATAACTTAGCCGTTAATGAAGAAGCAACTAAGGCTTTAAAGCACATCTTAATGCCTGCACTTAAGAAATCTCCAAGTAAAGGTAAACATGAGAAAGATGGTGCTAGAAAGTCTAGGATATCACCAACAAAACGAGACCCTGAAAAAGAAGATCAAAGAAAAACAAGTAAGTCAGTGGACACTAGTGCTAACAATGAATCTGTAGGTACCGATAAAAAGGTAGATACAAACAAAAAGTTCAAGGTCCTCTCCTGCTTTGCTTGTCATGAAAAGGGTCATGTTTATAGTGTATGTCCAAATAGACCTCGAAGATCAGGGTCTCCTTCAAAGGTTTCCACCTCGGAAGGAAAAAGGGGGTTGGGTAATGATAAACAGGTTGATGAGGCTAAAGTTCAATCTTCTCCAAAACCGTTTACTGTACCTCAACGACGTGAATCTCCACTGAAAGGTTCATCAGGAAATGTTCATGAGAATTCAAATCGTTTTCAAACACCTCCACGACCTGCTCGTTCTGCTCCTAGAAATCAAAATTCATATTATGACCAAATTCATTCGAGTGTTCGACCTTCTTATGGCCCTCATTCTCCTAGACCTTCTCCGACGAGAGGTCAGAAGTCTCCTCCAGTGAGAAGACGAGACGAGAATCATGTACCACCCACGGCCTCGAGCAATGGATATTGGACTGAACTGATTCTCAGGGATGAGAAGGGTCGACCCAAACCTAAGAAGGTTTGGGTCCCCAATGAAAACTAATTTTTCTCATTTTATGTGCAGGGAGTTCCTAGGAAACCAATTCATTTATGGTACCTTGACAGTGGATGCTCCAGGCACATGACAGGGGACAGGAAACTCTTGTCCAATTATACTGGTATAAATGGGTCGTACATTAGTTTTGCTGGATCCAAGGGCGGCAACATCACCGGTCAAGGAGATGTCGTCAATGGAAAACTTACTCTAGAAAGAGTAAACTATGTGGAACAACTTACTCATAATCTAATGAGTGTCTCCCAGATCTGTGACAAGGGCAACAATGTTCATTTCACAGAAAAGGAGGCATTCATCTTGAAGCCGGGTTTGAGGATCCAGACTTCCCTAATAGAGTATATCGTCTTGATAAGGCTCTATATGGTTTACATCAGGCTCCTCGATCATGGTATGAAAAACTGTCTACTCATCTGCATGAAAATGGTTTTACTAGAGGTTCTATTGACAGCACGTTGTTTATCAAATGGAAAAGGAAGGACTATTTGCTTGTACAGGTTTACGTCGATGATATTATTTTTGGTTCATCTGATAAGAATATGTGCAAGGAATTTGAGCAGAGCATGAAGGCTAAGTTCGAAATGAGTGCTATGGGGGAATTAACTTTCTTCCTTGGACTACAGGTGGATCAACTGAAGGATGGGTTTTTTATTCATCAGACCAAGTATGTTCAAGATCTTCTTACTAGGTTTCGGATGACCGATGCTAAAGATGCAATTACTCCCATTCAGACTAATCATGGGCTGTGTCCTGATAAGACTAATGATCCAGACGTCGATGCAACTCAATATCGGGCTATCATTGGTTCCTTGATGTATCTGACGGCTTCACATCCAGACATTACCTTTGCTGTTTGTATGTGTGCTAGATATCAGGCTAATCCGAAAGAGTCACATTTGAAAGCTGTGAAAAGGATTCTTCGTTATGTGAAGGCCAAGCCTCGTCTAGGGCTTTGGTATCCCATGCATGGTTCCTTTGAATTCAAAGCTTATACTGATTCGGATTATGGTGGCTGCAGTTCGGATAGGAAATCAACGTCAGGTGGATGTCAGCTTTTAGGGGGGAGAATTATATCGTGGCAGTGCAAGAAGCAGACATCTGTTGCACAGTCTACCTGTGAAGCAGAGTACATAGCTGCTGGTCAATGCTGTTCTCAGGTACTTTGGATACAGCAACAATTGCGCGACTATGGTATGGATATCTCAGACTCTCCTATTTGTATTGATAATAAGTCTGCCATAGATATTACTAAGAATCTGAAAAACTTTAAAGTCACCAAGCACATAGATATAAAGCATCACTTTTTACGTGACTGTTTTGAGAAAAAGCTTATTCATTTAGAAAAGGTTATTACTGATGATAACCTTGCTGATCTATACACTAAAGCTTTTGATAGACCTCGTCATGAGTTGTTATATCAACTCAATGGTATGAAGAATGCCGAGTAGTTTCTCTCAAAGAACTTAATTTCTTTTCGAGTCTTAGTAGTTTAAGTCGTATATAGATAGTGTCAAAAAAATAAAAAAAAAAAATAAAATAAAAAATAAAAAAATATAAAAATATAAAATAAATATATATAATAAATAAAGTAAGGTTACTGCACTTCATGATTAGACATGACGATACTTTAGCTTTTAAGTCTACTTAATTGTACTTTAAAATGCTCAGTTCAGTGATACCATTATATGATGTATCGATAGGCACAAAGTACCAAAGTTTCCTTATAATCTGAACTTAAATGTATACAATGTTCTTATGGGAAACGTATTCAGATACATGGCTGAGAATGCTTGTTCCTAAAATAGACAAGTCCTTTAAATCTTATGAAAGATCTTGCATTATAATTATGTATATTTGGTCTTTATAAAGAAAGTCTCGGGTACATATATGTGTATGTATTGCTTTTTTGGATGTATATTTGTGACAAGATATACAAATATCAAATAAATCTGTTGAAAATATGAAGCTAATGTGGCCTTTGAGATTCGAACAAGTAAGTCCTTGGGGTGTCCTTGTATACCTAGCCTACCTAAAGTTTCCAACTTGGGATAGGTTGTCAGAAAGTTCGCTACACGGGTCTCATAGAAAGTCATGGGTTTTCATAAGTGCTTTAAAAATTAATGTCACAAATATGCAAGTACTTGGCATTATGCAAAAAAAAAAAAAAAAAAAAAAAAAAAAAAAAAAAAAAAAAAAAAAAAAAGGGGGGGAGGGTGGGGGGGGGGGGGGGGGGGGGGGGGGGGGGGGGGGGGGGTGCAAGTACTTGGCATTATGCAATGTTGAGTATATTTCCGTACGTGAGTCAAGTTAAGTCGCTTTACGCGTGAGGAATCACCGACCTGTCACCGCTGACTTGATTCTTAAAGACTTTCTCACTTTACTCACCAAATGTCTTAATCTTAGTGCTTGTTTCAATTGTGAGAGTGTATCTGAATATGGGGCACATAAGTTTGCAAACTAAAATTGTGGCATGAGTAACTTACTAGGTTACATGGTGACTGTCCTTGGCTCAAGTAATACGAAAGTGCCACAAACCAAAAAGGAGACTGGAAGTACCGAGTGTTTAAGAGAATTATTTCTCGCTAGTAGTCTTATGTAAATGCTAATCTGATCTGATCAGTAGTAACCAAGTAACATGTGCATAATGAATAAATTATGTTATCTAGTGTTTAGATTAGTTTATTGTTCTGTAATTTTTATTCTAATTTATTTTTCATTTTATTGAGTCAAAATAGTATTTTCATAAGTTCTTATTGCACGAGAGATTCTACTTAAATTCTGTTGAGTATATGTTTTGCTGAATTCATTCATTTGAATTCTTGATGAGGTTATGTGATTTGTACAAAAGAAGATTTTCTGATATGGACATTAATTTGTTTAAGTTTAGAAAATGATCTTTTAAGTTTTATGTGAAAAGTCAAAGTTATTTGAAATCTCACAAGTTTAAGTTGTTACAAGTTACGAATTTAATTAATAACTTGGTGACCTTTTAGGGTTTGACAATGGAATGACCTTCCTTGATCTTTTGTTAGATTCTTGAGTATTTCGTAATTGTTAACCCTAATTTTGTGTGTTTTAGCTTGAATTTTCTGCATTATTATGCCTTTGTTCCTAATGCGTTAATGAGTTTTTGGTAAGTGTGCAGTGTTCAGGTTAAGAAGATAAAGTTGGAGTGCTGATCTTTGTTGCAATACAGTGTTATTCATACTGATGATATCGTGGAGACAAGATTTTTGGTGTGAAGTGACAATATTGTGATGCAGATATGAGCACGTGAAGGACGAATACATGAACTTGCCTTTGGAGTATTTATTTACTTTACAATTCATGTATTTAGTGAAAATAATCAGTGTTGATACTTGTTTCTTTTGATTTTCGTACCTTGACTTATGACATGATTTCGGAAACTTTACAAAGTTCTTCATTGGATTTTTGGACTATTCATTGTTTGTTAGTTTTGTAGACGGCTTCTAATATGGGACTTAAGTGTTTCAAGATGGTTTGCCGTCAAGCATCTCTATGATTAGAGAAATGTTCTCCGTATCATGGTCGTGGTTGGTAACGCTGTTAATATGTCAATTGATTATTTTCAGGTTTGTTGATGGTTGGTTTTAGACCTTGGGGTTTTTTATTCAAGATTATAATGTTTGTCAAATACTTACATTATGATGATGATTTTGGATGATGGTACTTCTTGGTACAAGGCATGAACAAGTTGTTTTTAACGAGTTTTTGCTATGTACAGGATTAGGTCAAGGGTCGCATCGTGGAAAGTTTTCGTGATGAGGAATCTGGAAAAAATTTCTAAGTACAAATTTGTTCTTACGAAGATAGTATTAACTTCGTTCAGAATTGCTCTTAAGAAAATTGGACTTATTTTCGTCACATCTAGTTTCGTTTTCTTTGGTTTTAACGAAGATAACCTCTATCTTCGTTCCTGTTGATCTTACGACGGTTAACTTCGTTCAGAATTGCTCTTAAGAAAATTGGACTTATTTTCGTCACATCTAGTTTCGTTTTCTTTGGTTTTAACGAAGATAACCTCTATCTTCGTTCCTGTTGATCTTACGACGGTTAACTTCGTTCTAACATATTTTTAACTGATTTCCTAACCGACCCATTTTGACCCGTTTTTAACCATCTATATATATACCAACTTAATTCGTTTTTCTCTTTTACATTGCCAAAATTTTTAAAGAAAAACGAATTTAAGTTTCTTCTTCTGAATAAACCCCTATACTTTCATCAATCAAATCACTTGATTAAACTCGATTCTTTGCTTGTTGTTTCGATTTATATTGAAATCAGTGATTCAGGTATATTATCGAGCATCGTCATTCACAAATCCCCAATTCTAAGTTCTTATTTTGCCCAATTTTTGCATGAACTCAATCGGTTTTATACATAATGTAGGCTTCTAGGGTTTAATTTCGTTTTTCGATTTTAACCCATTGGATCTTTAATTCATCTGTAAAATCGAAGTGGGTTATGCTTCATTTAAGTGATACAAATGTTTTGTAATTGTTTTCGGGCAAATCAAGTGTTAATCAATTTTTTAAAAATTCGAATGTTTGATTTTGGAAACAACTAGCTGTTCAGAATGTCTACGAACTTATCCTTCGTTCATTGTTTACGAACTTAGGTTCTGAAGCAGAGTTTACGAACTTAGTCCATGTTTTCAACTAACGAATTTAGGAGTTCTTGTTAACAAACGAACTCAGTTAAGCTTCAATGCTATCTTCGTTTATTGTTACCTAACGAACTTAAAGCCTATTTTCGTACAGTTTTCCCTTACGAACTTAAAGAGTAATTTCGTACAGTTTAAACTTATGAAATTATTGATTAAGTTCATCTACGCCTGCAACTCATTTCTTGTGCTAATCCTATAATTGTTCTTATATTATGATTTGTTTTGCAGAAATGGCTCTTGCCCCACGTCAGTTCATTAAGAAGCACAATCTTGCCTTAAATCTTGATCAAGATCAGCATAATTGTGAACGTTATCATGAGATGTTTGATTTTATTGCTCGCTCTAGGCTTTCTTTTGCATTTTGTGATTCACCTAGACTCATTAGGCAGTATATTGATGCCTTCTAGAGGACTGCTCATCAGGTCATGGTTAATGGTCGTAGTTTTGTTCGTGCTACTGTCGAAGGAATCACATTTGATTTCAATGCTGCGATGCTTCGTGATATTCTGCATTTAGGTGAAGAACCAGACGAAGCAGTGGAATTGGCTTATGACTTTGAACTTATTCGTCGATGTTTTCAAAGAATGGGATATGTTGGTGAAATTAAGCTTCCTTTTGACAAAAGTGGATTTCAAGGACGTTGGAGATATCTTGCTTACGCTTTGTTGGTATGTCTGAGCAATCGTAAGGCTGGATTTGATCAGCTTTCTGCTCAGATTTCTTCGCAGATGGTTGCCTTGGTCTACAATCGACCTTATCCTTTTTCGGCATACTTCTATCACGAGTTTATTGGTCAAATCAATGCCAAAGCGAAAAATAGGTTTCTCTTATATCCTCGCTTTGTTATGGCAATCGTTAGACATTTTTGTCCGAACTTGGTATTTGATCAAGGTCCTCGCTATGCACCACATGCTTGGCCTTTACGTCTATTTGCTGATCTAGCAGCCAACACTCGAAATGTGGCTGGTCTTAATGATCCACCACTTTTTGGTCATTTGATTAATCCAAACTATCGATCCTGTTTTGAGGATGATATGTTAGTGGATGATGATGACGATTCTGATCATGAGGATGAAGAGAGTTCTGATAATGATTCTAATGGTGATTCTGATTCTGATGACTCTGATCATGGGAATGATGGTGGTGATGATGTAGTTGAAACAGACACAGATGACTATGATAGTGTCGCTGCTGATTCTAGTAATGAGCATCGAACTAAGATGGCTCATGATGTCCCTGCTAGTTCAGGAAGTGATCATTCATATCACTTTTCTCGAGAAGGTGTACTTGGTGCTTTACGCCGAGAGCGTCGGAGTAAGGCATGTCATTCTTCTCCTGTTCTTTCTGATACGGATCAATCCGTTCATGATGAACATGATACTCAAGTTAATCAGGATGATGGTGCTGTACAAGAAGCTGTACTTCATTATCAAGAGGAAGTGGAACATAGAGATATGGCACCAAGTCCAATTCATGAAGGTACAAGTACTGTTGGACCTAAGAGAACACTGGATGCTCCTCTTACTTATCGCAGAGCTAAGCGTGCACGAATTTCTGAGGCTACTTCAGTATCTACAGCTGCTGCTGCTATTCCTGCTGTCTCTACAGCACCGGTTGCTTCTGTTGCCGGTAGTGTAACGTTGCGTCCACTATTGCCTCCTGCCTTACCAATATTGCCCAGATTGCCTACTTTTCCTCCTCTTCCTTCAGATTACTCCCTAGTTAGGCGTATCGATGTTCTTCAGGCTCGTGTTGATACGTTAGAGTCTGATCTTACGAATGTTCGAGATACTTTGACCTTTTTAATAAACTGGGTCAAGAATCAAGGGGGAGATGTTCCTGAAGAAGTTTGCAGATTGTCAGTAGTTCAGCCAAGACGTCAGAATGATGATGATGATGATGCTGATAATGCTGGTAATAGAAATAATTCTCGCCCAGTTTCTGACAAAGGAAAAGGTGTTGAGACTCAGGGGGAGACAGGAAGAGATACTACTCAGATTGGTACTTCTGGTGCGGGTGGATCAAGTGCTCCTCGTGATGTTGAAGTTATTGAAGCACTTGACTCAGGTAATTCTTCGAAATCGATTGATTATTTAAGTGATGATCAAGTTGAAGCTGAAACTGAACGATTAAAGCGTGAAGTTAAGGCAAAATTTGGACATGACTGTAATACCGAAGAAAATGCTTTTCATTCTGTATTTGATAACTTGTTAGATAAACAACAAAAAGCAGAAACTGAAAGAGAAAAAGAATTACAGATTCAAAGGCAAACAACCTTGGAATCTGATTCTGATTCTGATTCAACTTATGATTCTGATAAAGATTGATAAAGTGTATATTAGGTTGCATGTAATAATTTTACGACATGTAAATGTAATCTATCTTATTTCAATGCAATTATATTTCATCTTTATTATTATTATCATGATTATTCATTGTATTCTGGTGTTCATTTTGTGTAATCTTAATAGATGATACAGATGATGCAGAATTATTCTTTGATGGTGATGAACTTGAGGAAGGTGAGTTTGTTCCTGAACCGGATCTAAACATATTCAAGAAACCTTATGGGTTTGATGATGTTTGGGACTCAATTCCTGAAGATCCATCTATAGAAGAAAGAAAAGTGTTAGAGTTCAAGAGAAAAGAAGTTAAGGAAAGAATGCTTCAAGATTCAATTAGTAGCACCGCTAAAGTTTTAAATTTTGTGGTATATGCTAAGGTTGATGATACATTGATTCCTTTCCACTGGGAAATTAACTTGACAAGACCTTTTTATCCAAATGATTATCCAGTTCCTCTCAGAGAAGATGATCCACTGCAAGAGATTGATCGACTTGTGCCTGGGCAAAGAATTAATGAATATATATGCACATGGGATACTATGAAACCCATTATGTATTGGACTCATATCTCAGATAAAGATGCTGCAAAATATAAGACAATAATCTGGAGTTGGTTCTATGACGAAGAATTGAAGTTGTTCGTTCTTAAAAGACCAGAAGGTTGTCAGTATTTAGCATGGCGTGAGAGACACTTCAGAAGTTTGTGTGAAGAAGATCTACATGAACATGGAATTAATAGGATTATCAATCCAAGTGGTTATGGTCTTGCTGATGTTGTTGGTAAGAATCTTCATGAAGATTTCAAGTTGAGATCGAATATGAAAGACTCAGAGAAACCAAAGTTTCATATTGAACCAAGACAAAAGAAGAAGGTGGTTAAGCCAGACAAAAGTGTTGAGTATATTCAACATGATATCAAGTGTATGATCAAAGTCCCTGCCAAGAAGTGGGCACAAGATGTCTTTAATAAAATGGATAATTGGGAGATTGATCGGATTTCTGGTGAAGCCAAGATGTATGCAGACTCGAAGAAGACTATATTGTTGAGAAGGATGTATGATCCAATGCAGTTGGTTAACTTCTCGAGAAATGATCAGAGAAAATTATACGATACTGAATGTTCATTTTTACCATTCTGGAAGAATGAAGAAGATCGATATCGTAAGATTCTCCAAGTCTGCTTACACGAAAATATTCATGCAAATAGCAAGCGATTGTTATTTGATGGATGATGAAGATTCCTTTGAAGACTGAAGAAATCGAAGATGCTGCTGTCAAGGGGGAGTTTGTTGATGCATGTTGATGTGACAACAACAACTTAGATTTGATTAGTCTTTTAGATTAAGACATTATGTTATTTTATGTCTTATTTATATATGTGTAATTGATAGATTATGGACTTCATGTTTTGGTAATGATCGATTACATGTTTTGGTGTTATATATATGTTTATGTATGATGTTTGTTATGTGTGTTATACAAGTACAAACATAATATATGTTAGGTTCTTTGTACATGGAGTACTTGGAAAATAACTAGGCATAGATGTTGATGGTAATTAGTACTAACGAAGATAATCTTCGTTGGGTACTAACGAAGATAATCTTCGTTATATGGGCTGGGCTGCTAAGTTCGTAAGAACAAAGCCCAGCAGGCCCAATATCGATCAGAAACATATATAAATGAATGGAAACCCTAAATTGAGGTAATCCGTTCAACTCTCACACACCTACGGCGACTAAGTTCGTTTCTAGCATATAGAAAATGAAGATAGACCACATACGGCTGATTATATACATATAATTAGCAATATATTCGATAACTAATCAAACTAGTTATCTCGTGAGGATTCCGCACTCACGACATAACAATAGACGATCTCGAGAGCGATCTGCAGCTATCGAGGGACTCACATATTCCTAACCCTGGTGTGGACGATCTGATGCGTGTAAAATCGCGATTTAATTAGAATTGCATTTGTTTTGTATGGGATGTTTTGTTTGTTAGAAATATAATTGTAGTAGTTGATTTGTTTCCTTTATTGTATATTTGTACTTAGAATGTAATTGTCTAAGTATGGAAGGGGGCTTAGTGTAAATTAGTCATATGTATATAAACCCCCTCCATTAAGCAAATTGTAACCTTTTTACCCCATAATGCTATCCAATCTTTCCCTGCAACACATACTTTCTCTCTCTCTAGAAACTGCCATTGTTACACACACTAACACACACATAAGCTCAAATTCTATACTCTTTACATTTATGACTTTGAACATAATAATTGTTCGCTGTTATTAATGTTGGGAAACTGCTGGTGTACTCATAACATGATATATGCATTACTCGTATAAGACATGAAATGATAAACAAAAAAACGTAAATTATACTACATTTTCGACCTTTATTTACTTCAAACATGAATTAGTTTTTATAAATTTGTGATGGAAACAAAATATATAATGGTTTATAATACGTCCCACGGTGTATCAATATACCAAAGTATATTGAACACAGAACAGTTGTAGAGGGGGGTGAATACAACTTTCCACAATCTTTACAAACTTTTAACTCAAAACGTTTTAAGATTCAGACAATGAATATTAAGCAAGTAAGTAAAGTGCAAGAATCATTAAAACAGTAAAGCAGTAAAGAAATAAAACATTCTTGAACACAGATTGTTATTTTCAAATGTAATCCTTTATTAAGAAATAATCTATACAAAGAATTATAGGGTTGTTGCGGAATAAAGATAGCCTATAGATATCTAAACAACCCTATGAAATGACAAACAACAATCAATTAGTTTCAGCTCAAGAGAATCAGCCCAAGCTGATCTCGTATAGACTAAGTTGTGTGTAAGAGCAGAGAAACTTGTGTGAAGAATGATTCTCAGGAAATGCCACACATATGCAATCCATGAATGAGGCTTTTATAGGCACAAACGCTCCTTCATTAGGTGTCCGTTGCAGCTACGTGTTCTTCAATCAGTGGTTGATGAAGGAATAATCAATCATGCCTTTCATGGTACTTGTGGTCCCACACGTACTGACGCACATTCTTCATCCACCAATAGGAGTATGGACACGCATATGTAAACAACCACCAACCTGGATCCTAGGATTCTTCCTAGTCACGTCATTTGTCCTTATCTTCAATCTAGGTTGTTATCTTCACTTGATTGTCAGACACAGATTGGGCCATTTGTCAAGGCACCAATCTGCCTAAGTGTTTCCAAGCTGACTGCTAATCCCAAGTTGTCTTCCACTAACAACTTGGTCTTCTATCTTCAATCCTCCTCTTCGACTTGGACTGAATGCTAATACAATTTGATGCAACTTGAATAACACTTGCTTCCATAAGATATTACAATTACAAGTATGAAGCATGATCTGGGTCAGAGACAGATCGTAAGCTGTATCAGCTTAGTCTGACCCAGATCAGAGTATAAGAACCAAAAGATTACTAAGTGTTTATAGGTCAGATTTGTCATCATTAAATTTACAATTAACATTGGGACTCAACAATCTCCCCCTATTTGATGATGAAAAAACCCAACTACACTTCTAACTATCAGCTTACAAAGAATCAAATGAAAATATGACTAACAGCTTATGACCCTTTGAATCTTTTGGGTTCTTTTCAATCTGATATGAAATTTTAACAAGACAACTGAATTTGTACAAATACTTGTATATATTGAGAAATACAAAGTATTATAATGAGACTTTATTCCCCAATCAATTCTACAGTTTCTTGCTTAACTTCAAACGATGGAGCAATAGTCACATCTACTTGCCTATCTAACCCTTCATCTATAAGGAACTGCTCATACCCATTACCTTGTTCACTAAAGGTAACACAAAATATGTACAAGGTAAAAAGGTGCATAGTTGGTACCTCTTTCAGCTCAGCAGTCCTTTGGAATATAAGTTGTTAGGTCCAGATTTACTGGACTCGCTCCAGACTCGACTACTGGAGCCTTACTGAAGATCTGTCCAGAAATGATATTTATGGACCTACTCCAGACTTGGAATCTGGAGTCCCTCTGAAGATTTGTCCAGAAATAATGGAAGACGAGTGAGCAAATACTTGTATAGGAAATCTGGAGTATTCTCCAGATTAGCTCACTGGACTTCACCCCAGTCCAGATATACTCTACTGAAGACATTCTCACTGAAGTCAAAGACTGAAGTCAGAATAAAGAAGACTGACAAATGGCGGAGTCCACTGGAAGTCTTACCAGATCTGTACACTGGAGGATTATCAGTATTCTAGACCTTACAAGTCTGAACACTGATATCGAGTAATTGACTTTTGCCTTTACACACTTTCCAAAGAACATTCCACTTGTTCTTTACCAAAGTTTATACGTATGTAAAGGTGGTTGGTTAAAAGGATACAAAGTCATTTGATGTGACTTTATCCTTATACCTTATCCAATGCATTTAATGTTCTTGTCGGATCATTAAATGCATGCAACCATATTTGTACGGGACAAAATTCACTGGTGAATTTTGTTGCCTATAAATACAAAGTCATTTCCTTGATAAAAATACTTTTAAGCATACATTTTGCATTAGAGTGAATTTGTCTAAATACTCTCGATCTTAAACTGGGATACTTCACAACTTTAAGTATCTCGATCCATAAGAGTTATTTGACAAATATAGATCATTTGTAATTCATAGGTTGTTAGGATACATACTTATTTGTATTATCTTGATTCCACACAACCTTGTATTTTATTTAACATCATAAATAAAATACACCATTGAAAAATACATAATGTTCCACTTTACTTGTTTATTGCTTTAAATCTTGTATTACTTTATTTATATACTTGCATTTATATTTAAGTAATACTAGTCCATTCTAGTGATTATTAGACTTGTTGTATTTTACACTTTCTAGGTTAACCATCGTATTTCAGGGACTCACATTTGGTATCAGAGCAGAAGGCTAAACATTGCCTAGATCTGTTTCTTTGATGGCTAACCAAGAAAATACACAAGGAAGTTTTAATCTTGGTCCCGATCCTAATGTCAATATTAATGATCAAAATAATGAACCACCTATTGTTAATAACACTAATCCACCACCTCCTCCTCCTACTTGCTTCTCCACACGTGCATGTGCACTATTCAAATAATCCTGTTCCTAAATTCAGTGGGAACAGTGATGAGTTTGGTACGTGGAAGGCTAGGATGATTTTGCATATCACTGGTATTGAGAGGAACATGATGAAAATCTTAAATGAAGGTCCTTATGTCCCTACATCACCTCTCAATCCCCTTCTTGATCCTTCTGGATCTAGAAGAGGAAGGGAAAGAGGGAGGAACATTGGTCTGAAGAGGAGAGGAGATTGGTGAATCTAGACACCCTTCTCAAAAACATGATCCTCGGGGCCATTCCAGAAACCCTAATTCACACACTAGTTCTTTTTCCTAGTGCTAAAACCATGTGGGATGAGCTTCTAAACCAGCATGAAGGAGGAGATGACACCATTGTCACCAGAAAGGTCTCCTTAAACAAGAGGTATGAGTCATTTTTTGCTCAGCCTAATAAGTCTCTCACTGGTACTTACACCAGATTTATGAGTATCATAAACCAGTTGAGAGGTCTCGGGGTTGAGAAAGACAAGGATATACTTCTGGAGAAATTTTGTGATATTCTGCCCACCAAATGGTCTCACATGATCCTGGTCTTACGACAAGGTAAAACTCTGCACACACACACTCTCTCAACTTTATATGGAGCTTTCAGGTATACTGAAGAAAATCAAGCCCAGAGAGTGGTGGCAGAACAAGATGCTTTTAACCATGCCTCCAGTAGTCCTAATGTGGTTAGCCATACTGAACCACAAAGTACAGCACTGATATCTTCTGAGAATGTATTTTCTATGAAGAAGATGGTGTCTGAACTTTTGGATTCTGGAGAGTCCAGTCAAATCTCTCCAGACTGTTGTGATGAAACTGATGATGATGACCTCATTGCAATGATTGCTAAAACGTTTAACCATTTCAAAGCAAGAGCAATAGGCCATCTGGACAATTTGCATCCAGTTCTTCAACTGATAAGACCAATTTGACATGCTTTAAGTATGGCAAAAAGGGTCATTTCATGAAAGATTGCAGGTCTAGCCAGTTTGTATCCAAGCCTGGTCCATTTTCTTCAAATAATAAGCCTGATGATAGCTATAAATTGAAATATAAAAAGCTTAAGGCCCAGATTGCTCTCATGGCACAACAAATGGAAAACAATAATAAGTGCATGATCGCAACAACTGAAGAGAAGTGGTTCCTTCTGATGAATCATCTGCTGATGAAGAAGAAGAAAGAGATTGCTGTTACATGGCTCTGGCAGACGAAGAGCACCTGGTGAAGGAAGATGTCACATCTGGATGATGGGTGGACATTGTTATTAAGAAGGTTAGTGATTATGATAGTGCAACTGACCAAGAATTAAAATTGGACATAGCTGAAGCTCTTAATTCTGATTTGATATTTGTAGAAACTGTTAGATCTGATTGTGTAAATGGTCTAGAAACAGATTCTTCTGAAATAACTGTTTTAAAATCAAAATTGAAAGAACTTCAAGACATTGAACTGACATTTCAAGCCCAGGTTCTGGTAACTGAACAATTGATTCAAGAAAAACAAGATCTTGAAGTCATTTTAGAGAAAGAAAAACTGGTAATTAAATCATACTTAGATGGAAATACTCATGTAGCATCATTAATACCAGTAATCGATTGATTACCAGAGGGGTTCAGGCCCACCACTGTTTATGATGAGCCTGTAACTCCCAAGGCCAATATTTACCCAGTTCAATCCCCAGAGGTTAAGACTGGAGCATTCCAGATGACTGCTCCAGTTCAAAAGGTCAATCAGACAAAACCTTTGCCTCAGACCAATCCCCTACCTAAGCCTAGAACTGGAAAGGCTAATATCATCTGAGAAAAATCAAAACCTTTGCCTCAGACCAATCCCCTACCTAAGCCTAGAACTGGAAAGGCTAAGGTATCATCTGAAGAAAATATTTTGTCTAGGTTAGAGAGCCAGATTCAAACACTGACTCGTCAATTTCAAAGTTTTAATGCAAGATTAAACTTTATTGAGGGTACTTCATCTGGCCCTAGACAAAATACAAAACCTTTGCCTCAGACCAATCCCCTACCTAAGCCTAGAACTGGAAAGGCTAAGGTATCATCTGAAGAAAATATTTTGTCTAGGTTAGAGAGCCAGATTCAAACACTGACTCGTCAATTTCAAAGTTTTAATGCAAGATTAAACTTTATTGAGGGTACTTCATCTGGCCCTAGACAAAATACAAAACCTTTGCCTCAGACCAATCCCCTACCTAAGCCTAGAACTGGAAAGGCTAAGGTATCATCTGAAGAAAATATTTTGTCTAGGTTAGAGAGCCAGATTCAAACACTGACTCGTCAATTTCAAAGTTTTAATGCAAGATTAAACTTTATTGAGGGTACTTCATCTGGCCCTAGACAAAATACAAAACCTTTTGCAAAGAAAGTTAAATCTATTTCTACAGTTGAGAAAAAGAAAAAGGTTTCAAAACTATCAACCCCAGTGGTCTTTTCAACTAAGACCACTGTTGAAGAAAGTGAACTAAACCAGATTGCCCACAAAACATTCCACCAAGAAACTATGAAGCAAACATGTTTGTTCCTGATGACAGACCTGAAGGAGATAATTGGTTCTGGCATCCAAACAAAGATAGACCGAATACAAGAGCTTGAAGAATGACAAAGACTGGATATTTTTCACAAATCACTACTAAGGGGGAGATTGTTAGAAATATAGATGTAGTAGTTGATTTGTGTACCTTTATGTTAATTTGTACTTATAATGTAAACTTGTTAATATGGAAGGGGGCATAGTGTAAATAGCTCATATGTGTAACACCCCAAGCCGAGGCTCGGAATATCACGGAAATCATATAGCACAAGGTGGAATTACAATAGAAAGAACTAAATGCAAATAAAGGGTTCAGTGAATCCTTACAGGAAGATAAACAAGTATCAAAATACATATAGAGCAAGTCATCATCAAGATTACAACATAACATCAAAAAAAAAGCTAACGGATCTAAGTACAATGCAAAAGAAGGCAAATGGATCCTTGATCCATATAAGTCCAAGTCCGGGTTCAACAGCAAGCTAACAATCAAACTCCACGCCCTGGGTTAACCTGATTACCTGAAAAGTGTACTAAGCATAGTCAACACAAGGTTGGTGAGTTCGTAGTAATGGTTCATAAAGAACCATCGCCAATAACCACAATATACAAGTAGAGGTGAAACATGACTTACAGTGAGCCTCTAAGTAACACAATATCGTCCACAATCAAAGTCACACAAACAAGTAAGCGTGTAATAAATGAGCACAACTGATGTAAATATCAATACATGTGCCTAAAAGCATAAACGGTCATAATGCAATATCATATCGTAAATCGAACTCATAATAATCATGCCACAAATGCACCAAATAGGGTGTGCCTGCGTGTAAACCGCTTAAACAGAATATACATGCGTGTGAACCGCGTATATAAATAGGCCATGCTTGCGTGTGAACCGCGTAAAATATATATATGCTTGCGTGTGAACCGCGTATAAACATATATTAAGCTTGCGTGTGAACCGCGTACAAACACCAACCACAATTCAACAATCGTCAACCATCAATAATTAACGCAAAATAAACTACACGCACATACACTTAGGAGGATTCTGCTTTCATCAAGTTCTAGATGCTTATATATAGGGTCACCCGCAGCCTTCCCACCACATCTAGAACTCTTTGAAGGCGTAACCGACTTCCATGTATGCACGTCCATCCTAAATAGTAATAATAATCATAATAATATATATATCTCAATCCTTTACTAGAATCAACCATAATTACATTGCACATACATTTCATACGACTTTACTTTTAAGGAATCATAGATGCTTATATATAGGGTCACCCGCAGCCTTCCCACCACATCTATAATTCACTAAAGGTATCGTCGTCTTCCCTGTATGTACAACTATCCTAATCACAATATCAAATCACCACAAGATCATATGGGGTAAAGCAACATCGCATAATAAATGAGTACGCGAATTATTAACGTCAGATCATGTATCGTACGTATGTAAGACCATGATGTATATCAAATGCGTATCAATAACGTCCTCAATGCAACAATAAAAGTATGTTTGAGTGTGTACCGCACAAGTCAAGTAGAACAAAGCGTATATGAACATCCCAACACATTCCCAATATCCATCAATCACTCTAAACAACGCGTACATACACTTCGGAGGATTTTACTTTCATCAAGTTCTAGATGCTTATATATAGGGTCACCCGCAGCCTTCCCACCACATCTAAAACCTTTTGAAAGTAAAACCGACCTCTATGTATACATTACTATCCTAATTTATTTAACAATATCACAATCTCATACAAACCCATCAAGCACTAAAGCAAAACTATCCATCATTCATCCAATGTCACCAACTAGACATTTTGTACGTGAGTAAAATCAAACAACACCAACAATCATTTACAAACACAATTAACAAGTAATCACATAAGTTTACACTTTTCAGCCCGAATCTCAAGCGAGTAGGGAACTACGGAACTCACCTTGATTTCCAAGCAAACGACAAGTTAATATTGAGCTATAAATGTCCAACGACCGCCACGTGCCCACAACCTATCAATATATATCATGGTGTCATCAAAATCAACTCTATAACCCTACACAAGTTGGTTAAGTAAGTTTGAGTCGCGCCAAAATCCCACAACGCCTTAATGACTCTCCCGAGCATGAACTATAACACTTTGACCCGACATTTTTAGAAATGGAAAAGGATTCAGATCAAAAGGACTTTACCATGAGAAAGTAGACTCTCTCACGATTCCAACGATAGGTCATATGACTCAATTGGACTTACGGATCAAAAGTTACGATATTTCAAAATAAATCAGGTTTTGCTGTTCTGGAGGAAAGGTGCGGAGCACCAAAGAGGAGGTGCGACGCACCAAATGCTCAGAAATGCCCAGATCAGTTCCAAACAAGCCAAACACGAACCAAACTCAACCCAAACTCAATTTTTGATCACCAAATCGACTAGTGATGTTTCAAGACTCATTTTAAAGCTTATACAAACATATTTCAACATAAATAAACATAACCCCTATCTTAGTTTCGATTCATAACATCATAATCACATCCAAATCATTCAAACCCTAAATAAACCTAATTTGACCCAAAACAAGATTTAAGCCGATTTAGGACTTGTAAACGTTCAAGATGACTAGAAATGCATAAACTAACATAAATAGAAGTAAATGGGATGAATTAGACTCACCAAAACTTCTCTTTGAGCTAGAACCCGAAATTAGGTCAAAATGGGTAAAACCTTGCACTAAGACTTTGATTCTTCGATATGGTGACAAAGAGATGGAGACGAAGATGATTCCCGAGTTAAACTAGTTCCAAAACGCCAAATGATGCTAGAGAAATGAAGAGAGGAGATGGTTTGGTCTTTCTTTCTACTTAGAGAGAAAAGAGAAAGAAAGAAAGGAGAAGAGAGAAGTATGTGGTGAAGGGGGAGATAAGGGGAGTAAATGGGTCAAGAGGGCTGGTGGGTCGTGGATCACCCACGGGTCGGCCCGTTTCTCTTTTCAATCCAAATTTCAAAACGTTAGGCACTTAAACACCGATTAAAACATAATATCGACCCGACGAACATACCACATTGTCATTTAATCACAAAACGAACCAAATATTTCGTTGACTTAAATTGTTAGTCAAGTTGCACGTAAAGTCAAACGGTCAAAACTCACGGATGTTACATTATTCCCCCGTCAAAAGAATTTCGTCCCGAAATTCAACGAATTACCAATTGTTAAACAAATGTGGGTACTTAGGCCTCAACTCTAGCGATCTCCACCTCACATCAACCCATTTCTTGTCCTTGGCGACTTCATAATGAAGTCCATCACAATTTGTTTTCCTTCAAATCTCTCTCCCGTCTTTCACTACACACTTATTCGCATCTCGGAAGTCTATAAGGGTTTGACCACGCGCGCGATGTTAGGAAGTTAAGCATATACGAAATTTAAATTATCCAGATGGGACAAGCCCGATAAGTCACCCGGAGAGACCTCGGGGACTCAAGATTATCGGAGACGACGTTAGTTTCCAGATTCTTAAGACGGTAGCTCTAAGGACGCTTGAGTTTGACAATTTGCATGAAACCCTAAAAACCCTACCGTTAAATTTTTCTACATTGGTAACCCAACTACACAACTAAGAACCGTATTAACCGTTGGTATTCAAGTTGTACTCACTTAATCGTCAAGGACCTTAATATCTTAGAGCACAACGTACATGAAGAGTTTGTCGTCTTCTAGAGTCAAGGTGTACACACGGGGTATTTGACCAAATTTGGTTAATGAGTCGTTAAACACCCGAAATCTTAGACATAAAATTCCAAAACACCCGAACGAGCGTAATTCGAAGGAGTAACGTTAGGATAAACGAGGTCATAGTCTGTTTCAATATCGAATAGTGTCATAACATAACGATTGTTAAGAAGAATGTACCTTAACCAACGTTTGGATCATTTTGGCCTCCATTGCCAATTCCCGCAAAAGCTCGGTCACGAGGATGAACTTGATGGCCTTGTTGGCCACGGTTTTGGTTCGGCCCGGTAATTTGGAGTTGATTCGGATGGACCGCCACTTCAACTTGTTGTCCAATCCATTGCGGACAATTATTTCGGTAGTGATCAGGGCTTCCACATTTAAAGCACGTACCCCATGGAAAGTTGCCTTGAGGATGAATGGTTTGAAGAGGTACTATATTCAAAGGTGCCGTTTTCGGTGCTCTACAATCTCTTGCCAAATGTCCAAGTTGATTACAATTGAGGCAAGCTCCACATTGGGTGTTAATGGGATGATGCTTATTACACCTGTTACAAAAAGGATGAGGTCCCACATAAGGCCTCCTCGCCGGCTTAACTGCCGCCATCCCCCTTCTCCGGTTAACATTCGTGGGATCAAACCTTCCCATTTTCTTCATTCCACTTGATTCTCCAATTTCCTTTCTCTTGTTTGTTGAGGAGTTACTCAGAACACCGCTTCTCAACAAGTCTTCAGTCACACTACCGGCTCGGTTGACAGCATCGGCCAAAGAAGTAGGCATGTTAGAATTCACATAGGATCGGACTTGAGGATTCAAGCCCAATACAAACTTCTCGATGGCTCGAGCCTCAGAATCCACCAAATGAGGAATGAGGGTAGACAACTCTTGAAATCGGCTCCTTCCATATTGAGATTAGCAAACTCAATGGTCAAGTTTTGTAGTTCATAGGGAGGACAAAACTTTGCCTTCACTTTGTTCTTGAAATCGATCCATTCCAAGTTATAAGTCCGCCCCAAAGTTATCTCTTGGTTCCACCAACTCAAGGCGTCATTTTTAAACATGCCGGATGCATAAGAAATCCGGTCGTCATATGTGCAATGACTCCTCTCAATTACTGCCTCGATCTCCTCAAACCACCTTATACACTCTGTGGGACCGCCTCTTCCATTAAACTCCGGCGCCCCACAGCTTTTGAAGTCTTTAAATATACACCCCTGTCGGTATCCTCCATGTTGATTATACAGGGGTATACGGTTATCAACTCTCACTGGTTCCTCTTCTTCGTTTTCTGCGTCCTGAGGTTGAGCATTTTCATTATTCACATTTTCTGGGGCTTCATTGTTTTGAGCCACATTGTTCTGCCCAAGACTTGCCGTGACTTGAGCAATAATGGTTGGCATGAGATTGGCAATCGTTTGAGCGATCACCTCAACCATGTTTGGTTCAGGAATTTCACCACGACCCCTTCCTTGACCTCTACCACGGCCTCTACCTCTACCTCCTTGTACCTCCGGTTGAGCTTCCGGTTGAGGTTCTTCCGATTCAGCCCTATAGTTCGTTCCGGCTCTCCTTGGTTTCACCATTTCTATAAAACAAGTGACACGTTGATCCTAGAGTTAGTCTCAAATGCTCACATGTTAGTCACACAAGTAGTCAATGCTCTCATACCGATACCACATACTCATTTCATATCATTAAACTAAGGCAAGAGTGCTAGAATCCTTTGAGATTGTTACATATCATATCATCAAGTCGAATTCATTACAATAGTTCATCATTAATTTAAGTAATCACCTCAATACATCATACCATCAAACAATTAACACAAAGGGTTCAAGTATAATCTGGATTCGATATGCTCTCTAGTCATTGACCAGGTATGTATACAGGGTGTACCAACGGCTAACCCTCCACCCAATCAACTTCCATTAAGTATATCGGTTCCTTATTATACTCTAAGCCACACGTGCGCAATCCACGATGTCATTAACTTGTTATAATGTTGGGCGACCATAAAAGAGTTGATCGGGTTCTTTTAGGGTTGCCACAATATTATACTAAGTTAATACCATAACTTCATTTTGCTCTAACGCATCCAACAAACATCAGTCAGTAACAACAATCCATATCAATGACAATTAATTTCAATCAATGCACACATTAACCACATTGTACCCATTCCACATTCATCACGTTGAATTCAATCCATCACATAAGTGGTCTTAACTACGAACTCACAATATACACTTTCTAAGGTTCACAGAATTCATGTTGCACACAAATTTCCTAACCATGCATGCTATATGAAGAGTTTTAACTTAAGCCGTAGTCTAGGTCAAACCGCCTAATTCTCTACGACCACGCATGGGCCACCATTCTGTAACACCCCAAGCCGAGGCTCGGAATATCACGGAAATCATATAGCACAAGGTGGAATTACAATAGAAAGAACTAAATGCAAATAAAGGGTTCAGTGAATCCTTACAGGAAGATAAACAAGTATCAAAATACATATAGAGCAAGTCATCATCAAGATTACAACATAACATCAAAAAAAAAGCTAACGGATCTAAGTACAATGCAAAAGAAGGCAAATGGATCCTTGATCCATATAAGTCCAAGTCCGGGTTCAACAGCAAGCTAACAATCAAACTCCACGCCCTGGGTTAACCTGATTACCTGAAAAGTGTACTAAGCATAGTCAACACAAGGTTGGTGAGTTCGTAGTAATGGTTCATAAAGAACCATCGCCAATAACCACAATATACAAGTAGAGGTGAAACATGACTTACAGTGAGCCTCTAAGTAACACAATATCGTCCACAATCAAAGTCACACAAACAAGTAAGCGTGTAATAAATGAGCACAACTGATGTAAATATCAATACATGTGCCTAAAAGCATAAACGGTCATAATGCAATATCATATCGTAAATCGAACTCATAACAATCATGCCACAAATGCACCAAATAGGGTGTGCCTGCGTGTAAACCGCTTAAACAGAATATACATGCGTGTGAACCGCGTATATAAATAGGCCATGCTTGCGTGTGAACCGCGTGCGTGTGAACCGCGTAAAATATATATATGCTTGCGTGTGAACCGCGTATAAACATATATTAAGCTTGCGTGTGAACCGCGTATAAACATATATATAGCTTGCGTGTGAACCGCGTATAAACATATATTAAGCTTGCGTGTGAACCGCGTATAAACATATATTAGCTTGCGTGTGAACCGCGTATAAACATATATATAGCTTGCGTGTGAACCGCGTATAAACATATATTAAGCTTGCGTGTGAACCGCGTATAAACATATATTAAGCTTGCGTGTGAACCGCGTATAAACATATATATAGCTTGCGTGTGAACCGCGTATAAACATATATTAAGCTTGCGTGTGAACCGCGTATAAACATATATTAAGCTTGCGTGTGAACCGCGTATAAAATATATATAGCTTGCGTGTGAACCGCGTATAAACATATATTAAGCTTGCGTGTGAACCGCGTATAAACATATATTAAGCTTGCGTGTGAACCGCGTGCGTGCGTGTGAACCGCGTATAAAATATATATATGCTTGCGTGTGAACCGCGTATAAACATATATTAAGCTTGCGTGTGAACCGCGTATATAATATCTTGCGTGTGAACCGCGTATAAACATATATTATGCTTGCGTGTGAACCGCGTAAAATATATATATGCTTGCGTGTGAACCGCGTATAAACATATATTAAGCTTGCGTGTGAACCGCGTACAAACACCAACCACAATTCAACAATCGTCAACCATCAATAATTAACGCAAAATAAACTACACGAAAGAAAGAAAGAAAGAAAGAAAGAAAGAAAGAAAGAAAGAAAGAAAGAAAGAAAGAAAGAAAGAAAGAAAGAAAGAAAGAAAGAAAGAAAGAAAGAAAGAAAGAAAGAAAGAAAGAAAGAAAGAAAGAAAGAAAGAAAGAAAGAAAGAAAGAAAGAAAGAAAGAAAGAAAGAAAGAAAGAAAGAAAGAAAGAAAGAAAGAAAGAAAGAAAGAAAGAAAGAAAGAAAGAAAGAAAGAAAGAAAGAAAGAAAGAAAGAAAGAAAGAAAGAAAGAAAGAAAGAAAGAAAGAAAGAAAGAAAGAAAGAAAGAAAGAAAGAAAGAAAGAAAGAAAGAAAGAAAGAAAGAAAGAAAGAAAGAAAGAAAGAAAGAAAGAAAGAAAGAAAGAAAGAAAGAAAGAAAGAAAGAAAGAAAGAAAGAAAGAAAGAAAGAAAGAAAGAAAGAAAGAAAGAAAGAAAGAAAGAAAGAAAGAAAGAAAGAAAGAAAGAAAGAAAGAAAGAAAGAAAGAAAGAAAGAAAGAAAGAAAGAAAGAAAGAAAGAAAGAAAGAAAGAAAGAAAGAAAGAAAGAAAGAAAGAAAGAAAGAAAGAAAGAAAGAAAGAAAGAAAGAAAGAAAGAAAGAAAGAAAGAAAGAAAGAAAGAAAGAAAGAAAGAAAGAAAGAAAGAAAGAAAGAAAGAAAGAAAGAAAGAAAGAAAGAAAGAAAGAAAGAAAGAAAGAAAGAAAGAAAGAAAGAAAGAAAGAAAGAAAGAAAGAAAGAAAGAAAGAAAGAAAGAAAGAAAGAAAGAAAGAAAGAAAGAAAGAAAGAAAGAAAGAAAGAAAGAAAGAAAGAAAGAAAGAAAGAAAGAAAGAAAGAAAGAAAGAAAGAAAGAAAGAAAGAAAGAAAGAAAGAAAGAAAGAAAGAAAGAAAGAAAGAAAGAAAGAAAGAAAGAAAGAAAGAAAGAAAGAAAGAAAGAAAGAAAGAAAGAAAGAAAGAAAGAAAGAAAGAAAGAAAGAAAGAAAGAAAGAAAGAAAGAAAGAAAGAAAGAAAGAAAGAAAGAAAGAAAGAAAGAAAGAAAGAAAGAAAGAAAGAAAGAAAGAAAGAAAGAAAGAAAGAAAGAAAGAAAGAAAGAAAGAAAGAAAGAAAGAAAGAAAGAAAGAAAGAAAGAAAGAAAGAAAGAAAGAAAGAAAGAAAGAAAGAAAGAAAGAAAGAAAGAAAGAAAGAAAGAAAGAAAGAAAGAAAGAAAGAAAGAAAGAAAGAAAGAAAGAAAGAAAGAAAGAAAGAAAGAAAGAAAGAAAGAAAGAAAGAAAGAAAGAAAGAAAGAAAGAAAGAAAGAAAGAAAGAAAGAAAGAAAGAAAGAAAGAAAGAAAGAAAGAAAGAAAGAAAGAAAGAAAGAAAGAAAGAAAGAAAGAAAGAAAGAAAGAAAGAAAGAAAGAAAGAAAGAAAGAAAGAAAGAAAGAAAGAAAGAAAGAAAGAAAGAAAGAAAGAAAGAAAGAAAGAAAGAAAGAAAGAAAGAAAGAAAGAAAGAAAGAAAGAAAGAAAGAAAGAAAGAAAGAAAGAAAGAAAGAAAGAAAGAAAGAAAGAAAGAAAGAAAGAAAGAAAGAAAGAAAGAAAGAAAGAAAGAAAGAAAGAAAGAAAGAAAGAAAGAAAGAAAGAAAGAAAGAAAGAAAGAAAGAAAGAAAGAAAGAAAGAAAGAAAGAAAGAAAGAAAGAAAGAAAGAAAGAAAGAAAGAAAGAAAGAAAGAAAGAAAGAAAGAAAGAAAGAAAGAAAGAAAGAAAGAAAGAAAGAAAGAAAGAAAGAAAGAAAGAAAGAAAGAAAGAAAGAAAGAAAGAAAGAAAGAAAGAAAGAAAGAAAGAAAGAAAGAAAGAAAGAAAGAAAGAAAGAAAGAAAGAAAGAAAGAAAGAAAGAAAGAAAGAAAGAAAGAAAGAAAGAAAGAAAGAAAGAAAGAAAGAAAGAAAGAAAGAAAGAAAGAAAGAAAGAAAGAAAGAAAGAAAGAAAGAAAGAAAGAAAGAAAGAAAGAAAGAAAGAAAGAAAGAAAGAAAGAAAGAAAGGAGAAGAGAGAAGTATGTGGTGAAGGGGGAGATAAGGGGAGTAAATGGGTCAAGAGGGCTGGTGGGTCGTGGATCACCCACGGGTCGGCCCGTTTCTCTTTTCAATCCAAATTTCAAAACGTTAGGCACTTAAACACCGATTAAAACATAATATCGACCCGACGAACATACCACATTGTCATTTAATCACAAAACGAACCAAATATTTCGTTGACTTAAATTGTTAGTCAAGTTGCACGTAAAGTCAAACGGTCAAAACTCACGGATGTTACATATTATATAAACCCCCTCCATAAGTGAAAATGTAACCTTTCAACCCCATTAATGCTATCTAATCTTCCCTGCCAAACACACTTTCTCTCTCTACTTTCTCTCTCTTCAAACCACCATTGTTACACACACCTAACACATACATAAGCTCAAATTCTTCACTTTACACTTTGTGTACTATCTTTGCATTATTAGATTTCTGGATCAACATTCCAGGGAAAGACTTGAAAGATATTTTTGTTCTTAAAAATGTTTTAAGTTCAGGGGGAATTTATTAATTTATTTTCTCACTGGACAAATTCTTCAGAAAATATTACTGGTACTTTGTAAATGTGTCCCTCTCACTGGTAATTGGACAGGTTGAAGTGCGTGTTTGAGGTGACTTATGTCTCCTTGTAAATGTGTCCCTCTCATTTGTCTGTATTAGTTGACGTGCACGTTTGAGGTTACCAGTCTTTCAAAATGGTTTCACTGGTACTTTACTGGAGTGTCCCTCCAGTGTACCATCAGTATATGTTCACTGGACTAATCCACCAGTGATACTGGAGTGTCCCTCCAGTGTACCATCAGTATATGTTCACTGGACTAATCCACCAGTGATACTGGAGTGTCCCTCCAGTGTACCATCAGTATATGTTCACTGGACTAATCCACCAGTGATACTGGAGTGTCCCTCCAGTGTACCATCAGTATATGTTCACTGGACTAATCCACCAGTGATACTGGAGTGTCCCTCCAGTGTACCATCAGTATATGTTCACTGGACTAATCCACCAGTGATACTGGAGTGTCCCTCCAGTGTACCATCAGTACATGTTCACTGGACTAATCCACCAGTGATACTGGAGTGTCCAGTTAACCTCCAGATGCACTGAAATATGTCATAATATTTTCTAAATACTTGGTCATTGTGCGTGCCACGTAAGCAAACCTTTTTAAAGATATTTTAATCCTACGTGGCATGTAAATTTTTCAACGTAATGATGGTATTTTTACCTTGGGAAGTCAAAAAGAGTAACTTGTTAATGTTTGTGGGCTGTAAACCGTCACACATTTATGTGTGATGTGATGTAATTAATGCGGATCTCAAACCCGACCAAAATTTTATTTGATAATTTCAAATTAAACCGTTTGAGTTCCACATTCTCTCTCCTATAAATACCCATTTTCAATTTCATTTGCATTTACTTCGAACATATTTACTCCCAAATCTTTCAAATTCCTTCATTTATTTCTTCATTCAATTTCCAATCATATTTATCTCTCTTATTTACTCCATTTCCATTCAATTCTTCATCAAATCTTCATCATAACCCTATATATTCAATTTCATCTTCATCTATTCTTTATAAAATGGCACCCAGACAATCCAAATCGCTTAAAAATCTGCTTGCCGCTGAATATACTCCTTCTGAAAATGTTGACAGGGCAACTCATATCACTCTTGAGGCAAATGCCATAAGAATAAACATGAACAACTGGATGGCCAGACTTTCACTCTCCAGTGTTCATGATGCTCAATCTGTTATTGGGAGATTAAACACATTTTTTCTCTCATGTCCTTTATATGGTGCTTTAACATTAAATCCAGGAAGGATGTACCATGATTACCTTTGTGAATTCTGGTACACTGCAAAATACGATGATGAAACGTCATCAATCAATTATACTCTCAAGGGAGGTACCAGATCCCTTGGTTTCACTGCTAGTCTACTCAGGTCTGTTCTTCAGTTGAACTATTTTGAACAGAATGAGTTGCCTATTGAACTTCCCTCTGGGATCAATACAAGGGAAGTGTGCAGACTGATGGGGCACACAGATATCATGGATGAGCATGGCCAGCTATCCAGGAAAGGAACTATCTACATGAGCAAACTGTCAGACTCATGGAGATACTTCTTCACGCACATCGTTGAATGTCTGGGAGGCAGTTCTGGAGGGTTAGACCAGATAAATCAAACCCATCTCCAGATTGCCTACTGCCTATGGTTTGGGCTTAGAGTGGACTTTGCTCAGATTCTTTTTGATGACCTGGTAGAGCGTCTTAGAGTGAAAGGTAGAAAACCCTTTGTTCCTTATATCCGTTTTCTTTCACTCATGTTTAAAAGAGCTCTTGGAGACCAGTATGATTTTGAGACTACTCACTTTTCTGTGAGTGAGTATATGAGGGATCTGGTCAACCTCAGATCTCCACTGAACGAGGTAGATATTCCTCAGTCCATGCTCTCCTTTCAGAGAGAAGAAGCTGAAATGGCTCCAGGTAGAGGTCAGGTTAGTGAAGGACCCTCTGGTGATCAAGATGTACAGATCATAGAAGCTGTACAACCCATTCGACAAATTGCTCCTGAAGGTCAAGGACAGAAGTTGTTGAACCTTCCAGACGACCTAGAACTAACAGGCGTCTGATGAGAGCTGGACTTCAGGTGAATCCTGAAAGACATCCTGGTGATGTAATGAATCTGGATGGGTCTCCGATTTTTGAGCAAGAGCATGTACCAGTTGTTGGGCAGGTGACTGATGAGGAGATTGAAAATGTGGCCCAGATTATTGAGCAGGTTGTTGAGGAAGTCGAACAAGATGTTCAGACTGATGAACATGTATCTGGTGAGCAAGAGGCTCAAATAGACTTGAATGTAGAGGCTGGTGAACAAGTTAATGAACAGGCTGGTGAACAGACTGGTGATCAGACAGTTGGGATGGCTCCAGAATGTGGTGACAAGTTAATGAACAGGCTGGTGAACAAGTTAATGACAGGCTGGTGAACAAGTTAATGACAGGCTGGTGAACAAGTTAATGACAGGCTGGTGAACAAGTTAATGACAGGCTGGTGAACAAGTTAATGACAGGCTGGTGAACAAGTTAATGACAGGCTGGTGAACAAGTTAATGACAGGCTGGTGAACAAGTTAATGACAGGCTGGTGAACAAGTTAATGTACAGGCTGGTGAACAAGTTAATGAACAGGCTGGTGAACAAGTTAATGAACAGGCTGGTGAACAAGTTAATGACAGGCTGGTGAACAAGTTAATGACAGGCTGGTGAACAAGTTAATGACAGGCTGGTGAACAAGTTAATGACAGGCTGGTGAACAAGTTAATGACAGGCTGGTGAACAAGTTAATGACAGGCTGGTGAACAAGTTAATGACAGGCTGGTGAACAAGTTAATGACAGGCTGGTGAACAAGTTAATGACAGGCTGGTGAACAAGTTAATGACAGGCTGGTGAACAAGTTAATGACAGGCTGGTGAACAAGTTAATGACAGGCTGGTGAACAAGTTAATGACAGGCTGGTGAACAAGTTAATGTACAGGCTGGTGAACAAGTTAATGAACAGGCTGGTGAACAAGTTAATGAACAGGCTGGTGAACAAGTTAATGTACAGGCTGGTGAACAAGTTAATGAACAGGCTGGTGAACAAGTTAATGAACAGGCTGGTGAACAAGTTAATGACAGGCTGGTGAACAAGTTAATGACAGGCTGGTGAACAAGTTAATGACAGGCTGGTGAACAAGTTAATGACAGGCTGGTGAACAAGTTAATGACAGGCTGGTGAACAAGTTAATGACAGGCTGGTGAACAAGTTAATGACAGGCTGGTGAACAAGTTAATGACAGGCTGGTGAACAAGTTAATGACAGGCTGGTGAACAAGTTAATGACAGGCTGGTGAACAAGTTAATGACAGGCTGGTGAACAAGTTAATGTACAGGCTGGTGAACAAGTTAATGAACAGGCTGGTGAACAAGTTAATGAACAGGCTGGTGAACAAGTTAATGACAGGCTGGTGAACAAGTTAATGACAGGCTGGTGAACAAGTTAATGACAGGCTGGTGAACAAGTTAATGACAGGCTGGTGAACAAGTTAATGACAGGCTGGTGAACAAGTTAATGACAGGCTGGTGAACAAGTTAATGACAGGCTGGTGAACAAGTTAATGACAGGCTGGTGAACAAGTTAATGACAGGCTGGTGAACAAGTTAATGACAGGCTGGTGAACAAGTTAATGTACAGGCTGGTGAACAAGTTATGAACAGGTTGTTGAACAAGATGTTCAAACTGATGAACATGTATCTGGTGAGCAAGAGGCTCAAATAGACTTGAATGTAGAGGCTGGTGAACAAGTTAATGAACAGGCTGGTGAACAGACTGGTGATCAGACAGTTGGGATGGCTCCAGAATGGGATGATGTAGATTCCCCAATGTCTGAAGGTTTTGATGTAAACATGAATTTCTTGGGTGATGAAGAAGAAAATATTGACACATCTGCTATTGCTTCAGTCACCCAACCAATTATATCTTCTGAAATGCCACCACCACCAGAATCAAACATGCCACCACCACCACCACCTTCAATTCCTAGAGATACACAATACTTCACTCCTGCAACCATTCAAACTTCACAATCTCAACCTCCACCACTTGAAACACCAGTCACCGTATCTGAACAAGCTGCTGGTACTGAAGCCAGTGAGCCCCAGTTTGAGTCCTTCCCAGATATACCAACAACTCTGAAGTCAGTTAAAGGAAAACAACAAATGGTATCTGGAGAAGAAGAGCAAACTGCTGAAGATGCTGATGATGAAACCTCCAAGAAGCTTGAACAAGAGTGCATAATGATTGAAATCTTCAAAAGAAATCAAAAAGATGAACTGCTGGCCCATCAAAGGGAGATGGCATCTATGGGGACTCTGGACTCTTACAATGCTGGCAGGTTAGGCATAAATATACCACCACCACCACCACCACCACCACCACCACCACCACCACCACCACCACCACCACCACCACCACCACCACCACCACCACCACCACCACCACCACCACCACCACCACCACCACCACCACCACCACCACCACCACCACCACCACCACCACCACCACCACCACCACCACCACCACCACCACCACCACCACCACCACCACCACCACCACCACCACCACCACCACCACCACCACCACCACCACCACCACCACCACCACCACCACCACCACCACCACCACCACCACCACCACCACCACCACCACCACCACCACCACCACCACCACCACCACCACCACCACCACCACCACCACCACCACCACCACCACCACCACCACCACCACCACCACCACCACCACCACCACCACCACCACCACCACCACCACCACCACCACCACCACCACCACCACCACCACCACCACCACCACCACCACCACCACCACCACCACCACCACCACCACCACCACCACCACCACCACCACCACCACCACCACCACCACCACCACCACCACCACCACCACCACCACCACCACCACCACCACCACCACCACCACCACCACCACCACCACCACCACCACCACCACCACCACCACCACCACCACCACCACCACCACCACCACCACCACCACCACCACCACCACCACCACCACCACCACCACCACCACCACCACCACCACCACCACCACCACCACCACCACCACCACCACCACCACCACCACCACCACCACCACCACCACCACCACCACCACCACCACCACCACCACCACCACCACCACCACCACCACCACCACCACCACCACCACCACCACCACCACCACCACCACCACCACCACCACCACCACCACCACCACCACCACCACCACCACCACCACCACCACCACCACCACCACCACCACCACCACCACCACCACCACCACCACCACCACCACCACCACCACCACCACCACCACCACCACCACCACCACCACCACCACCACCACCACCACCACCACCACCACCACCACCACCACCACCACCACCACCACCACCACCACCACCACCACCACCACCACCACCACCACCACCACCACCACCACCACCACCACCACCACCACCACCACCACCACCACCACCACCACCACCACCACCACCACCACCACCACCACCACCACCACCACCACCACCACCACCACCACCACCACCACCACCACCACCACCACCACCACCACCACCACCACCACCACCACCACCACCACCACCACCACCACCACCACCACCACCACCACCACCACCACCACCACCACCACCACCACCACCATCTTCAGAACCACCACCACCACCACCACCACCAGAATCAAACATGCCACCACCACCACCACCTTCAATTCCTAGAGATACACAATACTTCACTCCTGCAACCATTCAAACTTCACAATCTCAACCTCCACCACTTGAAACACCAGTCACCGTATCTGAACAAGCTGCAACTGAAGAGGACTGGGCACAAGTACCTCTTATGACCAGATTGCCTTCCAATCTTGAACCTCCCAGTGGTCTCTCCACTTCATCTTCTGCCGAGGTCCAAGGCCTTTTAAGTAAGGTGGCGGACCTGGAGAGATCACTCCAGACTTCATCGCAGGTTATTTCAGACTTTAAATCCTTATTATCAAATAACCTTGCATCTGAGATGAATCTGTTTGCTGGGAATGAGAAGCTTGTGTTTGAGAAGCTTGATGAACTGGTACTGGCCACAAACAACAATACTGAAAATTTCAAAGTGTAATTTATTTATTGATATTAAACAAATTACAAGGTTGATGCGGAACCAAGATAATACACGAATGTAAATATCCTAACAACCTATGAAATACAATTGATCTATACTCGGAATTTCTCTTCAACAATCGAAACACTTAAAGTAGTGAAATGTTCCTTTTAGCGATTGAGAGAATATTGCACAAGTTCACCAAGAATATTGCAGGTTTGCAAAGTATGAAGTTATTCGTTTGTGTGTGAAATAACTTGTGATTCTTGGTTGTGCAATGACTTGTATTTATAGGCAAAGTTAACATTGGGATGTTAACTTTAGCCGTACAAATGTGGTTGTGAGCATTTAAGGAATAGCATTTAATTCCTTAAAAAGCGTTGTAAAGTCGCATGTTAAAGTGACTTTACACAACCACCTTTATGTACCTTTTAATACTTAAATAATAAGATAAGGCTTATTATCCGGGTAAAGGTACATAAAGTATACAAGTCAATTCCTCGTAATCAGTGTAAAGCTTTGTAAGGGCTTTCCACTGATGGTCTCCAGTTTGTAACTGACTAGAATGTCAACTGGGCTTCGCTGCCATTGTCATTCTCTTTCTTCCATTTGTTGTCTTCGACTTCAACTGGAATGTTTCTTCAACTTGGTCAGTTCTCAACTGGAGGAAGTCTTCAGTTGCGTTAACTGTACGGTGCAACTGGACTTCAATATATTTCTCGACAAATCTTCTTGGTCACCAGTTTACTGGGTCACCAGGTGCAACTGGTGAACTGGTCAGTGTGAACTGGTGACTGGCCAGTTCCAGGTGAACTGGTCCTAACAAATTCCCCCTATTTGTCTTAGAAATATAGTCTAAGTCTTTTCTAGTTTTTTGTATCTATACAAGTGTGAACTATAGAGACTTGTTTGATTTAAATCTATCTAAGATATCTAAGGCATTTTTATAGATCAATAAATGCCTTAGGTTTTTCTTTTGTGTTTGTTAGATTTTAATCTATTATCTACCTTGTGGTTACAAACTGGTAACTTCTTTTATACAAGGGATGAAATTTACACAAGTTACAACAGAATGTAAAACAAATTACAAGAAGATAAAATGAAGAAAGAACTTAAACAGATGGCCCTTCGCCAGTTCTTCTTCTTTTGGCAACTGTAGAAATGGGCTGTTTGTCTTCAGGATCAACATTCAGTCTCTCTTCAATATTTTCCTTAAACTTGAGCAGACTTTGAAGAACAAACATCCATCCTCTTTCGACCTTGTTCCTTAGTTGCTTGGCCTCCAACAGTTTTGCCATTTCCACCAGTTCCGAGTAACCATAAGAAAGTACGTCAGGATTCTCAGTTTGCCTTAAGGGTCCATCCAGATGTTGAACCCCAACTGTGAAATGTTTGGTACCTGGTTTGATAAAAACTTTCATATCAACAATCTTACCAGGGTGATATCTCCGCTGTTGCACTTCAGATAAGTACTCTCTAGCTTCAGATTCATTGGCCAGTTTGATCTGGCCAGTGCTCATACTATGTACTGCAGCTTTGATATCTTCACTTGAAGGTTCAGTTGTTTCCACCCAGGTTCTAAGGTCAGCATCTCTTGGCAACATCTTAGGTTTACCTTTGGACTTGGGTGGATTCAACACCTGTTTGACCACTTTCTTAACATGTTCAACCCTCTTGAGAATTCCTTCAGTTCTTACTTCTTTTGCCTTATCCACTGTGATATTTAAACACCTGGCATCATATTCAGCCTCATCCTCCCTATAGTGTTTGTCAAGCTCAATCTCCAGTTGTTCTTTCAGTGCATTAATAATTCTGGGATCAGCCTTGACTTTGGCATATTCTGCAAGTGTCATGCCCAGAAGACGACCATCACTTATATCAAGAAGAGTTGGGGCTAAAGTATTTCTATCTTTTGTTTGATTTACCCTCATTTGTTTCTTTCTCTCCTTGATTGCATCTCCAAGCCTTGCCAGTTGCCTACTAACATCTTCTGAAACTGGAGGAAGCTGATCAATGTTGCCAGTTTCTAACACACTGGCTTCAGTACCAGTTGTTTTTGCTTGTTCACCAGTGGCCGGCCCAACTTCCTTTCCTTTCCCTTTATTCCCCCTATCAACAACATCTTCAAACTGTTCAATAACCTGCTCATCACCTTCATCTGACCCAACAACAGTCCTTTCTACCAGTTGTCTTGCACTAACTGGACCTGGCAGTCTTGGTCCAGGTGCAAGGATATTCCTTCTATCCCTTTCCCCCTTGGCAACATCGAGACCTGCACGAATGGCTGCCCAGTCTTCATTACTGGAGGGCAAACGGGCTAGAGGCTGCCACGATTGCATATCCTTGCACTCTCTGAACACAGTGCAAATCATTCTAAAGGATCTCCACAAGTGGTTAATCTCTTGAGACTGGACCAATACATTTGCTGCAGTTTGGTCCTGTCCAGTCTTCAAGTCTTTCAATAGCTTTGAGTCTTCATCTAAACCCTTAACCACTTGTTCCTTTACTTCAGCATCTTTTTGTTTCAAACTATCCACTGGCTTCAGTACCAGTTGTTTTTGCTTGTTCACCAGTGGCCGGCCCAACTTCCTTTCCTTTCCCTTTATTCCCCCTATCAACAACATCTTCAAACTGTTCAATAACCTGCTCATCACCTTCATCTGACCCAACAACAGTCCTTTCTACCAGTTGTCTTGCACTAACTGGACCTGGCAGTCTTGGTCCAGGTGCAAGGATATTCCTTCTATCCCTTTCCCCCTTGGCAACATCGAGACCTGCACGAATGGCTGCCCAGTCTTCATTACTGGAGGGCAAACGGGCTAGAGGCTGCCACGATTGCATATCCTTGCACTCTCTGAACACAGTGCAAATCATTCTAAAGGATCTCCACAAGTGGTTAATCTCTTGAGACTGGACCAATACATTTGCTGCAGTTTGGTCCTGTCCAGTCTTCAAGTCTTTCAATAGCTTTGAGTCTTCATCTAAACCCTTAACCACTTGTTCCTTTACTTCAGCATCTTTTTGTTTCAAACTATCCACTCCAGTTACCAGTTTATTGATTGAAGAATTGTGAGAGGCTAACTGAGTGTTCATAGCATTAACTGCTCCCCTTAACTGCCTAACTTCAAGTGCCAGAGGCTCCAGATTAATCTGAGGAGGTGGGAGCTTGGCAAATTCAGCCATAACCTTCTTAACCAGTTCATCTTCTTGACTGGCCAGTTTTTCATCAATCATCTGGCCAACAGAAGTGGCCACCTGCTGACCAATTTCAACTACATCAAGGCCAGGTCTTTCAAACAACTCTTTGACCTGCCTTTCTATCTCCTTCAGATCCACCTCTGATGATCGAACAGTGTTACTCAAGAGGTTGGAGATAGATGTATTGACATTGGAATGGGTTAAGTCAAAAGCTTCCTTCAGAGATGTGGACAAATTGTTACAGCTTGAGACTAACTCATTCAACTTCTGAAATACCAAGTCCTCATTGGCAGCAAACTTATTAATTCCCAAATCAACAACCTTAGAGTTTGTGATTGTTTCCTTGTTGAATTTGGAAAGGGACTTGGCATTTTGCTCAATTGTCTTATGAACACCCTCCACCCGTTTGATCAGGTTTTGGATGTCGGTTGAGAACAAGACAAATTGAGTTTCCAGTGACAAAGGAGAAGTTGTCACTGGACCAGTAGCAGGCTGCACCAGTTCAACTGGAGAAGGTAAAACAAAAGAAGCCTCTCCAGTTGTTCCAGTGGCAGAAGAAGGAAAAATTGGGGGTGAAAAAGAACGCTGAGGAGATTCAATGTGTTGGTCAGGCTGAGAATGCTCAGGTATGACCAACGGCGACGGTGTTGATTGAGTTCTTTGTGGGGAAATATTTGTAAGAGTATCTTGATGGGAAACTGAAACTTGGTGTTCTAGGGGTTGATCAAAGAAAGAAGGGAGTTGAGCATGTACAGATGCATCAACCATTTCTTGATCAGCTTGTGTTCCTTCTGAATCTGAAGATTCAAGATGGAACTCATCCTCATTTATGCCTAGATTCATAAATGATAGGGATGGCTGAACATCAAGTTCAGGCTCCTGATGACCAGTTCCAGTTACCTGGATGGTTTCATCAGTTTAAGGATCAGATGCCGAAGCATCTTCACCAGGGATAGACGTGATAGGAATGGCTTCAGTTATGGTTGTTCTATCCTCAACCACAACTTGAGACGAACTGGAGGGTCCCTCATTATTTTGAGGCCCGCCCAGTTATCTTTCTGATTCACTTTCCAAAGGTGCATCAGTTTTAGCAAATGCCAGCTGCATCTGCTCTGGAATCTCGACCTCTCCAGCTTCAGAAACAAGAGAGTCTAAATTCCTCATTAAATCTGGCCTCGTGAACGGAGAGTCTGTATTTCTATACTCTTCTTCGCCCAGAATTTGCTTAAAACATAAAGAAAGAAATCTGGAAAAGGGGATACACACACCCCTGGAGCCTTTCAGCTTTTGCACTAGACTCCTATACAATATATCAGCAAAATCCACCCTCAACCCCTTCCATAAACAGTAAGCCATCTCTGCTTGTGAAGAGTTGATCTGGTCAAGACCACCTGAACTACCACCTAGACTTTCAACCAGATGTACAAAGAAATACCTCCATGAAGGTGTAAGACCCTTCATGGTCATAGCCCCCTTGGTCTTCAAAACACCATCATTGTCCAAGCACTCCTTATGACCCATCTCAAGGAGTACTTGACGAAAATTAATATTCGAGGCTAAGACAACTGGAGACTCACCCTCTCTCCAGTAATTGAGGTGAAGAGCATCCCTCAATACTTCTACATCCAAAGTACATTTGATTGTTCCATCCTTTAACGTGAAACTGATGGAGGAACAATCGGAAGAAAGTGTGGCAGTGAACCAGAACTCACACAAGTAATCATGATACATCTTGCGTGGGTTCCTAGTGAATAAGGGTCCTATTGGAGAATCCTTCAAAAACTTTCTGATTCTACCAATAAGGGTATTAGACCCTTGAGAACCTTGTAGGCTAGCCAAAGGATTATTAGGGTTTAATTTTAGGGCTGCACTATAAGGAGCACCAGGTGCCTGGGGGACATCTGGTGAGGGATTGTATGGAACAGTCAAGAGATTTACATCTCTTGAACGGGATGATTTAGGAGCCATTGAATGAAATTGAAATTTAGGAATTTAGGGTTTTGATTTGAGAAGCAAAGAGAGGAATGAAGCAGTGTTTTATGATTGGGAGTAAATGAAGAGAGTAAATGAAGAGAATGAAAAAGAAAGTAAATGAGTTATGAAGTAAATAAGGGTATTTATAAGGGGATTCAAGATCCCAATGTAAACCCAAAAATCATATTTTATTAAACCAAAACATTTTCGAAGATATTTTGAAAATAAAATATAATTTTCCATGTAAGCATTAAATGTTACCATGTCAGCATTAAATGCTACGACGGCTTACTTTACCCATGACCCCACTCACTTTTTGTTTTCCCAACATAAACAGTTGTCAAGTACTAAAAATGGTTTCAACACGTCAGATCACGATATCAAGTAGTTTAAAAAACACTCGAGTATCATCACGTGTCACATAAATTGACCAAGTATTTGTAACGTTATGAAAATTAGACAAAGACCGAACCTGGTAACTGGAGGATCAATCCAGTACCAGTTTCCAACTGAAGAGTTCTCCAGTTGTATTTTCAAACAAAAACGAATTTTGGTCAGAAAATTGTTTTGAGTCTTTCCCCCTAAAATGATGATCCAGATATCAATTAGTGCCAAGATAGTATCACAAAGGCGTTCGATAGCCTGGCGAGCAAAGATAATCTGGACCTCCTCAACTGGAGAACTTCATCAGTGTCACTGACGCGTTCAATAACAAAGAAAGCTCCAGTTAAGGGTTTAGCATTCCCAGTTCGCTGATGAGATGTTTAAAAGTTTTCTCATCGAGAGGTTTAGTAAAAACATCAGCTAACTGTTTGTCAGTGGGGATGAAATGAATTTCAATATCACCTTTCATAACATGATCACGAATAAAATGATACCTGATGTCAATATGCTTTGTTTTTGAGTGCATCACTGGATTGTGAGAGATAGCAATTGCACTGGTGTTGTCACAAAAGATTGGGTCTTGGTGTACTTCTGACCATAATCTAGTAACTGGTTTTTGATCCAGAGAATCTGGGCACAACAACTGGCCGCAGAAATGTACTCTGCCTCAGCAGTGGACATAGAGACTGAAGTCTGCTTCTTGCTGGTCCAACTCACCAGTTTTCCTCCAAGGAAATGACAACCACCAGTTGTGGATTTTCTATCAATCTTACAACCTGCATGATCAGAATCTGAATAACCCATTAGATCTAATCCTGAGCCTTTGGGGTACCAAAGACCAAGATTAGGACACCCTTTCAGGTATCTAAAGATACGCTTTACAGCATGCAAATGTGATTCTTTAGGGTTAGCCTAAAACCTGGCACATAAACATGTTGCAAACATTATATCTGGTCGACTGGCAGTTAAGTACATCAGTGAACCAACCATACCTCTATAGTCAGTTATGTTAACTGTTTTGCCAGTTGGGTCAGAGTCCAAATTCAATGGTGCTGCAATAGGTGTGTTTTTCGATGGGATTGAATCATATTTGTATTTTCTTAACAAATCTCTGACATATTTTCCTTGGTTTATGAAAATTCCATTTTCAGTTTGCTTAATCTGAAGACCTAAGAAAAATGTTAATTCACCCATTAAACTCATCTCATATTCAGATGACATGATTTTAGAAAACTTTTTACACATTGCATCATCAGTTGAACCAAAAATAATGTCAACAACATAAATTTGTACCAATAAGATATTACCTCTTTCTTTCAAGATAAACAAGGTATTATCTATTGCACCTCTTTGAAAGCCATTTTTAAGAAGATGTTTGGTTAAAGTATCATACCAGGCTCTTGGGGCTTGTCTTAGACCATACAATGCTTTGTTCAGTCTATAAACCCAATGAGGATGCTTCTCATCGATGAAGCCTGGAGTCTGCTTAACATAAACTTCTTCTTCCAATGTTCCATTAAGGAACGCACTTTTGACATCCATCTGGAAGACCTTGAACTGCAAAGTCTCATCAAAGTCAACGCCCTCTGCTTGACAATAACCCTGGGCAACTAATCTGGCCTTGTTTCTTACAACATGGCCATCTTCATCCATTTTGTTTCGGTAGACCCATCTGGTACCAATAGGTTCTTTCTTTAACCCTGGTGGACAAGGAACAAGCTCCCAAACATTGTTCCTTTCAAACTAGAGGAGCTCTTCTTGCATAGCTTCCACCCAGCTTGGGTCTGCCATAGCCTCGTCAATCTTCTTTGGTTCAATTAAAGATAAGAAGGTGACGTTTAAGCATTGCTCACTGGTGGCTCTTCTAGTCTAAACCCCACTAGTTGGATTACCCACAATTTGTTCAATTGGGTGGGCTTTAGTCCATCTAGTGTATTGACTAGGCTGGTGAACTACAATATCAGTGCAAGTTACCTGGAGATCTTCTTCAGTTGCAGCAGCATCTGGAGAAGGATCAGTCCAAACAACTTCTACATCCTCATCAGAGTCAATGAGGTCTCGATTGGCATCATGAAATTCCTCAGTTGAAGGTATTTCACGAGTAACTGGAGAAGTAGGTGCTTGAACTGGTGCTGATATTGGAGTGGCACGTACATCTGATCCAATCACCAATTCTTGTGGTAAGTTAAAATTGATGGTGGGATAAAATGATGTGTCACTAGTGCTTTTCTTCTTCTTGACTGGTTCCAGTTTGTTGTAACTGGAAGCATCTTCTGGTGAAACAACTGACCGATGAACTTGGTCAGTTTCACCAAAGTTGATTGGAATGACTGGAGAAATATCAAGGCTTGGTCTCTTGTTGATTGCTTCAGTTGATTCATCGAATGTGACATGAATTGTCTCATGCACCTTTTGGAGTCTATAATTATAAACTCTAAAGGCCTTTCGAATATCTGAATAGCCTAAAAATACCCCTTCATCAACTTTTGCATCAAACTTTCCAAGCTGACTGGAATCGTTCAGTATATAAACTGGACAACCAAATACATGGAAATATCCAATATTTGGTTTACGATTCCTGAGTACTTCGTAGGCAGTCTTCTTATGTCTCTTGATGTAGACTGACCGGTTTTGGGTGTGACAAGCAGTTGCAACTGCCTCAGCCCAAAAACTGGTGGGAAGACCAGATTCAGATAGCATGCTTCTGGCCGCTTCTATCAGTGTACGACTCTTTCTTTCCACAACTCCATTTTGCTCTGGAGAGTGAACTGATGAGAAGTTTTGAGAAATGCCAGTGTCAGTGCAAAATGTTTCAAGTACCTTATTTTGGAATTCAGTACCATTATCACTTCGCAACTGACAAACTTTTCGAGTGTACTTGAGCTCAATTCTTTTGATAAGGGAGATGATTTCAGCAGGTGCATCACTTTTGGATCTGATGAATACCACCCAGCAATATCTGGTGAATTCATCAACCACAACTAGAGTGTATTTCTTTCCAGCTCTAGTTTGAACATTCACTGGACCAAAAAGATCCATATGAAGCATGTGAAGAGGTTCAGTGATGCTAAAATTTTGCCTAGTTTTGAAACTGGCTCTCTTCTGCTTACCCATTTCACACCCTGGACATGGCTTTTCCTTATTGAAGGAAATCTGGGGTATCCCATCAACCAGTTGTTGCGAGACAACTTGTTAATGTTCTTGAAATTAAGGTGGGATAACCTTTTATGCCATAGCCAGTTGGTGTCCTCATCAGCTTTGGTATAGAAACATTGCTCTTTTGGAGCTGGTTCCATATCCATGATGTACACATTCCCTTTCTTGGTGCAATCATCACCACTTTCCAATCCTTGTTAAATATGGTGCCTTGTGCAATATCGAACAATACTCTGAAGCCATCATCGCAAAGTTGGCTTACACTGATCAAGTTATATTTCAAACCATTCACAAATGCAACTCTTTTGAATTCGACTTGTCCATTATTGAGCACACCATATCCTTCAGTCTTTCCAGATTGATCGTTACCAAACGTCACTGTCGGTCCATCCTGGACAGTGAACTCTTCCAGTAGGGGCTTACATCCGGTCATAGTCCGGCCAGCAGCGCTGTCCAGATACCAGATATTTTCCTTTCGATCGCCCTACACACACACAAAAATCATTAGTTATTTTTGTGAACCCATCTTTCTTGATGGGTCCACTGGACTTCTCTACAGAAGCCACAGTTGATTGTTGAGGTGTTGAACTGGAGGCTACATCTGGAGCATTATCACCAGCTCCAGGTGCAGAAGTAAAAACGATTGGTATTTGATATTTACTCACCTTAAGTTTACCAGATTTTGTTCCAGATGGAACATTCTTTTGTTTAGGTATAGAAGGGAGTGATTTAATGTTTTGTTTTAAACTGGAGGTGGTGAACCTCCTTCCAGATTGTTAATCCGGGCAGTGCAACTCTGAACCTGCCGAGACAAAAGTTGGAGTTGCCTTTCTAGATTAACCAAAACATTGTTTTGTTCAGGCAGTTGAACCTTGGACATTGGTTCAACTGGGGATTTAGTCTGTCGGGTCTTGGGCTCCTTAGACTTATGAGGTAAAGGCTTGTTAACAGTGGCCTTTTTGACTGGAGCTTTAGCCTGTTTGGCTCCAGTTTTAACCTCAATGGGGGTGGTCTCATTGGTTTCAGTTTCAACAGCTTCAGGTTGATCATAAGGTGTTTCAACCTGGAGAGCTGGAGGCAATGCATGAAGATCTGGTATAAGAGCTGCCATCTCCAGATCTTCAGATTTCCATGCATTTTTCTGGGCATCGATAGTTCTTGAAAATGCATCATAGTTTTTGCCAGATGCTTTTACCCAGGACTTGATAATCTTTTGAGCTTTTTCAAAATCACAAGACAGTTTTTGATTATCAAGTTCTAATGCCTCAATCTTTAAAACTGACTCCTTGAGAGCCAACTGGACACTTTGCAAATCATTCAGTTGTGGTTTGACATTGTTCAGTTCAATTAAGATAGTGTCTAAATATCTTTCACTATCAGCTCTAACAGTTTCTACAAATGCCAAATCACCACTTAATGATTCAGCCAGGTCCAGTTTTAATTCAGGGTCAACCTGGTGATCATAATCACATACCTTTTTCAGTATGATGTCCACCATCTTCCAGAGACGACATCATCTTTCACCACATGCTGCTGTTGTTGATCTTCCAAGGCCATGAAACACATGTCCCTTTCCTCTTCTTCATCCTCAGATGAGTCATCAGAGTACTCCCATTTTCCCTCAGTTTGTGCTATTAAGCACTGATCCTTTTCCTTTTGCATGGACAGGAGGGCAATCTGGGCCTTAAGCTGCTTGTATTTAGCTTTGTAGCTATCATCAGGCCGATTGTAATTAGGGACGGAGGGGCCAGTTTGGTTATTCAACTGACTAGATCTGCATTCCTTCATAAAATGACCTTTCTTGCCACACTTATAGCATGTAAGATTGGTCTTATCCAGAGAGCTGGAGCTGGAAGCATTGTTGGGGCCATTAAATCTTTTAGATTTATGCTTAAACCTATTAAAGGTTTTAGCAATCATGGCGACCAGATCATCATCGTCAGTTTCATCATAACCTTCACTGTTTTCAGTGGTCAGCCCAGAGTTTAAGAAACTGTTCAACATCTCCTTCATCGAGTGTGCCTGGACACTCTCAGCAGACATTAAAGCAGCACAAGGTCGCTCAATGTATTAGCAACCTTGGGACTCTGAGCATGGTTCATGGCATCTTGCTCAGCCACAAGTCTTGCAGCATTGTTATCTTCAGTGAATCTGAAGGCTCCATAGAGCGATGCAAGAGTGTGAGTGTGCAAGGTTTTACCTTGTCTCAAGACAAGAACCATGTTTTCCCATTTGGAAGGAAGAATATCACAAAACTTCTCAAGAAGAATATCCTTATCCTTCTCTACACCCAAACCTCTCAACTGATTGATGAGGCTAGAAAATCTGGTGTATGTACTAGTTAAACTTTCATTGGGCAAGGCAAAGAAGGATTCATACTTCTTGTTCAAGGCAACTTTTCTGGTGACAATTGTGTCATCACCTCCTTCAAATTGAATCACTAATTCATCCCACATAGACTTGGCACTGGGAAACAACACAAGTGTTGGAATTAGGTCTTCAGGGACAGCCCCAAGGATCATGTTTTTCAGTCTGGTGTCCAAGTCCACCAGTCTGCGATCCTCATCAGACCAATGGTCTTCTGGCTTTTCCCTTGAGCCTCTTCTTCCAGTTGGATCAAGAAGAGGACTCACCCCAATGGACATAGGTATATATGGTCCATCCTTAAGGATTTTCAACATATACCTTTCTATCCCACCAAAATGCAACAGCATTCTGGCCTTCCATGTACCAAAAGTCTCACTGTTCCATCAAATTTTGGAACAGGAGTGTTGGAGTAATGTACATGGACGTGGTTTGGGGTAGAAGGAGGAGGAGGGTTGGTGTTAACGTTTTGAAAAGGTTGTGCATTAGTGTTCGATGGGTTTTCACCTGAACCAGAACCATCTCCACCTTCAATAGTGTTCATCTTTGCAGATCTAGGCAAGTTTATTAGCCTTCTGCTCTGATACCACTTGTAAGTCCCAACTTGTTAGATGGTACTACTGAAGACACCTCTATGTCGATGGTGGAGTTACTTTGCAATATACTTGCTAAACTGGAGACGACCAGTTAGATAAGTATATACCAAGTTCTAGATAGATTACTTATATAAAAGACAATAAGTAAAGAACAATGCAATAATACAAATAACTTGTAAACAATCTTGATGAGACAATATGTAGTTTTCAAAGTGTAATTTATTTATTGATATTAAACAAATTACAAGGTTGATGCGGAACCAAGATAATACACGAATGTAAATATCCTAACAACCTATGAAATACAATTGATCTATACTCGGAATTTCTCTTCAACAATCGAAACACTTAAAGTAGTGAAATGTTCCTTTTAGCGATTGAGAGAATATTGCACAAGTTCACCAAGAATATTGCAGGTTTGCAAAGTATGAAGTTATTCGTTTGTGTGTGAAATAACTTGTGATTCTTGGTTGTGCAATGACTTGTATTTATAGGCAAAGTTAACATTGGGATGTTAACTTTAGCCGTACAAATGTGGTTGTGAGCATTTAAGGAATAGCATTTAATTCCTTAAAAAGCGTTGTAAAGTCGCATGTTAAAGTGACTTTACACAACCACCTTTATGTACCTTTTAATACTTAAATAATAAGATAAGGCTTATTATCCGGGTAAAGGTACATAAAGTATACAAGTCAATTCCTCGTAATCAGTGTAAAGCTTTGTAAGGGCTTTCCACTGATGGTCTCCAGTTGTAACTGACTAGAATGTCAACTGGGCTTCGCTGCCATTGTCATTCTCTTTCTTCCATTTGTTGTCTTCGACTTCAACTGGAATGTTTCTTCAACTTGGTCAGTTCTCAACTGGAGGAAGTCTTCAGTTGCGTTAACTGTACGGTGCAACTGGACTTCAATATATTTCTCGACAAATCTTCTTGGTCACCAGTTTACTGGTCACCAGGTGTAACTGGTGAACTGGTCAGTGTGAACTGGTGACTGGCCAGTTCCAGGTGAACTGGTCCTAACAAAGTTCTCTTTGATTGTTAGAAATATAAATGTAGTAGTTGATTTGTATACTTTATATTGTTTTATACTTAGAATGTAAATGTCTAAGTATGGAAGGGGCTTAGTGTAAATTAGTCATATGTATATAAATCCCTTCCATTAAGCATTTTGTAACCTTTTACCTTATAATACAAGCTAATCTTTCCCTGACATCTCTCTACTCTCTCTCTACTTTCTCTCACTAGAAACCTCCATTAACACACACTAAAGCTCGAATTCTAGTCTTAACAATTGGTATCAGAGCACAATCAGAGTTGCTGAACGATCCACAAGCTTTTTACAAGCTTAATTTTGTGCTTAATTTCAGAATTTGAGCATTTTTCTGAAAGGTTCATTTGCAGAGCTCACTGTTTCAGTGATTCCTGCAAATTAAGTGTGTTTCTGTCCTTATTTTGTTGACCGATCGATTTTATATCAATATATCTTCCTTCGCTATCAATTTCAGAAGCTAAATTCATCATTTGAGTAGTTTTCGATCGAGCTCTACAAATCGCATGTTTGTGAGGGTTTGAGTTCCAGTTGAAATTAGAATCTAATTTGTTTGAGGATTTGTGCGCATTGATTTTCTGAACATTTTGATATAAAGTTCGAGTTCTAATTCGAAAAAAATGAAGAAGATATCGAAGATTTACAATCTTCTCTGCAAATGAGGTGTTAGTTGAACGAAGAAGACAACAAATAACCGACTATTTTGTCGTGTTGTTGAGTTCTTACTTGTACTATTTGCAGAAGTCGTTGGCTAAGAGGTTTAAGCTCTGCATTTAGTTGAAATTGAAAAATCTCAAATTTTTTCTAAGTCTTTTATTGCTTGCAATGGCTTCAAGAGAGGCTTTAGCACTTGGTTCTGAAGGAAGACCACCTGTCTTATTTAGAGGATCTTATCCTCAATGGAAGAAAAGATTTCTGAACTGGATAGACAGGCAAAAGAATGGAAAACTGCTAAGGAAATCATACAAAGAAGGTCCTGAAATTCCAAAGAACCCTGTGAGTGGAGAAGTTTTACCTGAAGAAAGTTGGAATACAGATCAGAAAAACAGAGTTGAGGCTGATCAAAGTGCAATTGCATACCTATACCAAGCACTTCCTGATGACATTTACTACAATGTTGATTCCTATGAAACAGGAAAAGACATTTGGGATGAAGTGGAGAAGCAGATGAAGGATCAGATGTATCAAACACCATTAGGTTGTCAACTGTTCTGAATATGTATGAAACATTCAAACAACAAAAAGGTGAACCATTGAATGAGGTATACATCAGATTCTGCAATGTCATCAATGAGCTGAGAAAGAATGATGTGAAGAGAACCAATATGGAACTGAACATCAAATTCATCAAGAATCTGGAAGAGGAATGGCAAGTGTATGGAACCCAACTCAACCAACAATCAGATTTTGGAAAACTCACCATTCACACCTTATTTGAGAAGCTGCAACTGAATGTTGAGGATGTCAAGAGAATTCAGAAGCAAAAAGGGGAGAGTTCTCATTCCGATCCATTAGCCTTGGTAGCTGAGAAGAAGAATTCAAGAGTATCAAAACAAAGATTTGTTGAGTCTGAAACTGATTCTGATTTGAGTGATATGAGTGATTCTGATCTTGATGAAAGACAGAAAGAGATGTATAAGGAACTCGCTTATTTCACGAAGGCTTTAAAGAAGAAATTCTTCAAGAAAAAACCAACCAACAATCAGCTTAGGACTTCATCAGTCTCTTCGTATGCAAAGCATACAAATGCTCCTAAGTTTGATCCGAAGAATGAATTTGTTGGTGGTGAGAAGAAGTTTAACAATCAGAAGAGGTTTGAGAAAAAGGGTATGGATAAAAGGAATGAAGACAAGAAATGCTACAACTGTGGAATTCCTAGACATTTTGCTATAAACTGCACCAGACCTCGACAAAAGAACTCCGAGTACTATAAATACAAACTGATGCTCGCAAGACAAGAAGAAAGTGGCATTGCTCTTCTCGCTGAAGATGACAAGTGGTTGCATCTATCTGATGAGGAGACAGATGAACTTGCAGCAAACGTGTGTTTCATGACAAAGATCAAGAGATCAACGGAGTTGGAGGAAGCTGATGAAAGTTCTTCAGAGGTCAAGGATGAGGTAATTAACATTACTCAATCTGATTTAGATTACTTAATGAATAAGAGTGCTCAATCGATGAAGTATGGGAAAGGGTTGAGTAAACAAATTTCTCAATTAACAAAGCTTTTGGAAGACAAAGAGATCGAATTTCAAAATTCTAAAGATAAATTTGAATCACTTCAAAAGGATTTTGACAATTTGAAAACTGAAAAAACAGCTGTCATGTTTACTCCGACCTCCAAACTGCATCTTGAGAAACAAGAACTTGAGACCAAAGTTCTTGAACTGAGCAAGACTGTCAGACAACTTCAGGTTGAAAAGAAAATGAGATGTTTAGAGCAAATGCTTTGGCTGAAGACATTGAGTCTTTAAATGTCAAATTCAAAGAATCTATCCCTGGTGTGACAGAATTTGAAAACAAAATTTCTGACCTAAAATATGAATGTTGTATAAAAGATTCTCTTAAACAAAAACTTGATAAAGAAAATGATGAGCTGAAAGCTGAAATCAAGTCTTATCAAGAAAAATTGTATAAGATCAATCGTTCATATCAACAAGTCTTTTTAAATAGGCCAAGAAGTTCTGAAACAATATTCACATCAGGACTGGGTTATAACAATCCAAAATGTTTGCTCAAAGCACAGGAAGAAATCCCATCCTTATACAAGGAATCTTATTTGAGGTGTGGGATGACAGACCAATTTGTGAGACCGACTGATAGTGATTATGAGGCTGATGATTTTCTAGAAAAGGGTGCAAAGGTCTATTTTAACTATGCGTTAATGGATGAGTCATATGACTTCTTTGCTAACTCTACACAGAAGACAATCAAAGACAATCATGAGGCTGTAATACCCGAAATTCTAGAGTGTTTTACTGAAAAACCTTTGGAAAATTCTAATCCTATTCCAAAACCTGAAAATTTGAGACCTTATGTGCCACAAAAAGTTTTGGAAAAGGTAATTGAAGATCTGGAAAAGTCTCTTGAGAAAAAGCAATCTTTGATAGAAAATTTAATGACTCAAAATCATTATGTCATTGACTCACCCAAGAATCATGAAAATGAGTGTGACCACCCCAATTGTCCTGTTTGTGAAGTTATGGCCACTCCATCTCCATCAACCAAATCTGTCTGTCAAAATGAGAAAACTTCACAAAATACATGTTCTATAAGTGAATTCATGAATGCATCTGTGGAAACTGAGAGTCAAGTTGTCCATGTTTCTGTTCAAACTGATGGTGATTTAGATGATGTTCATGATATTGATGATTATTTTTTCCCAATTACCTCTGAAATTGAGACTTTCACCAAATTTTCTGAAGGAACTCAATCTTACTTGAATGAAATTGATGCTTTCAAATAAAAGTTTGAAAAAGAAAGAAAACAGAGATTAAATGTGCTAAAGGAACTTAATGATTTAAAAGTTGAATTCCAATTTCAGAAAATAGCACTTCAATTTCATAAAGAAAAAGAAAAAGCATCAATTCCACTCAAGCAAAGTCCATGTCCAATGAAGAAAAGTGACGTCAGTGTGAAGTTGGAAACTGATGAAATGTCAACATATTTGGAAGACAATCATGTGACCCTGTGTTGCCCCTCCCCCCCCTACAACCCTGAGATCGCACCTCGTGTGTTGATACCTTATGTGATGTATGCAATTATATATTTCGTGTTTGTGTCTACCTAAACGGTGTACTCCTTACCAGTGTGCCCCACCCCAACCCCCCCCCTCTGGCTTTTCTCCTCTCCCTCGCCAAGAAAAACTTGATTTTAATCTAAAGAAGATTCCAAAGTCACACTCTTCACAATCTTCATCAATCAATAAGTTCCAAAGACCAAAGCCCACAACAATCAAAGACCAACCCATATACCAAAGACTGCTTCAAAACCAAATACCAAACCAATACCCAAGACTGCTTCAAAACCAAATAACAAACCAATACCAAAGACTGTTGCAAAACCCAAGACTAACCAATCACCTGAGACTATTTCAAGACCAAAACAAAAGAAAGGTCCCAATGTGACCTCTAGGCAAACACAGATGTACAAGGTCAAATCTGAACCTAAAACACAGAAAGAAGTCAAAACAAGCAGTGGTCCGAAGATTGTTAAGATTGAAACTTTCATTAGGTAACAAACAACCTCAGCAGGTTAGGTATTCTAGTTTTCCTCGATATTCTCGGAAGAATCCTAAGTGCACTTTACAAAGGGTTAGAGATACTGTCACTGGAAAGACTAAATACAAAGACCAGTATGGTTGGTTGTCACCTAATTACATAAAGAAAGTGAATAAGACTACTGAACCCATCAAGAAGAAACCTGTTCAGAACATAAATGCAAAATTAGTTGCTAATTCTAAGAATGTTCGTGTTTCAGGTGACTTGTGCATGAAAAGTAGCAGTAAATGGATTACAAAAGATAGATTCTTGCATGCTACTAGAAAACTCAAACTTGATGGAAACACAACCCATGTCAAACAAGTGTGGATTGTCCGTAGATCAAATACATTAGATAATGTTACAACATCTAGGACTAGTCCTGCTTGTATCAAAAAATGTGTATAAACTTTTACAGTTCCTTTCTTGTAATTCGTATGTGTGTTTTGAACAATTTTGTGTGTTTGTTTAATGATTGAATAAAATGTTAGTTTGTGTGTAAATTTTTTTTATCTGTTTGTTCTTGCATGTTATTCCTCTAACCTGCAAGGACCCAATCTACATGGGTACCTAAACCATATTCCCTGTCCTTGCAGGAATTTCTCATTTGTGTATGGTATGTCGACTCGGGATGTTCTCGCCATATGACTGGAAACAAGTCAATTCTTTCGAACTTTGTTGAAAAGTTTATAGGAACCGTCAGATTCAGAAATGATCATATCGCTCCTATTCTTGGTTACGGAGACATTGTCAAAAATGGAGTCACCATCAAGAGAGTTTCCTACGTTGAAGGACTTGGACACAATCTCTTTAGTGTTGGTCAATTTTGTGACAATGATCTTCAAGTATTATTTAGGAGATATGAATGACAAAGTGCAGACTGAAGATGGTGTGGATATTCTGACTGGAACAAGAGACAATAATTTGTTCACAATTGATCTCAACAACATCCCATCCAACTCTTCAGAGATTTGTCTTCTTTCGAAAGCAACTGCACAAAACTCTTGGTTATGGCATCGCCGACTTTCTCATCTTAACTTTCAGACGATTAATACACTCGTGGATAAACAACTTGTTGAAGGTCTTCCGGATTACAAGTATGAAAGTGCACATGTTTGTCCAGCTTGTGCAATTGGAAAGATGAAGAAAGTAACACACAAACCAAAGAAGTTTCTAAGTACAGAAGGTTCATTGCACCTTATTCATATGGATTTGTGTGGTCCAATGAAAGTTCAAAGTATACATGGAAAGCGATACATTCTAGTGATTGTAGATGATTATTCTCGATACACTTGGGTATTTTTTCTTCACGTAAAGAGTGATGCTCCGCAAGTGATTATTGATTTCATCAAGAAGACCCAAGTCAATCTTAAATCATCTGTTAGAATTGTTCGCTCAGACAATGGCACTGAATTCAAGAATTCAACAATTGATTCTTTCTTCAAATCCATGGGTATTTCTCACCAATTTTTCGCTGCCAGAACACCTCAACAGAATGGAGTAGTTGAACGTCGAAATCGAACTCTTGTTGAAGCAGCTAGAACAATGCTTGCCTATTCGAAGTTGCCACCGAATCTATGGGCTGAAGCTGTTGCTACTGCTTGTTTTACTAAAAACAGATCCATAATAAACAAGAGGTTTGATAAAACTCCGTATGAGGTGATAACAAAAGAAAGCCCAATGTGAACTTCTTGCACATTTTTGGATGTGTGTGTTATGTTCTCAATGATCGAGACAATCTGGGCAAATTTGAACCAAAAGGCGATGAGGCATATTTCATCGGTTATTCAAGAGAATCCATTGCATATCGTGTATATAACCGAAGAACCAAGAGAATTGAAGAGAGTATGAATGTCAAATTTGATGAACTCTCGGATGGTTCTTGAACAACACAGTTCAAGACCCGAACTTCAAAGTCCACAAACTTCCGCAACTAAGACTGCATCAAATGTCAAATCATTCTCAACTCCGACTTCACAAGATTTGGATATCTTGTTTGAAGAATTTTATCAAGTTCCAAAGAAAGTGTCTGAATCTGATGAGAATTTAAATGAACCATCAAGTTCAAATTCGAAAGA
>CM067167.1:191922534-191967504 GCA_034093135.1 Erigeron breviscapus | reverse complement strand
GCGGGGCTCGCGGCTACAGGAATTAGTATAGTCATAAATGAGTGAGAGCGGGTCTCTACCAATTAAGGCTTTTAGATCTTTATGAGATTAATGGGAGATGGGGAGTTCTCCACTTACAGGTATATTTAATCTCATCTTAGCCAGCTAGTATCCGGCGGACCGTCCGGACGACCTAGCTTAGTCGTCCTACAAGGAGGCGTGTGATCGTTCGTTCTCCGGTAACTGGGATGGGCAGATACTAAAACATCACCCTACGGCTAAACACTATGGCTTAGGCAACCGTCCAGTGCAACAGGGAGTGTAGCATGTAGGTGCTTCGACTTACAGGATGGCAAGACTACTTAAGTGGGTATATTAATTATTTGTTCTAATCAAATAATGCGCTAATAACTCTATCAACATCAATAAATGAATGGACTGAAATTACTAGCATTCCTATACGTGTTTTAAACTATTTAAAAGACAGTTTATTTTCAACTTAGAAATGTTAATAAATTAACATCTCGTTAAACCACTTTTAACTTAGCCAAAAAATAGTGTCCATCTAGATAATTAGGGCATATCATTTAATATCGAAATTCTAATCTAACTTTAGAAACCTTAATATTAAATTCATCCAATAAACGAGTTATTCAATTATCTAGATTTCCACTAACAAGTCTCTAACTTTCTATTTTACGTAGAGGCACATAAACATTACTTTATTGTCATTAGACTAAGGCCTTGTTTCTTTTTTACTTAATGAACTTAATAGTTAAGAACTTAATCATTCAGTCAAATTTCATGTTTCTTTTTTGACTTAATAAACAAAATAACCGTCAATTTCCTATATTTTACTTAATACATACAGACATTATTTATCATTCAGCTTAATACACTCAACACTTAATGACTAAAAAGAAAAAAGAACATCTAACAAGCAAGACTAATGTCCTAATTAAAACTTAATGCATGTCCTTAATCAATTAAAAGCATTTTTAATTTTCGTAAAATATCAATGAGTTTTATTTGAAACAAAACTCTTTCCTTTTCTCGTATTTTAATTTTCAAATATATATTTTAGAGACACGCATTAAATCCTAATGCAAATATATATAAAACCAAAATACGTACAACAAGTAGTTTATGTAATCTAACAATTAAATCCGCATGCAATATATATAAACAAATATATATATAAACCTACTTATCGCATACAAGGAAACTAATTGATTTTGTATATATCGTTACCTAAACAATTAAAGTTTATATTTTACCTGATTGTACATTTTATGTTATGTGTTTTTTTTAATAATTTAATAATTTTATGTTCTTTTAATTTTTTTTAATATATAATCTGTATCTTCCATTTAAAATTATAGTTTATTATCAAAACATAAAAAAACTAAATTGACCTATATTAATTAGTCTTTTTAGTTTTGTTTATGTTTCGTCTATATTAATTTTTAACATTATCTTTCTCAATTAAGTATAAAGTTACATGAATTTCTAATACTATAATCATTAGTTTTATAATTAATACTATATAGATAAAAGTAGGTTGTTGTAAAGTTGTTTTATTAAAATTTAAAACTATTTCAATGCATGCTATAGAAACTGTCTTAGTAAAGATTTCACATTGCATATATCTTATGGACTATGGAGTAATAGTTAATACCATGATGTTATTGGGCGGTTTAGAACATATCAAAATAAGTTTGAGTCAAAACATGTCCTCAAACTGCTGGTCAAAACGGGTCAATCTGGTTATGCCGACCCACAACCATTTTTAATCCAAACTTCTTACAAAATTACTTGTGATTTGTATTATGATAATATATACTTGTATTGTTACAGCAATACTCATTTGTTTTGGTAAACTGATTTTGAAGGTTTGGAGCATTCGACTACATTCAAATGACTTTGACCTATCCTGTCCATTTGACCAGAATCTCTATGATGTGAAAACTATACGTGCAATGCTGCAATAGATATGGTAACACCCTTTTGATAGTTCGCCATATTGTTGCACTTGATACCTGACGCCAACGATTATTTGTTGCACGAGACTTTAGTGTCGCCTCTCTAGAGGACTTGAATAGGAACGAATTCATATAGGTAGTTGAAGTAATGTTGTAATGCCGAGGTACTTTGCACTTGATACAAAAAAGATAATTACAGTTAATGCATTTAATCATCCTTGTCCCCTGATCATCAGTAGATGAAGTAGTTATGCTCTTGGACTTCAGTTTTAAACTAACTTGCAATTCAAGTCAAGATGAGTCATTTGGGAGGCCCAACAACTTTAATAAAGGATCAGCTTGAATAAAGAATCAGCTTGGAGTTAGACCAGTTGACAGAAGCATCAGCTTCGACACGAATAAGCTTTGATGAAAGATCAGCTTGAAACATGTAAAAATTGTATCACTACAGCGTGTGTGTACTCTTTGCTGCTAGGATTATAATTCGATCCTATAAGGCCAATTGAAGATAATAAAACAAATGAGTAATGCATTACAATATGCATTCATCAATATGCATTTCAATGATAACCTGCACAGATCTTGTTTACTTGCTACACCTTCAACAATAACAATTTGAAGAAATCACATATTCGATATATTTTTATGTGTATAAAAAAACTAAGTCACATCCAAACACTTAAGAAATTTTGCAAAAAATATGTATATTACATGACCAAAACAAAAACAATAAACATACTAACCATTACTTTCAAAAACTTGATTATAGAACACTTGAAGACAAAAAGGATCCGTATATTAAATGACCACCAAGTATTGGTGTTATTATAACACAATTTGCAAGGGGCCTGTCCATGAAAAATTAGTATAAGCACTAATTTTATTTTCCTGGTTATAGTCTATAAAAAACTGGTTAATAAGTAAAGCTAAAAACCTATAAGACCCAAGTAAACCAACAAATTTGATGATTCATTACACAACCAAGATCATACCTAACGTTGGATTATATTTACCTCAGCCTAAATTCAGTCTTTGAAAAGTATATGTTAAACTATCTAGAATTACCCGACCTGAGAGCCTTAATATTATTTTCAAACGCGCATTTAAGAAACAAAGTTGCAACATATTTATTTACAAATATAAAATTACATATCCATTCATATACAATGTCTATCATCGAAATAGGAAGGTACAAACATGCAAACCATATCACCAGTCATAACCCCACAGCTCCTCCTCAGTCATTTCCTCCGATGCATATCCTCGATCTCCTGCTCGCTCCTCTGCTTCTTTCAAATCCCCAACCCTGACCCCCAAGTCATGCTCAAACTGGACTAAGAACTTGCAACGCTCCTCCTTTTTCTTGGGTATTGTTACAAAACAGTTGGGAGTTATCTGCTGCAGCAATTCGATGTCAGTTGAATCCAATAACTTCTTTGCCGGAAACCATCGATGTTTACCATCCCCCCAAAATATCTTCACATGCCCTGTTTCCATATGCGGAGTTGGCATCCACATCCACGCCGTAACCTTATTGGATAAATCATCCAGGGTCATTACGTATGGATCAAACTTACCCCTAAGAACCCTCACCAACTCCTTTGCCTCATCTGTTCGATGGTTTTTCCAAGCTCCCATTCGATATACCTCGCTTAGAAAATCCTCATCCAGTTTCAACACCTTTTTCATCTTCTCAATCTTCATCTTTCGCATATCCCTCTTTCTGAACACATAGCTACGATCATTTGGTGACACAGTCCAGCCGTACAACCGAGCCATTGTTTTCCAAACTTTTTAAAATTAATTGAAATGTATTTAACGCTAATGAGGTTTGAAAGTATTTTGGTGATGGATTGAAGCCAATGTATCGGTTTATATAGTATAAGTAAAATGTTTTTCCCTATCCCCATCATTAATATAACTGCTCACTTATATCTAAATCGGAAAATGGTGTACCTCTTCTTAATCTATTGTCTCTTCATATTCATTGTTTTATGGACTATTAAATTTGAATACAAACTAAAAAAACCGGTTCAAATACCATGACATAAGTTAATTAATTTTTCTTAAATATAAAAGTTTGAAATGTTTGGATAAATATCATTTTAATGTACCCTTCTACAAATATATATCTAGAATATTATCATTATGGTTATAAAACTTTTATTGACTTAGACACCAGTTTCAATTTTTATTAACTTAGATCTTAACAAGTCTATTTATTGGCATATTATACCTACAATCCCATACATTACATAGTAACATAAATTTTAAAACGTATAACATAATCTTTACTCTTTCTCCAATATATAAGTATTATAATACTCGTATGATGTAGGGAAATTTAGTTTAGTAAAACTCAATACTGTTCCTTTAGTAAATTATCAAATAAGATGTAGTGAAATTTAGTTTGGTAAAAAAACACTATAATATGATGTTAGTTGACATTTTATGTTGGAAAACTGATTTAAGTATTTAAATTGATTAAGGTTGAATCTAATTCAATCAGATCTTGATAATAGTCTAATCAGATTCTATTAAAAACAATATAATACAATGTAATCTGAGTTCGACTTACCAAATTTTTCACACTTTCCGAATTGATATGTAGTACAGAACCATCACAAGAATCAAATTTCAGAGAAGTTAATACAGGACTACTTCTTAAAATATTTTGCAGCACTTCTGGTTGAAGATCTCAATATCCTAAACTTAATTCAGTAACATTATTCAACATAAAGGTAAGTTTAGCATTTAGGTTGCAAAATTTGAAGTCAATATGTGTAAAATATATATTTGTGTAAAACAAATCTAATTCAATATTATACATGCAGTTCTTTTCGGATTGCTTTAAGCAAAGTTTAAAAATTTTAACTTTTTTTTTGATGCAAAATTTAATCCAACTGCATTATGTCATTTACAATAAAATTTAACTACATTTCAATGTTGTCCTTCATGTACTAAAATACGGAGTAATAAATTTAAAAACCACGTTAATCAAACTTAATAAAAACGTAATGCATTTGACTACAGAACATCTTCAAGTATTTATCAGTCTTTTGAGTCATAGATCCATCCTCACTATCTTCAAATCTGAATTTTAAAGGAAGGCGATCACCGTCCTTTTCACCAAGACCAGCTTCATTTCTAATACTGTAACAGAATGAAAAATATCATCTGTAGAGCCACTTGATTTTTGTGACAAACAATTCGAATATTTGACTCTATAAACAATAATTAATTGTATATTATATACTAATAATGGTTATTAAAGATAAGATAAAATAATACTTACATATTTATGAAGCTTTTTTTTTATTGAACAGCAAATCCTACTCTACCCCTACCCTAATGTAGAAACCCCATAATACTCCATTGCCAGGATTTAAACTCTCGACTTTTCTCAGAGAGGCATAAGCATTTACCTTATTTTATCTATTATAAAAACAATAAGAGGGATTATCGCTTTAATAGTTGATTCTATAAAGCATCACATATTATCTTTTATAAAAACAATAAGATTAATAACATATAACATACTATATGTACAAATAAAAGCTACAACATTTTATTAAATGATTAGTAAAAAGTTTAACAAACAAAGGTTTTACATATTAAATTAAACAAACAACATTTGTTAAAAAAAATAATTATAAACAGAATATTATAAACAGGAAAATAAAAAATACTTACATGCTTTAAACGGTGAAATCATGGTAGTTTATTTAATTGATGCATCCAATATAATAAAATCAAATTCCATTCTAAAAATTGTTATTGTTATAATCGTTTTTAAAAAAATAGATCTAAAGAGAAATCTCTATTTATAGAGTATTTCCTTTCTTTTTTTCCTGTTTCCTTTTCCTCTTCTTTTGCTTCTTCTCTCTATCAAGAAATCTCTATTTACAGAGGATGGCGGCTTAATAATGAAAGAATCTAATTGCAAAGAAGATTTATATAGGACAAAAAGCAAATATAGAAGACAAATAATGACAGTTATTATAATAAAAAATCTAAGTTGATAAAAGTTGGCCAACAGCTGCCACTTGATAGGGGCCAACCTGGGTTCGAATTTGCCAAGAGAATGAACTTATGTTGACTTACCAATTGTTAAGATAGAATTAGAGCTTTAGTGTGTAGTGTGTGTTAATGGAGGTTTCTAGTGAGAGAAAGTAGAGAGAGAGTAGAGAGATGTCAGGGAAAGATTTGCTTGTATTATGAGGTTAAAGGTTACATATTCACTTATGAAGGGGGTTTATATACATATGATCTATTTACACTATGCCCCCTTGCATCTAACATGTTTACATTCTAAGTACAAAACAACATAAAGTACACAAATCAACTACTACATATTATATTTCTAACAATCTCCCCCTTAGTAGTGATTTGTGAAAAATATCCAGTCCTTGTCATTCATCAAGCTCTTGTATTTGGTCTATCTTTATTTGGATGCCAGAACCAGTTTTCTCCTTCGGGTCTGTCATCTGGAACAATCATATTTGCTTCAAAGTTTCTTGGAGGAATGTTATGTGGCCCTGGAAGATGACTAGGCTCGTACTTGATCCATGCAACCTCCTTTCCGACGAACAACGTACTTTGACTTCTGAACATTCTTTGCTTCTCTCATCATTCGAATGCTGTCTCGGTATTCAAGCCTTTGATTGATTTTGGAGATCATTTTATCAAGCCCTTCCTTTTTCTTTTCATCTTGTTCATCTTCCTTCAAACATAGCAACACATTTTTACAAAACTCCAATGTTCCATCAGAATAAGAAGCAAGTTCATCCATACGAATGAAAATCTTCTTCTTTCTGCTGTTAAAAAGACAACACCAAAGGATGGTTCTACTATGATCTGACCAATACTGATCTGTTCAATGTATCTGGTGTAAAGACTTTGATCTGGATATGGTACATTGATCTTTCTCTTAACCACTTCAAAACCAATTTGAAAGTCTTCCAATGAAGCGTATTGAATGCAGCTTGACATGTATCTTTTCACAGCTTCAAAGGCGATAACATCTTCTTGGTATTTGTATTGCATTCAAGAAATGGTTGTAGAGAAAGATAATGTCGTCAACTGGCAGCAGCTTGAACTGAGCTTCTGTGAATCTGTACATTTTATTGTTATCTCTTTTCACATGAAAACAAGGGACAGAGATGGAAATCCTTTTCACCAAGATTACTCTGACAAGCACCAAAATCTTGTGATTTCTCTGTTCTTCGAGAAGCTTTGGATTGTATTGCTTAGTAAGTTTAAGAAGCTCTTTATATTCTTCAATTTGTCTTGCTTCCTTAAACTTGTACATTGATTCCAACTCAGGTCTTTTAGTCTTAGTAACCTTGGTAGCACCACAAAAGATTGGAAAAGCTCTTTCTTCCAAGAATCTAGACTTTTTAGCTGCCTCCTTTGGCTTAACCCCCAGCGCAACCATTCTTTCTTTATCCCTCAAGAAGTATCCCCGATTAATGAACCTCCTTTGTTCATCAGTCAATTCAGTTGGAAAATAATCAGGGAGAAAACTTCCTCGGATACTATAGCTTCTTTCAACACTTGCTTATAAGTTGATTTCTTGAAGTTCTGAGTTGCAGCCTCAAGAGTCTTTCTCAATTCATCAAAGCTATTAAAGTCTTCAAAAGTATAGTGTTGGGGAGTTGTGAAACCCTGAGTAGAGGATTCTCCAGCATCTTTTCTGCTTGATGAACCTATTTCAAAATAATCAAGATCTGGGAAGTCTTCAAACACAGGTTCCTCAACTGCTTCTACATTTACTGGATTCTCAACAATCTCCGGCTCATCCAAAGTTACATTATATTTTAAGGCTTCAATATCTGCATCTCTCTCAGCATATTCAATTACCTCATCTTCAATCACATACCCTTCATCTTCATTTTCAACAACATTTTCATTCTCTTCATCATCATCATCAGAACTATCACCAAAAACTTCAACTAGTCTTCTTTTAATCTCATCATTCAAAGAATCATTCTCAACATTTTCAACATTCTCCACATTTCCTTCTTCCATCACCACATCTCCAACATTTCCTTCAACTCTTGCCGAAGTACTATCAATGTTTTGTGTAAAACAAGCAGTAGCAACAGCTTCAGCCCATAGATTCGGTGGCAACTTCGAATAGGCAAGCATTGTTCTAGCTGCTTCAACAAGAGTTCGATTTCGACGTTCAACTACTCCATTCTGTTGAGGTGTTCTGACAACGGAAAATTGGTGTGAAATACCCATGGACTTGAAGAAAGAATCAATTGTTGAATTCTTGAATTCAGTGCCATTGTCTGAGCGAACAATTCTAACAGATGATTTAAGATTGACTTGGGTCTTCTTGATGAAATCAATAATCACTTGCGGAGCATCACTCTTTACGTGAAGAAAGAATACCCAAGTGTAACGAGAATAATCATCTACAATCACGAGAATGTATCGCTTCCCATGGATACTTTGAACTTTCATTGGGCCACACAAATCCATATGAATAAGGTGCAAAGGACCTTCTGTACTTAAGTGCTTCTTTGGTTTGTGTGAAGCTTTCTTCATCTTACCAATTGCACAAGCTGGACAAACATGTTCACTTTCATACTTGTAGTCCGGAAGACCTTCAACAAGTTGTTTATCCACAAGTGTATTAATCGTTTGAAAGTTAAGATGAGAAAGTCGGCGATGCCATAACCAAGAGTTTTGTGCAGTTGCTTTCGAAAGAAGACAAATCTCTGAAGAGTTGGATGGGATGTTGTTGAGATCAATTGTGAACAAATTATTGTCTCTCGTTCCAGTCAGAATATCCACACCATCTTCAGTCTGCACTTTGCATTCATATCTCCTAAATAATACTTGAAGATCATTGTCACAAAATTGACCAACACTAAAGAGATTGTGTCCAAGTCCTTCAACGTAGGAAACTCTCTTGATAGTGACTCCATTTTTGACAATGTCTCCGTAACCAAGAATAGGAGCGATATGATCATTTCCGAATCTGACGGTTCCCATAAACTTTTCAACAAAGTTCGAAAGAATTGACTTGGTTCCAGTCATATGGCGAGAACATCCCGAGTCGACATACCATACACAAATGAGAAATTCCTGCAAGGACAGGGAATATGGTTTAGGTACCCATGTAGATTGGGTCCTTGCAGGTTAGAGGAATAACATGCAAGTACTCATAAAAAAAAAAAAACTAACGCACAAGCAAACTTGTTATTCAATCATTAAACAAACACACAAAATTGTTCAAAACACACATACGAATTACAAGTAAGGAACTGTAAAAGTTTATACACATTTTTTGATACAAGCAGGACTAGTCCTAGATGTTGTAACATTATCTAATGTATTTGATCTATGGACAATCCACACTTGTTTGACATGGGTTGTGTTTCCATCAAGTTTGAGTTTTCTAGTAGCATGCAAGAATCTATCTTTTGGAATCCATTTACTGCTACTTTTCATGCACAAGTCACCTGAAACACGAACATTCTTAGAATTAGCAACTAATTTTGCATTTATGTTCTGAACAGGTTTCTTCTTGATGGGTTCAGTGGTCTTATTCACTTTCTTAATGTTATTAGGTGACAACCATCCATACTGGTCTTTGTATTTAGTTATGCCTGTAACAGTATCTCTAACCCTATGTAAAGTGCACTTAGGATTCTTCTGAGAGTACCTAGGGAAACTAGAATACCTAACCTGCTGAGGTTGTTTGATACCTAATGAGAAAGATTCAATTTTACAAATCTTCTGACCACTGCTTGTTTTGACTTCTTTTTGAGACTCAGATTTAGATTTGACCTTGTACATCTGTTGTTGCCTAGAAGTCTTTGATTCAGATTGTGTGGTCTTTGGTTTTGAAATACACTTTGGGAATGGTCTGGTCTTCGGTTTTGAAGCAGTCTTGGGTAATGGTTTGGTATTTGGTTTTGAAGCAGTCTTTGGTAATGGGTTGGACTTTGATTGTTGGGTGGTCTTTGGTCTTTGGAACTTATTGATTGATGAAGATTGTGAAGAGTGTGACTTTGGAATCTTCTTATGATTAAAATCAAGTTTTTCTTCCTTTTTAACAAAATGTTTTTCAAACTCAGGATCAAAATCATGATTGTCTTCCAAATATGTTGACATTTCATCAGTTTCCAACTTCACACTGACGTCACTTTTCTTCATTGGACATGGACTTTGCTTGAGTGAAATTGATGCTTTTTCATTTTCTTTATGAATTGAAGTGCTATTTTCTGAAGTTGGTATTCAACTTTTAAATCATTAAGTTCCTTTAGCACATTTAATCTCTGTTTTCTTTCTTTTTCAAACTTTTGTTTGAAAGCATCAATTTCATTCAAGTAAGATTGAGTTCCTTCTGAAAATTTGGTGAAAGTCTCAATTTCAGAGGTAAGTGGGAAAAAATAATCATCAATATCATGAACATCATCTAAATCACCATCAGTTTGAACAGAAACATGGACAACTTGACTCTCAGTTTGCACAGATGCATTCATGATTTCACAAATTGAACATGTAGTTTGTGAAGTTGTCTCATTTTGACACACAGATTTGGTTGATGGAGATGGAGTGGCCATAACTTCACAAACAGGACAATTGGGGTGGTCACACTCATTTTCATGATTCTTGGGTGAGTCAATGACATAATGATTTTGAGTCTTCAAATTTTCTATCAATGATTGCTTTTTCTCAAGAGACTTTTCCAGATCTTCAATTACCTTTTCCAAAACTTTTTGTGGCACATAAGGTCTCAAATTTTCAGGTTTTGGAATAGGATTAGAATTTTCCAAAGGTTTTTCAGTAAAACACTCTAGAATTTCGGGTATTACAGCCTCATGATTGTCTTTGATTGTCTTCTGTGTAGAGTTAGCAAAGAAGTCATAAGACTCATCCATTAACGCATAGTTAAAATAGACCTTTGCACCCTTTTCTAGAAAGTCATCAGCCTCATAATCACTATCAGTCGGTCTCACAAATTGGTCTGTCATCCCACACCTCAAATAAGATTCCTTGTATAAGGATGGGATTTCTTCCTGTGCTTTGAGCAAACATTTTGGATTGTTATAACCCAGCCCTGATGTGAATATTGTTTCAGAACTTCTTGGCCTATTTAAAAAGACTTGTTGATATGAACGATTGACCTTATACAATTTTTCTTGATAAGACTTGATTTCAGCTTTCAGCTCATCATTTTCTTTATCAAGTTTTTGTTTAAGAGAATCTTTTATACAACATTCATATTTTAGGTCAGAATTTTGTTTTCAAATTCTGTCACATCAGGGATAGATTCTTTGAATTTGACATTTAAGGTCTCAAATTTTCAGGTTTTGGAATAGGATTAGAATTTTCCAAAGGTTTTTCAGTAAAACACTCTAGAATTTCGGGTATTACAGCCTCATGATTGTCTTTGATTGTCTTCTGTGTAGAGTTAGCAAAGAAGTCATAAGACTCATCCATTAACGCATAGTTAAAATAGACCTTTGCACCCTTTTCTAGAAAGTCATCAGCCTCATAATCACTATCAGTCGGTCTCACAAATTGGTCTGTCATCCCACACCTCAAATAAGATTCCTTGTATAAGGATGGGATTTCTTCCTGTGCTTTGAGCAAACATTTTGGATTGTTATAACCCAGCCCTGATGTGAATATTGTTTCAGAACTTCTTGGCCTATTTAAAAAGACTTGTTGATATGAACGATTGACCTTATACAATTTTTCTTGATAAGACTTGATTTCAGCTTTCAGCTCATCATTTTCTTTATCAAGTTTTTGTTTAAGAGAATCTTTTATACAACATTCATATTTTAGGTCAGAAATTTTGTTTTCAAATTCTGTCACATCAGGGATAGATTCTTTGAATTTGACATTTAAAGTCTCAAATTTTCAGGTTTTGGAATAGGATTAGAATTTTCCAAAGGTTTTTCAGTAAAACACTCTAGAATTTCGGGTATTACAGCCTCATGATTGTCTTTGATTGTCTTCTGTGTAGAGTTAGCAAAGAAGTCATAAGACTCATCCATTAACGCATAGTTAAAATAGACCTTTGCACCCTTTTCTAGAAAGTCATCAGCCTCATAATCACTATCAGTCGGTCTCACAAATTGGTCTGTCATCCCACACCTCAAATAAGATTCCTTGTATAAGGATGGGATTTCTTCCTGTGCTTTGAGCAAACATTTTGGATTGTTATAACCCAGCCCTGATGTGAATATTGTTTCAGAACTTCTTGGCCTATTTAAAAAGACTTGTTGATATGAACGATTGACCTTATACAATTTTTCTTGATAAGACTTGATTTCAGCTTTCAGCTCATCATTTTCTTTATCAAGTTTTTGTTTAAGAGAATCTTTTATACAACATTCATATTTTAGGTCAGAAATTTTGTTTTCAAATTCTGTCACATCAGGGATAGATTCTTTGAATTTGACATTTAAAGACTCAATGTCTTCAGCCAAAGCATTTGCTCTAAACATCTCATTTATCTTTTCAACCTGAAGTTGTCTGACAGTCTTGCTCAGTTCAAGAACTTTGGTCTCAAGTTCTTGTTTCTCAAGATGCAGTTTGGAGGTCGGAGTAAACATGACTGCTGCTTTTTCAGTTTTCAAATTGTCAAAATCCTTTTGAAGTGATTCAAATTTATCTTTAGAATTTTGAAATTCGATCTCTTTGTCTTCCAAAAGCTTTGTTAATTGAGAAATTTGTTTACTCAACCCTTTCCCATACTTCATCGATTGAGCACTCTTATTCATTAAGTAATCTAAATCAGATTGAGTAATGTTAATTACCTCATCCTCGACCTCTGAAGAACTTTCATCAGCTTCTTCCAACTCCGTTGATCTCTTGATCTTTGTCATGAAACACACGTTTGCTGCAAGTTCATCTGTCTCCTCATCAGATAGATGCAACCACTTGTCATCTTCAGCGAGAAGAGCAATGCCACTTTCTTCTTGTCTTGCCAGCAAAAGTTTGTACTTGTAGTACTCGGAGTTCTTCTGTCGAGGTTTGGTGCAGTTGATTGCAAAATGTCCAGTCAAGCCACAGTTATAGCACTTCTTATCTTCATTCCTTCTCTCCAAAACCTTTTTCTCAAACCTCTTCTGATTGTTAAACTTCTTCTCACCACCAACAAATTCATTCTTCGGATCAAACTTAGGAGCATTTGTATTCTTTGCATACGAAGAAACTGATGAAGTCCTAAGCTGATTGTTGGTTGGTTTTTTCTTGAAGAATTTCTTCTTTAAAGCCTTCGTGAAATAAGCGAGTTCCTTATACATCTCTTTCTGTCTTTCATCAAGATCAGAATCACTCATATCACTCAAATCAGAATCAGTGTCAGACTCAACAAATCTTTGTTTTGATACTCTTGAATTCTTCTTCTCAGCTACCAAGGCTAATGGATCGGAATGAGAACTCTCCCCTTTTTGCTTCTGAATTCTCTTGACATCCTCAACATTCAGTTGCAGCTTCTCAAATAAGGTGTGAATGGTGAGTTTTCCAAAATCTGATTGTTGGTTGAGTTGGGTTCCATACACTTGCCATTCCTCTTCCAGATTCTTAATGAATTTGATGTTCAGTTCCATATTGGTTCTCTTCACATCATTCTTTCTCAGCTCATTGATGACATTGCAGAATCTGATGTACACCTCATTCAAAGGTTCACCTTTTTGTTGTTTGAATGTTTCATACATATTCAAAACAGTTGACAACCTAATGGTGTTTGATACATCTGATCCTTCCATCTGCTTCTCCACTTCATCCCAAATGTCTTTTCCTGTTTCATAGGAATCAACATTGCAGTAAATGTCATCAGGAAGTGCTTGGTAAAGGTATGCAATTGCACTTTGATCAGCCTCAACTCTGTTTTTCTGATCTGTATTCCAACTTTCTTCAGGTAAAACTTCTCCACTCACAGGGTTCTTTGGAATTTCAGGACCTTCTTTGTATGATTTTCTTAGCAGTTTTCCATTCTTTTGCCTGTCTATCCAGTTCAGAAATCTTTTCTTCCATTGAGGATAAGATCCTCTAAATAAGACAGGTGGTCTTCCTTCAGAACCAAGTGCTAAAGCCTCTCTTGAAGCCATTGCAAGCAATAAAAGACTTAAACAAAATTTGAGAATTTTCTTGAAAAATTTTGATTTGAGATCCTTAAAATCAACTAAGTGCCGAGCTTAGTTCTCTGCAAATAGTGTAAGTGACCAAATTCTTAAAAACAACTAAATGCCGAGCTTAGTTCTCTGCAAATAGTGTAAGTGACCAAATTCTTAAAAACAACTAAATGCCGAGCTTAGTTCTCTGCAAATAGTGTAAGTGACCAAATTCTTAAAAACAACTAAATGCCGAGCTTAGTTCTCTGCAAATAGTGTAAGTGACCAAATTCTTAAAACAACTAAATGCCGAGCTTAAATCTCTGCAAACAGTACAACTTATAAAGTCACTTGGTCGAAGAATCAATTTCAACTATTTGCCGAGCAAACAACTCTGCAAACAGTACAAATAGAACTTGTACTTAGTCACACCACCCAAAACCACTTGTTTGCCGAGCTAAACTTCTGCAAACAATGCAAGTAGCACCAGTCTCAAATCAAGAATTCTCAATTCTCAAAAACAACTATTTGCCGAGCAAAATGCTCTGCAAATAGAACAAGTGAAGTTCCAGTACTTAGCCAATTTCTGAAACACGTATTTGCCGAGCAAGGAGCTCTGCAAATAGTATAAGTGACCAAATTCTTAAAAACAACTAAATGCCGAGCTTAGTTCTCTGCAAATAGTACAAGTAAGAATTCAACAACACGACAAAATAGTCGGTTATTTTGTTGTCTTCTTCGTTCAACTAACACCTCATTTGCAGAGAAGATTGTAAATCTTCGATATCTTCTTCATTTTTGCGAATTAGAACTCGAACTTTATATCAAAATGTTCAAAAAATCAATGCGCACAAATCCTCAAACAAATTAGATTCTAATTTCAACTGGAACTCAATCCCTCACGAACATGCGATTTGTAGAGCTCGATTGAAAACTACTCAAATGATGAAATTAGCTTCTGAAATTGATAGCGAAGGAAGATATATTGCCATTAAATCGATCGGTGAACAAAATAAGGACAGAAACACACTTAATTTGCAGGAATCACTGAAACAGTGAGCTCTGCAAATGAACCTTTCAGAAAAATGCTCAAATTCTGAAATTAAGCACTAATTAAGCTTGTAATAAGCTTGTGGATCGTTCAGCAACTCTGATTGTGCTCTGATACCAATTGTTAAGAATAGAATTAGAGCTTTAGTGTGTGTTCTAGTGTGTGTTAATGGAGGTTTCTAGTGAGAGAAAGTAGAGAGAGAGTAGAGAGATGTCAGGGAAAGATTTGCTTGTATTATGAGGTTAAAGGTTACATATTCACTTATGAAGGGGGTTTATATACATATGATCTATTTACACTATGCCCCCTTGCACTCTAACATGTTTACATTCTAAGTACAAAACAACATAAAGTACACAAATCAACTACTACATATTATATTTCTAACACTTACCTTGACGCTATCCCTGCTGGGGGTTATGTGGGTACCAATTCGGTACATGGGATCAAGCGGTTCCTATCAATCTACCGTTTTTTTAAAAATTATTATAATAAAAAATCTAAGTTGATAAAAAAATGAGTTTTTTGAGCTTAAATTATGTAGAAACTTTGAATGACATTTGGGCTTTTATAGGTTATTAATTTGGGCTTATGATGTGGAAATTAATTTTTACTACTGGTAGTATAAGTTTAGAAAATAAACTTTAGTATGTGAAATTGACAAAACCAAATCGAATGAAATCTGATTTATATGACAATTACAATTGGATTATAATTCAACATAACTTATCAAGCTGAGAAAGAGTAAACTGATTTATAAAAAATATAACAATTCATTATTCAAACCTATCAAATGTTTAAATTTTACATTTCTATTATCAAATGTAAACTGATTTAAAGTGTAAGATTTTATTATTATAACTGATTTAAAGTAATGTAAGATGATTTTTATTATTACATTTCTTGACTTATATAAAAGTTTTAAATATTTAAATTTTACTAATTTTTATTACTCGATTACAGTAAGTAATGATAACAAAAAAGACAGGCAGCCTCCTTTTGCAGTTTGTTGTCTACTACGAGTATAATTAAATTGAAGTGACATAAGAAAATTTTTGAATCTATATATATAAATAAATTAAATAAAAATCTATAAATATAATTTCTTTATACAGTAACTATGATTTATACGAGTATATAATTTAAGTAAAGTAATGTATATAATAATAAAAGTACTACAAACTGACTATACAAGTCAGTTATAAATATTTTTAATTTTTTTTTAAACAATGAATAATAGACCTGACATTTAATTGTTTATTTTTATTGCAAATATCTAAGCTCAAATAAATATAATGAAAATATTATCTTTACATTTCAGGTTTTCATTGATTAGACTATTTCCGTATCATCAATTTTGTTGATTGTTACTTAAGAGTTAACATACATGTATAGAAAATAATGTAACTCAATAAATTATTCTAATATTGAATCTGATTTAAGGAAATTTACTGATAATTCTATAATCTGATACTTTTGAATTAGATTAAATAGTAAATTTGTTTGGTATTATGTAATTCTTGCTTCGTAAAAGAAAATTTAACGTATTCAAGTAAATTATATAAAATATACTAAATTTGAAAAAAAAAAGTTTTAAATTTAATTAATTTAATGGATGACAGTTGTAACACCCAAGCCAAGGCTCAGAATATCACGGAAATCATATAGCACAAGGTGGAATTACAATAGAACAAGAACTAAATGCAATTAAAGGATTCAGTGAATCCATACAATACGAATAACAAGTGTAGGTCCTTGTGGACTGATCGTCAACGAGAACGCTTATAGTTATGACGAGAGTGCGGAATCCTCTCGTGATAACCTGTTTGGTTAATTAAATTATCGTCTTTCGTTGTTTATACAACCTAAGACCTTAAACGCGCGCGGGTTTGCAATAGGACAGAGTTTAGGCGTATTATCTTAATTAACTGTTATTAAATACGTATTTTCGAGATGTATTTATACTAAGATGTACTAAACGCGTGCTAAGTATGGACCGTGTATATTAAAGCCCATAGTCCATTAACAAACGCGTGTCATTAAGTAAACACGTGAATACCACGTGTTTAGGCAAACTCGTGTTACTGTAGCACACGAGTTTAGGCAAACTCGTGTTACTGTAGCACGAGTTTGCATACACTTTATTTTGTCATCTTTTAAGTATACTTTAATACTCAAAACGTGACTAGTTTATCACTTGTATCTGTATGTTATTTATAATCACATTCATACAAGTCGTAAACATTAAACATATCAAAACTCTGCTCAATATGTAATCATTCACATTACTTAAGTTCAAATAACAAGTTTAAACATATAATAAGTCTATGATTACATATTACAAAACATAAACATATACTGATCAAATCGATGTTGCTGTTGTCAACCGAATCATGCACTTACAGTCTCCCCCTTGACATCAGCTACACGATTTCTTCAGTCTTGTAAAAATCTATCATCCATCAAACGTCAATCTCTTGCTATTTGCATGGATATTCTCATGTAAGCAAACTTGAATAATCTTACGATATCGGCTTTCTTCATCCTTCCAAAATGGCAAAAATGAACACTCTGTATCGTATAACCTTCTTAGATCATTTCTTGAGAAGTTGACCAACTGCATTGGATCATATATTCTTCTCAACAAAATCTTCTTCTGTGAGTCTGCATACATCTTGGCTTCACCAGTATTTCGATCAATCTCCCAATTATCCATCTTTTCTAGCTCATCTTGTGGCCACTTCTTGGCTGGGACTTTGATCATGCACTTGATATCACGTTGAATATACTCAACGCTTCTATCTGGTTTCACCACCTTCTTCTTCTTTCTCGGTTTGATATGAAACTTCGGCTTATCTGAGTCTTTCATACTCGATCTCATCTTAAAATCTTCACGAAGCTTCTTACCAATGACATCAGCAAGACCATACTCGCTTGGATTGATAATCCAAGTATTTCCAAGTTCATGTAGGTCTTCTTCACATAAACTTCTAAAATGTCTCTCACTCCATGCTAAATACTGACAACCTTCTGGTCTTTTGAGAACGAACAGCTTCAGTTCTTCATCATAAAACCAACTCCAGATAATTGTCTTGTATTTTGCAGCATCTTTATCCGAGATATGAGTCCAATACACAGAGGGTCTCAGAGTATCCCTAGTGACTCTAAATTCACCAACTCTCTGACCAGGTACAAATCTATCAATCACCTGTAATGGATCATCATCTCTGAGAGGCACTGGAAACTCATTTGGATTAAATGGTCTTGTCAAATTAATCTCATAAGGAAAAGGAACCAATGCATCTTCAACCTTAGCATATACTACAAAGTTTAAAACTTTAGTATTGCTACTAAATGGAGTTTGAAGCATCCTTTCCTTAACGTCATTCCTCTTTAATTCCAACACATTTCTTTCTTCTACTGATGGGTCTTCAGGAATTGAGTTCCAAAAATCATCAAACCCATAAGGCTTCTTGAATAAGTCCATATTCGGCTCAGGAACAATCTCACCTTCCTCAAGATCATCACCATCAAAGAACAATTCTGCATCATCTGAATCGTCAAGTGCTTCAATGACCTCAGCATCACGAGGCGCACTTGATCCAGCAGCTCCAGATGTACTTGCAACATCCTTCTCTAACTCCCCCTTAGTTCTTGCTTCTGTATGAGCTTCAGTTCTTGGCTCACCATCAGCATTCGCATCATCATCATGATCTTCATCCTCTTTCCTCTTCAACTCAGTTTCCCTACAACCATCTCCCCCTTGAGCCAATAACTGCCGAAGCTGATCTCTCAGTGCAGCACTTTGACCCTTCTCATCTTCCAAATCAGCAACTAACTTCCCAACTAACCCTTGCATTGACTTCATTTGAGCTTCCAATGTCATAACTCTTGTCTCCAAATGATTCACCTTGAATTGAGTTGACATGATATGCGCAGGTTCAACTGTTGGTCTGACTCCAAAAGGTCTAGTAGGAAATTGTGTAGAAACTGGAGGTCGTCCGATCAAAGGCGGTTGTAGTGGACGTAGAAGTGTCGTAAACACAGTGCTTATAGGAACAACAGGCCTAATCGAAGCACTCTGCGTTTGTTGAGGAATTGACACTGGAATTGATTCAGCTTGAGTAACTGCAACTGAACTTTCCATCACCTCAGTTCTCTCAGACTCCTCTTGTTGTCTGTGTTTCTCAAACGCTTCAGCCAAATGAGCAGGTAAAACCTTTCCCGACCTAGGCGCTTTCTTTCGTCTTAGCAAAGGAATCTCCTCTTCCTCCTGTGGTTCATAAGTAGGATCACTCTCGTCTTCAGTGCGAAACCTCTTCAAAGGTCTTTCAACAGGAGAAGTATCACTCGCACGACCCGTTATATCAACATCTGAATCACTCTCTGTAGCATCTGGGTCAACAGCCTTTCCTCTTGAACTTTCTGCAGCAGTACTAGCAACATTAGCCCTAGCAGAGTTCAGAGGATCATCTACATCCTCCAATAATCTATCCAACTCTTGATCTCTTTCAGCATTTGACTCTACAAACAACTCCAAGTGATCCAAAGCTTGAAAATTATCCACTTGAGCAATCACATCATGTGGATCCAATGCAGCATGCACAAAAGCTTCACCAACTTCAGGGTTAGCACCTTCTGCCCTATCTAACAAGTCTTCCATTGCTTCATTATCTGCCTGAACATCTTCAGCAGCAGCTTGTACTGGCCTAACTTCAGGTTGAGCCTGTGGTGCCACTTGAGGATGAACTCGTGGACGAACCCGTCGTTGAACTTGTCGTTGACGTGGGACCGCACGTGGAACTTGAACTTGAGGTCCGTGTGGTGGTGGTGGTGGTGCATCATCATTTCCACCTCCTGCGACTTCAACTTCATCTTCCCATCCAACTGCTGGAGCTCTATAGTTCGGATTTATCAAGTGTCCAAACAATGGCACAATCTGTGGATTCGGATAACTATCCTTAACCTTCAACATCATCGACCAAATCCTATTTGGTGGAGAAACAATCTCATATATATCTTGCAAGACTGGCAGATTCTGTACAAAATGATTAATGATCGCCATCGTTATCCTTGGCAACATCATAAACCTCTGCGACCCCGTCTGAGTAATCTGGGTCTTCAAAATATCAAAGAAGTAATCCGAGAATGAGTATGGTCTATTCAAAGTCAAGGTGGTGGTGGTGGTGGTGGTGGTGGTGGTGGTGGTGGTGGTGGTGGTGGTGGTGGTGGTGGTGGTGGTGGTGGTGGTGGTGGTGGTGGTGGTGGTGGTGGTGGTGGTGGTGGTGGTGGTGGTGGTGGTGGTGGTGGTGGTGGTGGTGGTGGTGGTGGTGGTGGTGGTGGTGGTGGTGGTGGTGGTGGTGGTGGTGGTGGTGGTGGTGGTGGTGGTGGTGGTGGTGGTGGTGGTGGTGGTGGTGGTGGTGGTGGTGGTGGTGGTGGTGGTGGTGGTGGTGGTGGTGGTGGTGGTGGTGGTGGTGGTGGTGGTGGTGGTGGTGGTGGTGGTGGTGGTGGTGGTGGTGGTGGTGGTGGTGGTGGTGGTGGTGGTGGTGGTGGTGGTGGTGGTGGTGGTGGTGGTGGTGGTGGTGGTGGTGGTGGTGGTGGTGGTGGTGGTGGTGGTGGTGGTGGTGGTGGTGGTGGTGGTGGTGGTGGTGGTGGTGGTGGTGGTGGTGGTGGTGGTGGTGGTGGTGGTGGTGGTGGTGGTGGTGGTGGTGGTGGTGGTGGTGGTGGTGGTGGTGGTGGTGGTGGTGGTGGTGGTGGTGGTGGTGGTGGTGGTGGTGGTGGTGGTGGTGGTGGTGGTGGTGGTGGTGGTGGTGGTGGTGGTGGTGGTGGTGGTGGTGGTGGTGGTGGTGGTGGTGGTGGTGGTGGTGGTGGTGGTGGTGACGTGGGACCGCACGTGGAACTTGAACTTGAGGTCGTGGTGGTGGTGGTGGTGGTGCATCATCATTTCCACCTCCTGCGACTTCAACTTCATCTTCCCATCCAACTGCTGGAGCTCTATAGTTCGGATTTATCAAGTGTCCAAACAATGGCACAATCTGTGGATTCGGATAACTATCCTTAACCTTCAACATCATCGACCAAATCCTATTTGGTGGAGAAACAATCTCATATATATCTTGCAAGACTGGCAGATTCTGTACAAAATGATTAATGATCGCCATCGTTATCCTTGGCAACATCATAAACCTCTGCGACCCCGTCTGAGTAATCTGGGTCTTCAAAATATCAAAGAAGTAATCCGAGAATGAGTATGGTCTATTCAAAGTCAAGGCCACCATCTGCGAACCTACTTGCTTATTGAGCTGATCAAACCCTGCATGACGGTTACTGATCGCCACAATCAATACATGAGCCAAAAACCTCCATTGGCCATAGAATCCTGCCTTCGCAATCGGCCACTTAGCACCTGGCGTAGCATGTCCCATTCTTCCAAAACAACCTCTAATCAACGTCTCATCTAGCTCTATTGGACCATTTTCTTCTTCAACAGTCCCTAAATGCAGTATATCTCGCAAATCAGCCACAGTAAATGAAAACGTGTGATCAGCCACAGTTGTCTGAAACCTAACACTCCGAGGGACAGCAGGTCTATCTCCTTGTGCTGGCTGTGCTTGAACCACCCTTATAGAAGCATTATTCCAAAATTGATGCAGATATCCTTGATATAGCACTGGATTGTGAGTTAGCACGAAATGAATACGTGAGCGTTCCAGATACTGAAGCAATCCATTAAATTCCACATTTCTTCGATCTCTCGACAAATCGATCAACTGATTGTGAGTTGAGAAGAAATTTCTTGGATTTCCTGCCATTTCTGGAAAACAAAAACAATAGTGCAATAACGAAAATTTAGCAATAATAATTCTGCACAATAAAACTTAGAAAATTTGGAAACTGCTTGTAAACGCGTGTAAAAGTTTCAAACGCGTGAAATCTGCTACAAAAACCTAAACACGTGAACCAATCTTCAAACGCGTGGTATCATGGCAAACGCGTGTGATCAAAGGTAAACGCGTGTGACCAAAGGTAAACGCGTGTAACAAAGGTAAATGCGTGTGATAAAGGTAAACGCGTGTGATCAAAGGTAAACGCGTGTGATCAAAGGTAAACGCGTGTGATCAAAGGTAAACGCGTGTGATCAAAGGTAAACGCGTGTGATCAAAGGTAAACGCGTGTGACAAAGGTAAACGCGTGTGATCAAAGGTAAACGCGTGTAAAAGTTTCAAACGCGTGAAATCTGCTACAAAAACCTAAACACGTGAACCAATCTTCAAACGCGTGGTATCATGGCAAACGCGTGTGATCAAAGGTAAACGCGTGTGGAAAGGGTAAACGCGTGTGACCAAAGGTAAATGCGTGTGATAAAGGTAAACGCGTGTGATCAAAGGTAAACGCGTGTGATCAAAGGTAAACGCGTGTGATCAAAGGTAAACGCGTGTGATCAAAGGTAAACGCGTGTGATCAAAGGTAAACGCGTGTGATCAAAGGTAAACGCGTGTGATCAAAGGTAAACGCGTGTGATCAAAGGTAAACGCGTGTGATCAAAGGTAAACGCGTGTGATCAAAGGTAAACGCGTGTGATCAAAGGTAAACGCGTGTGATCAAAGGTAAACGCGTGTGATCAAGGTAAACGCGTGTAAAAGTTTCAAACGCGTGAAATCTGCTACAAAAACCTAAACACGTGAACCAATCTTCAAACGCGTGGTATCATGGCAAACGCGTGTGATCAAAGGTAAACGCGTGTAAAAGGGTAAACGCGTGTGACCAAAGGTAAACGCGTGTAAAAGTTTCAAACGCGTGAAATCTGCTACAAAAACCTAAACACGTGAACCAATCTTCAAACGCGTGGTATCATGGCAAACGCGTGTGATCAAAGGTAAACGCGTGTGATCAAAGGTAAACGCGTGTAACAGGGTAAACGCGTGTGATCAAAGGTAAACGCGTGTAAAAGTTTCAAACGCGTGAAATCTGCTACAAAAACCTAAACACGTGAACCAATCTTCAAACGCGTGGTATCATGGCAAACGCGTGTGATCAAAGGTAAACGCGTGTGACCAAAGGTAAACGCGTGTAGCAGGGTAAACGCGTGTATAAAGGTAAACGCGTGTGATCAAATGTAAACGCGTGTGAAAGGGCTAAAACCTAAGTTGTAAACACGTTAAAAGTAAACGCGTGAAACTAGGCAAACACGTGTATAAAGGTAAACGCGTGTGAAAGGTATTTCCCAAACGCGTGAAAAACCAAAAAACTTGAATTTTGATTTCTAATTTTCAAACGCGTGTGATCAAAGGTAAACGCGTGTGATCAAAGGTAAACGCGTGTGATCAAAGGTAAACGCGTGTGATCAAAGGTAAACGCGTGTGATCAAAGGTAAACGCGTGTGATCAAAGGTAAACGCGTGTGATCAAAGGTAAACGCGTGTGATCAAAGGTAAACGCGTGTGATCAAAGGTAAACGCGTGTGATCAAAGGTAAACGCGTGTGATCAAAGGTAAACGCGTGTAAAAGTTTCAAACGCGTGAAATCTGCTACAAAAACCTAAACACGTGAACCAATCTTCAAACGCGTGGTATCATGGCAAACGCGTGTGATCAAAGGTAAACGCGTGTGATCAAAGGTAAACGCGTGTAACAGGGTAAACGCGTGTGATCAAAGGTAAACGCGTGTGATCAAAGGTAAACGCGTGTGATCAAAGGTAAACGCGTGTGATCAAAGGTAAACGCGTGTGATCAAAGGTAAACGCGTGTGATCAAAGGTAAACGCGTGTGATCAAAGGTAAACGCGTGTGATCAAAGGTAAACGCGTGTGATCAAAGGTAAACGCGTGTGATCAAAGGTAAACGCGTGTGATCAAAGGTAAACGCGTGTGATCAAAGGTAAACGCGTGTGATCAAAGGTAAACGCGTGTGATCAAAGGTAAACGCGTGTAAAAGTTTCAAACGCGTGAAATCTGCTACAAAAACCTAAACACGTGAACCAATCTTCAAACGCGTGGTATCATGGCAAACGCGTGTGATCAAAGGTAAACGCGTGTAGAAGGGTAAACGCGTGTGACCAAAGGTAAACGCGTGTAAAAGTTTCAAACGCGTGAAATCTGCTACAAAAACCTAAACACGTGAACCAATCTTCAAACGCGTGGTATCATGGCAAACGCGTGTGATCAAAGGTAAACGCGTGTGAAAAGGTAAACGCGTGTGACCAAAGGTAAATGCGTGTGATCAAAGGTAAACGCGTGTGATCAAAGGTAAACGCGTGTGATCAAAGGTAAACGCGTGTGATCAAAGGTAAACGCGTGTGATCAAAGGTAAACGCGTGTGATCAAAGGTAAACGCGTGTGATCAAAGGTAAACGCGTGTGATCAAAGGTAAACGCGTGTGATCAAAGGTAAACGCGTGTGATCAAAGGTAAACGCGTGTGATCAAAGGTAAACGCGTGTGATCAAAGGTAAACGCGTGTGATCAAAGGTAAACGCGTGTGATCAAAGGTAAACGCGTGTGATCAAAGGTAAACGCGTGTGATCAAAGGTAAACGCGTGTGATCAAAGGTAAACGCGTGTGATCAAAGGTAAACGCGTGTGATCAAAGGTAAACGCGTGTGATCAAAGGTAAACGCGTGTAAAAGTTTCAAACGCGTGAAATCTGCTACAAAAACCTAAACACGTGAACCAATCTTCAAACGCGTGGTATCATGGCAAACGCGTGTGATCAAAGGTAAACGCGTGTGACCAAAGGTAAACGCGTGTAACAAAGGTAAATGCGTGTGATAAAGGTAAACGCGTGTGATCAAAGGTAAACGCGTGTGATCAAAGGTAAACGCGTGTGATCAAAGGTAAACGCGTGTGACAAAGGTAAACGCGTGTGATCAAAGGTAAACGCGTGTAAAAGTTTCAAACGCGTGAAATCTGCTACAAAAACCTAAACACGTGAACCAATCTTCAAACGCGTGGTATCATGGCAAACGCGTGTGAAATCCAACCCTAAGTTACTGTTCATCGTCATCTAAATTCAGAAACAAACAAATATTTCTTTGAAAATCAAACAAAATCAAAGAAAACATAAAAATAAAAATAAAACTAAAGAAAATAGAAATAAAATAAAATAAAAATAAAAATAAAAATAAAAATAAAAACAACAACATAAAAATAAAAATAAAAATAAAAATAAAAATAAAAATAAAAATAAAAATAAAAATAAAAATAAAAATAAAAATAAAAATAAAAATAAAAATAAAAATAAAAATAAAAATAAAAATAAAAATAAAAATAAAAATAAAAATAAAAATAAAAATAAAAATAAAAATAAAAATAAAAATAAAAATAAAAATAAAAATAAAAATAAAAATAAAAATAAAAATAAAAATAAAAATAAAAATAAAAATAAAAATAAAAATAAAAATAAAAATAAAAATAAAAATAAAAATAAAAATAAAAATAAAAATAAAAATAAAAATAAAAATAAAAATAAAAATAAAAATAAAAATAAAAATAAAAATAAAAATAAAAATAAAAATAAAAATAAAAATAAAAATAAAAATAAAAATAAAAATAAAAATAAAAATAAAAATAAAAATAAAAATAAAAATAAAAATAAAAATAAAAATAAAAATAAAAATAAAAATAAAAATAAAAATAAAAATAAAAATAAAAATAAAAATAAAAATAAAAATAAAAATAAAAATAAAAATAAAAATAAAAATAAAAATAAAAATAAAAATAAAAATAAAAATAAAAATAAAAATAAAAATAAAAATAAAAATAAAAATAAAAATAAAAATAAAAATAAAAATAAAAATAAAAATAAAAATAAAAATAAAAATAAAAATAAAAATAAAAATAAAAATAAAAATAAAAATAAAAATAAAAATAAAAATAAAAATAAAAATAAAAATAAAAATAAAAATAAAAATAAAAATAAAAATAAAAATAAAAATAAAAATAAAAATAAAAATAAAAATAAAAATAAAAATAAAAATAAAAATAAAAATAAAAATAAAAATAAAAATAAAAATAAAAATAAAAATAAAAATAAAAATAAAAATAAAAATAAAAATAAAAATAAAAATAAAAATAAAAATAAAAATAAAAATAAAAATAAAAATAAAAATAAAAATAAAAATAAAAATAAAAATAAAAATAAAAATAAAAATAAAAATAAAAATAAAAATAAAAATAAAAATAAAAATAAAAATAAAAATAAAAATAAAAATAAAAATAAAAATAAAAATAAAAATAAAAATAAAAATAAAAATAAAAATAAAAATAAAAATAAAAATAAAAATAAAAATAAAAATAAAAATAAAAATAAAAATAAAAATAAAAATAAACAAAAAAATAAAAATAAAAATAAAAATAAAAATAAAAATAAAAATAAAAATAAAAATAAAAATAAAATAAAATAAAAAATAAAAATAAAATAAAATAAAAATAAAAATAAAAATAAAAACTTTAAATCTAAACCACATTATTTATTTACAAGAAATTCTAAGTTTCTGCGGATTAGATCAGATTAGCAATTACATAAGCCTGCAGGTGAGAAATAATTCTCTTATTATTAGTTATGAACAGTGACTCGACAACGATTACCGGTATATTTGTCCTCTTAAACACTCGGTACTTCCAGTTTCCTTTGGTTTTGTGACACTTTCGTATTACTTGAGCCAAGGACAGTCACCATGTAACCTAGTAAGTTACTCATGCCACAATTATAGGTTTGCGAACTTATGTGACCCACAATCAAGCATACACTTAAAATCGACAGAGCATTAAAGTCCTTAACCAGATGTGTTTATAAGCGTTACAACTTTGAAGTCACCATGGTTAATGATCTTACGATCAAGAGTCAGAACAAACACATTTGATGTATAGTGCATGATTCGAATTGGCTATTCTTCATTGCTTCTTTGAAATTAACTTCATTGATGTGCAGCAATTTGATACTTCAGAAATATTTGATGATACTTCTTGACTATTCTTCATTATTTCTTCATTCTTCAGTACTTTGTTTTAGCCAATCGAGATCATGATGGTTTTAATAGTTGCTTTAGAAGCTAAAACCCATTTTGTTCTGTTTAGATTGACATACACGAATGCATGCGAATCCCCCCTATGGTTTACAAACACATCCAATCTCAAACCAAATGCTAAATCTTTCTTAAGTATTAAGGATGGCACAATTCACGAGGAAGAGTCCATATTCAAAGCCATATGCTGACGTGTATCCCACAAGAACATTGTATAAATTAAGTTCAGATTGAAGGAAACCTTGGTACTTTGTGCCTACCGATACATCCTTAGAAGTAGTCACTGAACTAAGCAGTTATATTACGATTAAGCAAGCTTAAAAGCTAAAGTATCCTCACTTCTAATCGTCTTAAAGCATCAACTTAAATCTCTTCATTTATTTTTGTTTTTCTGATTTTTCAATTTTTATGATTTTTCTGACACTAAGAACTCTTTTTGTATTTTTATGACTCTAGCTATTTACAGACTTAAACTAGACACAAAATAAAATAAAATATACAAAAAGATATTTCTTTGAGAGATCTAATATGAATCAACATTCTTCATACCATTTAGAAGAATCAGCTTTTCAAAGCGAGTCTTATCAAATGCTTTAGTATACAAATCAGCTAGATTATCATCAGTTATAACTTTTTCCAAATGAATTAACTTCTTTTGGGCACAGTCACGCAAAAAATGATGTCTAATGTCAATATGCTTGGTGACTTTATGCAAGACAGGGTTATTAGTTATATCTATAGCTGACTTATTATCAATCTTAATAGGAGTATCAAGAAAATCCATACCGTAGTCTCGAAGTTGTTGCTGAATCCATAATACCTGGGAACAGCAGCTTCCAGCAGCCATGTACTCTGCCTCACAAGTAGACTGAGCTACCGATGTCTGCTTCTTACATTGCCACGATACAAGTCTCCCTCCTAAGAATTGACATCCGCCAGTTGTAGACTTCCTATCATTGTTACAACCTCCATAATCCAAATCAGTGTAAGCAACAAACTCAAACGTTCCTCCCAACGGATACCATAGACCAAGTCCTTGGTTTCCCTTTAAATATCTGAGGATCCGTTTTGCAGCCGTTAAATGTGACTCTTTCGGATTTGCTTGAAATCTAGCACACAGACAAACAGCAAACATGATATCTGGACGCGAAGCAGTTAAATACATCAATGAGCCGATGATCGCCCGATAATAAGTAGCATCCACAAGTGTATCATTAGAATTAGTAACTCCTAGACCATGATTCAACTGAATAGGAGTACCATAAGTCTTGGATTCTAACATTTGAAACCTTTCCAAGATGTCATTGACATACTTAGTCTGGTGAATGAAAAAACCATCTTTTCGTTGATCAACTTGCAGTCCAAGGAAAAATTTTAATTCCCCCATAGCACTCATTTCGAATTCCTTCTTCATACTCATTTCAAAATCCTTGCACATCTTAATGTCAGATGAACCAAAAATGATATCATCCACATAAACTTGCACAATTATATAATCTTGCTTCTGCCATTTGATAAACAACGTGCTGTCTATCGATCCTCTTGTAAATCCATTTGTCAACAAATGTGTTGACAACTTCTCATACCACACTCTTGGTGCTTGATGTAATCCATAAAGAGCCTTATCCAGTCGATATGCCCTTCTTGGATAATTTGGATCTTCAAACCCGGTGGTTGACGAACGTACACTTCTTCCTTAACTTCTCCATACAAGAAGGCACTCTTCACATCCAACTGATACACCTTTATTCCTTTGAAACTAGCATAAGCTAAAATAGTCTTATAGCTTCAATCCGAGCAACTGGTGCAAAAGTTTCATTGTAGTCATAACCTTCTCGCTGTGCAAAACCCTGAACAACTAGACGTGCCTTATTTCTTGTAACAATCCCTTTGTCATCTCGTTTGCATTTAAAAACCCAACGAGTTCCAATTGGTTCGATACCTCTAGGCACATCAACTAATTCCCATACTTCAAGTTTTTCAAATTGAGCCAATTCTTCTTGCATAGCCTCAACCCAAAACGGATCTTGAAGTGCTATTTTAACATTCTTGGGTTCTTCTTGTGAAATAAAACATGAGTATAAACACTCAGTTATTAAACCTGTATCCTTCACTTCACAAAATAATAAAAGTAAACACTCAGTTATTAAACCTGTATCCTTTACTTCACAGAATAAACTAGTCATCTCCTTATTTAACTGATTTCTAGTTCGGACAGATGCTGAAGCTTCACCAAGAATATTTTCAACTGGATGATCTTTAGTTGCTCTATGTTGAGGAGTTTTGTGACTTGGAAAATCATCACCCATATTCGGAACAATTTGGGTGGGAGACTCTCCATCAGGTTCAGAAGATGAAGAAGAAGATGAGTCAAGCGGGTCATCATCTGGTAATGGAATATTAGTTGGATCACTTGAAACACTGGATTGACCCACCTCAGTTGTAGAAACAACTCTGGTTGGAGGTACATCAGCAGTAATAGGTTCAACAGGAGCAACCTCAGAATCATAATTCAAGTGATCTCTAACAATTACAACATTTTCATCAATAGGAGTACCAGGAAAAGAAATTGGACCCTTAAGTGAAGTAAACACACTATCATAAGCAAAACTTGACTCAGAACCAGCATGAGCAGCCGGTTTATAACTTACAATCACGACATTAGTACCAAGATCGACTCTACCTGTCTGCGAATTGAAAACCCGACGAATGGGGGTTCCCGGTTTATATCCAAGAAAGAAACCTTCTTCAACTTTAGAATTAAACTTTGGTTGAGGAGAAGTTTTCAGAAAAGTACAAGGAACACCAAACAGTTCCAATCCAGACAAATCAGGTTTTCGTTTGTTGAGAAGTTCATAACAAGTCTTATTAAACCTTTTAACAGTTAGCACCCGATTTAACACATGACAAGCTGTGTTCACAGCTTCCGCCCAAAACATAGTTGGTAGCCCTGAATCAGCAAGCATAGTTCTGGCAGTCTCGATCAAGGTCCTATTCTTTCTCTCAGCAACTCCATTTTGCTGAGGTTCATACGGAGCACTAAATTGATGTTGAATTCCTTTAGACAAACAGAAAATATCCATCACCGAGTTTTTAAACTCCGTGCCATTGTCACTCCTGATTCGTTTGATCTTCGTGTTGTAGAGATTCTCAGCCTCAGTGAAAAAGTTAATTAGAATCTCCGTAGTCTCATCTTTGGTAGCTAAGAAGAAAACCCATGAAAACCTTGAATAATCATCAGTGACAACCAAGCAGTAGTACATTCCCCCTCTACTCCTAACATTACTGGACCAAAGAGATCCATATGAAGTAACTCAAAAGGAGCGGCAATTGAATTTTGTGTCTTGGGCTTGTGAGGCTTTTCTGTTGTTTGCCTTTCAAGCATGGAACACATCTATCTTCCAATTCAAACTTCTTTTTAGGAACACCTTGAACCAGATCATTCTTCACAATGTAATTCATCTTTCGGAAATGTAGATGTCCCATTCTTCTATGCCATAAGAGAGAATCACTTTCGCTTGCCTTAGACAACAAACAAACTTCCTGCTGTACATTCTTGGTTCCTAACATTAAACCATAAATATCTCTTTTACGAGGAGCAGTCAACAATATCCAATCATCTGGAATAACAAAACCCGGTTTCAAAACGAATGCAGCTTTGTCGTTGAAGAAAACTGAATTTCCTCGGTCACAAATTTGTGATACACTCATCAGATTATGAGTAAGTTCTTCCACGTAATTGACATTCTTTAAAGTAAGTTTTCCATCGACGACATCACCTTGTCCAGTGATTTGTCCGCCCTTGGAACCAGCAAAATTTACATGTGATCCTTTAATATTTACAAAATCAGACAGAAGTCTTCTGTCTCCTGTCATGTGCCTGGAGCAACCGCTATCAAGATACCAGATACTAATAGGAATTGGTGGTAGCCCCTGACACATGAAACAAAAACGGATCAGTTATCAAGGACAACCCAAGCCTTTATAGACTTGGGTTTACCATTCTCGTCCTTAACAAGCATTTCAGTCCAATATCCATTGCTCCCAATAGGTGCCTTGGATGTTTGCTGAGCATGCTGTAAAGGTATATTCTCAACCCTTGATTGAGACCTTTTAGGGGAAAATGGTCTATTAAAGAATGGTCTATTCACATGTGGAACACGAGATGTGTTACGGTCATAGTAGTTCTGTCGATGATGCCCTGAATTTGCATTTTGTGATGACTGACCAGATTTATTTCTAGGGGAAACATATCTTGGTGAATCATTTCTTTTAGCCACAGGTGGAACAAATTTACCATAAGCTTGATTACCCATCCCATTAGAACTACTTGACACATTCTGTTGTTTACCATTCCCTTGTTCAAAGGAAACATGGGAATTAGGAGATAATCCTCTATTTTGATTTGACTTAACAGGAGAAACTGACTGTCTAGAGGACTTTCTAATTCGGTTGGGGCAACAACTATACACATGTCCAACTTCATAACAAGCAAAACAAGATCGTTGTGCTGACTTTCTAGAAGATTGTTGAGCTAATGGTTTAGATGGAGGGGTATTCAAGATATTCTTAATCTCCTGAGTCGCTATCTCTTCCACAGTAGGAGCCTTAGTCTCAGAAGTTGAGAATGATTTGGTAACACTAGATTCAGGTTCAGTAACATACTTAACCTCAGTTGAATCAGTCTGAATTCCTTTCTTGACAAACTTCTTACTTAGCTGTGGTATATCATGGTTTTTGGTCTTCAGTTGTCTAGGAATGAATTTAACTTGCTTAGGTTCAGTGGAGACGGATGACTTAGGATAGTCAGTAAGCACTGGTTTAGCAGAATCAGACTCAGCCAAATCTGGATAAACAGGGTCTAAGTTGTTGTTAAAAGGAGGTCTTACATCAGCATAATCAGCTCCTAGTCCTGTTTTATCCTTAGGATGTCTAGGTTTACCTAAAGAAGCTACCAGATCACTTCCTCTCCATTTAGCTAAAGTAGTCTCATGTTTAGTAATGGTAACCCTAGTATCAGCCAAATCCTTTTCTTTCTTACCGATTTCACTAGAAAGAAAAACTATCTTTTCATTTGCTAGATTTTCTCTAAAAATTGATTCTTTCAGTTTGTCTTTTAAGGCAGCATTATCATTGTCAAGTGACTTAATCCTACTCTTAAATTGACGTTCTTGATCAAGTAAAGCACTATTCTTAGAGAAAATGAACTACGTTCCTTGCTGATAGTTTCATAACTAGCGGCTAACTCTAAAGTCTTGGATGAGGCAATACTCTGTTGTTGCATCAAATCTTTAACAAACATGCAAATACGATGAACAGTCAAATAAGAAAAAGTTACTGTTTCTCTCGATCATCGCAGTCAGCCATATATGCAACAAAGTCTGATATTGTCATACCTTCAGGAATAGTAAAATCATCAGCTTCTGTAGAAATAGCCTTATCCAATTTTGCATTTGGGCTCATCGATTGATTATCACTCTGGCTGCTTGTCTTATCAGTAGATTCATCAATCTTCTTATCAGCCTTTTTAAGCTTCACTGCTTCATCTGCATCCTTTTCATCATCAGAAACTTTTAATGCAGCATCAGTAGCAGCAGCCTCTTCACTTGTATAAAGAGCATAATCAAACGCAGCACCTCCGTCATCAATCACATTAGCTACTTCATCATAAATCTCAGCTAGCAAAGCATTTCCAGGTTCATTCTCCTTTGTCCAAAGGTAAGTACCATCTTCCTGTCTTGCCACCATGGCATTTTCAGGATTTTGAACCTGATTTTCTGTAGGAAGTTCCTGAATGATCATTCCATCATGCTCTGTAGCTTTGGTTGATTTGATTTGATTTCCAGCTTGCACACCTCCCTGATTGTAATTCTGGCGATTAGCTGTAGAATTATCAAAACGCTTTGGTCTTTGACATTCCTTAGCAAAATGACCAAAACCATCACAATTATAGCACTTAACCTTCGACTTATCAAATCCTCTATTCGTGTCAGATGCAAGATTTCTACCAGTTCGTTGCATAAAACGACGAGCTTTTATAGTGAGCATAGCCATTTGCCACTTCAAGTCCATTTCCTCTAAATCATCAGGATCAACTTGTTCATAATCTTTATCAATCAAACTTGGATCTGAAATTTTGCCAATGATAAATGCCTCATGAGCAGAACACATTGCAGCATATACTTGCATACGTCCTTCAGCAGATTGCATACTCATTGGCATCGAGCGAACAGTTGTATTTCCACTGTTTCTTGATCCACTGCTATTCTTAGTTGTAGACGAATTGTCATAAACCATGTATCCAGCAATTCCATCAGAATCCATAACAGGATGAATGGTTTCAGTGGATAAAAGAGCAGTAGTTCCACTTCCAGAAGTAGAGGAAGATGAAGACAAAAGATTATCAGTATTAGCATGATAAAGACTCGGATTTTGTTGAAAAACAGAAAGCTCATCTTTTGCTTTACGCTTCATTTCCCTGTTCTTTAATTTTGAGACAATCTCTGCCAAGGTAATGATTCATAATCTTTGCTCTTCTGAAATGTGAGTCCCTTAATTAATGAGATGGTTAACCAATAGAAAGTGTAAAATACAACAAGTCTAATAATCACTAGATATGGACTAGTATTACTTGTAAATAAAGATGCAAGATATATAAACAAAGTAATACAAGACTTAAAGCAATAAACAAATAAAGTGGACCATTATGTATGTTTCATGGGTATTTCATTTATTGATGTTAAATAAAATACAAGGTTGTTGCGGAATCAAGATAACACGATTAAGTGAGTATCCTAACAACCTATGATTACAAATGATCTATATTGTCAAATAGCTCTTTAGGATCGAGATACTTAAAGTTGTGAAGTATCCCTGTTTAAGATCGAGAGTATTTGACAAATTCACTTTCTTGCAAAAGGATGCTAAAAGTATTTTTGTTCAAGGAATGACTTAGTATTTATAGGCAACAAAATTCACCAGTGAATTTTGTGCCGTACAAATATGGTTGTATACATTTAATGATCCGACAAGAACATTAAATGTATTAGATAAGAATAAGGATAAAGTCACATCAAGTGCAAGTGTATCCTATTTATCCAACCACCTTAACACACGTATACTTTTGTTAAAGAACAAGTGGATTGTTCTTTGGAAAGTGTGTTAAAGGCTAAAGTCAATCCTCGATATTAGTGTTCAGACTTGTAGGATCTAGAACACTAACAATCCTCCAGTGTGCAGATCTGGTAAGACTTTCCAGTGGACTCTGCCATTTGTTAAGTCTTCTTCCTTCAGACTTCAGTCTTTGACTTCAGTCAGAATGTCTTCAGTAGAGTAGATCTGGACTGGGGTGAAGTCTTCAGTGAGATAATCTGGAGAATGCTCCAGATTACCTGTACAAGTAAATGCTCACTAGTCTTCAATTATTTCTGGACAAATCTTCAGAGGGACTCCAGATTCCAAGTCTGGAGTAGGTCCAGTAGAATATGTTTTCTGGTCAGATCTTCAGTGAGGCTCCAGTAGTCGGGTCTGGAGCGAGACCAGCAAAACAAGTTTCTTAACAACCTAACTAAGGTTCCAGTAGTCCAGTCTGGAGCCAGTCCAGTAAGTCTGGACTAAATCTGGACCTAACAAATTCCCCCTATTTGTTTAGAAATAATGCAAGTATTTTTCAGACTTATAGATATACAAATTAGTATGTCTGGAAAACACTTGGTCGATTTAAGTCTAATCTAAGTTACTGGAAAACACTTTATAGATCATGAGTGTTTTCAGTTTCATCTTTTAAGTTCTAACTTAGACTAAATCTGGTCATTCTACTTGTAAATTTAAAAACTTGCAACTATTATTACTTTCACCAAAAAGGAAAATAATTACAACCTTTTTAATACAATAATTACAACAAGTACAATGATACAAAGATTCAGGCCCTTCTTCTAGATATCCTTTCTGGTGCATCTTCAGAAGCCTTCCTCTTGGGAGATGGAGATGATGGAACAGACACTGGTGGTCTTAGACCCAACACAGCTTCCATTTGTTTGATTCTCTTCCAGACCTTTTCAATTCTCTTCATAAAAGCCTTTACGTCTGGAGAGAGATCAGTCTTGCCTTTGAAAGTTAATCCAATCTCCTTAAGTTCACTCCATCCAAAAGCTTGGACTGAAGTGTCCTTCCTTTCATCAGTGAAGTTACCCTCCCTGGTCAACTTCACATTGAACCTGGTCATACCTTGATGATTTTCAGCCAGCATGATTTCAGCATTCACTATCTTTCTTGCATTGGCCCTGAACATCATCATTTCGTCATATTTCGCCCTTTGCTTAGCCAACTGGATCATTTCTTCAGTTTCCCTGGATACACCACTCTGCTGTCCTTCAGTGGACTGGTGTTCTTGTCTATTGATTTTCAGAGTTGTATCCAAAGGAATAAAGGTGCTCAAATCACCATCTTTGATAGCTTTCAGTTGCTTGGCAGTTAACTTGGGCAGACCAGTTATCCTCTTTCTGTATTCCAATTCCAGAGCACCAGCATTTCTTCTGATCTTTTTCTGGAGGCTTACCAGCTCCTCCTTTCTCTGTCTGATCAACTCTGGAATGGTTACACCATAGAATCAACGAGTCATATACCTGCTCTTCTTCAGCATAAAATGAGCGTATATGGACATCGTCCAGTGCATCAAGACATTGTTGAACTCTGGGATCCTCCTTCATCCTTTTGAACACTTCAATGTTTACGCCCAACCTGCCAGCGTTATAGGAGTCCAGAGTACCCATTTGTGCCATATCCCTATGATGGGCCAGCAGTTCATTCTTTTGATTAGTCTTGAAGATCTCTATCATGATACACTGTTGTTGTAGTTTCCTGGACGTTTCATTGTCCACATCTTTAACAATTTGTTCTTGTTCTTCACCAGACGCCATTTTTTCTTTTCCTTTAGTAGATTTCAATGTAGTGGGAATGTCTGGGAAGGATTCGAACTGGGGCTCACTGGCATCAGTACCAGTAGCCTCTTCTTCAGTCTGCACACTGGCTTCAGTGCCAAGTGCTCTCTGGGCCATACGTGCACTGGCATCAGTACCAGTCACTTGCCTTCTTTGAACAACGCTTTCAGTAGCGACTGCCCTAACTGCCCTTGCTCTCTTTCTGATTAACTCTTGGTCACCAGTAGATGGAATTTCACCAGTAGATGGAACTGACAATTTTTCCCCCTTGGAATGATCTCTAGTCCTTGACTTCAGATCATTCCATAATTCTTCCATCATGTGTCTATCAAACGGACCAAAGGTTCTTCCTTGTTCTGGCAAAGAAGCAGTTATACCAGTTTGAAGTGCCTGGACTTCCCTTTTAATAGATTCAATTTGTTCTGGTAAGTCCTTGGGCAGCTCCATTTCAAACATGTTAGCAACTTCTGGTAACATAACCTCCTGAACTGATCGAAGTATAGATTCAGATACTTCATCAGTTATTTCTTTCAGCATCTCACCCCTGACCTTTCTAACAACTTCGTCACTGAGGGTGTTGACCAGTTCAGTCTGGTCAAATGAAGGCCTGCTTTCCAGAGCACTAACCCTTGTCACAATCTTCTCAACCTCATCTTTAAGACCTGCCAGTGGTTGCACAACCTTATTCTCCACTGCAGTCTCAACAGCATTTACCAATCTGGACTCCAAAGCCTGAACTGCCACTCTAATGTTTCCAGAGTTGTGATTAGTGGCCAGTACCAACTCATCCAGTTTATCAAACACCAACTTTTCATTCCCAGCAAAAAGGTTCATTTCTGACGCTATATTATTTGACAACATTGATTTGAAGTCAGAAATGACCTGGGATGATGACTGGAGTGATCTCTCCAGGTCCGCCACCCTACTAAGAAGGCCTTGGACCTCGGTGGAAGAAGAAGTGGAGAGACCACTGGGTTGTTCCAGATGAGATGTCACTCTGGTCATCATAGGCACTTGTGTCCAGTCCTCTTCAGATTCAACATTAGAGACTGGCACACTTGGTTCGGTTGGTTGTACTGGTGATTGAGTTTGTGTTGGTGTGAAGTATGAGGTTGATTGAGGAATTGATGGTGGTGGTGGTGGTATACTGGTGTAGGAAGTGGTATTCTGGTTGAGGTGTTTCGGTTTCTGGTGGAGGAGGTGGCATTTCTGGTGAAGTTTCAATCTGTACATCTTCGCCCAAAAAATCCATATTAATATCCAAAGTCTGACCTCCAGAAATAGGAGAGTCAGCCTCGTCCCAAAAAGAAGCACCAGCAACATCTATCAGTTGACCAGCTTCCACATTTAAGTCCAGTGGAGCCTCTTGCTCACCAGAAGCTTGTTCTTCAGTCTGAACAACTTCAACATCCTCTTCTCGTACAACAGCCTGGACTTCAGTGTCCACTCTCTGTTCAGATTGTACAGAAGGGATCAATATTTTCCTCTTCAAAGATGGGAGACCCATCAATATTCATAATATCACCAGGATGGGTTAATGGGTTTACCTGGACTCCACCTCTCATTAGACGCCTGTGTGATCTTGGTCGTCTGGAAAGCTCAACATCTGGTTGCACACTTTCCACTGGAGCCACTTGCCTTATAGGTTGTACCATTTCAACAATCTGAACATCTTCACTACCAGTAGGTACATCAACAACTTGTACCCTTACTGGTGCACATTCTCTTCAATTCTTTGAAGTGTCAGCATTGCTGGAGGAATATCTACCTCTCCATCTCTGGACCTTAGGGTTGCCAGGTCCCTCATGTACTCACTCATTGAAAAATGAGTAGTCTCAAAATCATACTCGGCTCCAAGGGCATTTCTGAATATAAGAGAGAGAAAGCGAATATATGGTATGAATGGCTTTCTCCCTTTTGCCTTTATGCGTTCCACCAGATCATCAAGAAAATCTGGGCGAAATCGACCCTTAGCCCAAACCAAAGACAATAGGCAATCTGGAGGTGTGTTTGATTTATTTGATCCAGTCCTCCAGAACTACCTCCAAGACATTCGACGATGTGGGTGAAATATCTCCACGAATCCGTCAGTCTGCTCATGTAAATGGTCCCTTTCCTCAATAACTGACCATTTTCATCTACAATCTCCGTATGCCCCATCAATCTGCATACCTCCCTGAAATTAATACCAGAAGGGAGTGGTAATGCCAGCTCATTCTCTTCCAGATAGTTTAACTGAAGAGCCATTCGGAGAGAATCTACAGTCATAATCAAGGGTCTGGTCCCTTGCTTAAGAGAAAAGGCAATACAAGTGTTTGCCTCATCATATGTGGCAGTATACCAGAATTCACATAAGTAATCATGGTACATCTTTTCTGGATTTAAGGTCAGAGCACCATAAAGAGGACATGAGAGAAAAAGCCGTTTAATCTCCCAATTATGGATTGAGAATCATGGATACTGGATAGCGTTAACTTTGCCATCCAGTTGTTCATATTCATCCTGATGATATTTGCATCAAGAGAGATATGAGGTGCTCTAACCACATCTGCTGCTGGAACATATGCGGCAGAAAGTAGATTTCGTGGTGAATTTGATTGTCTAGGAGCCATTTAATATAGAAGAAGATGAAATTGAATGATTTAAGGTATTGATGAAGAATTTAATGAATAGCAGTTAATATGAGAATTTAAGAATGAAATTGAATGAAGAATTTGAATGAAGGAATTTGAGAATTTGGGAGTAAATGTTTGAAGTAAATGTAAGTTGAAAGTGAAAGTGGGTATATATAGGAGAGATAATGTGGATTTCAAACGTTCAATTTGAATTTATCAAATAACATTTTTGATCGTGTTTTGAGATCCGCATTTAATTGTATCACATCCCCCATAAATGGTTGATGGTTCACCGCCCACAAAAACTAACCAACTTGTACCTTTTTGTTTTCCCAAAGTAAAAAGACCATCATTGTTTTGAAAAATATCTATGCCACATAGGATTTATAAGATAAATATCTTTGAAAAAAGTTTGCTTACGTGGCACATACAAAGATCAAGTATTTTGAAAATATTATGACATATTTCAGTGCATCTGGAGGTTGACAGGACCGTCCAGTATCACTGGTGGATTAGTCCAGTGAACATGTACCGATGGTACACTGGAGGGACACTCCAGTAAAGTACCAGTGAACAACCAATTTTGAAAGACTGGAAACCTTAAACTTGCACGTCAACTAATACAGACAAATGAGAGGGACACATTTACAAGAAGACATAAGTCAACTCAAACACGCACTTCAACCTGTCCATACCAGTGAGAGGGACATATTTACAAAGCACCAGTAATATTTTCTGAAGAATTTGTCCAGTGAGAAAATTAATTCCCCTTGAACTTAAACATTTTTAAGAGAAAATATTTTTCAAGTCTTCCCTGGAATGTTGATCCAGAAATAAATTTTTGAATCTTTAAATCAAAGATCCTTAGTAGTACACAATGGCGTTCAATACCAAGGTTCCAGATTTAAGGGTTTAACATTCCCAACTCACCAACAAGATATTCAAAAGTTTTTACATCCAGTGGTTTAGTAAAAATGTCAGCGAGTTGTTTGTCAGTGGGAATAAAATGGAGTTCAATGTTGTTTTTCATAATATGATCGCGAATGAAATGGTACCTTAGATCGATGTGTTTGGTTCTGGAGTGCATGACTGGATTGTTGGAGATAGCGATGGTACTGGTATTATCACAAAAGATTGGAGTCTTTGAATATTAATACCATAATCAAGCAACTGGTTCTTCATCCAGAGTATCTGAGCACAACAACTGGCTGCAGACACGTATTCAGCTTCAGCAGTGGATAATGAAACTGAAGTTTGCTTCTTACTGGTCCAGCTGAACAGTTTGCCACCTAGGAAATGACATCCACCAGTTGTGGATTTCCTATCTATCTTGCAACCTGCATGATCTGAATCTGAATAACCCATTAGATCCATTCCAGAGCCTTTGGGGTACCAAAGACCTAGACTGGGAGTACCTTTAAGGTACTTCAGTATGCGCTTTACAGCGAGCATATGAGATTCCTTTGGATTAGACTGATATCTGGCACATAAACATGTTGAAAACATAATATCTGATCTACTGGCCGTTAAATACATCAGTGAACCAACCATGCCTCTATAGACAGTGGTGTTCACTGGTTTGCCATCTGGATCCGAGTCCAGTGTCAGTGGTGCAGAAATTGGGGTTGGTTTAGATGGTGAAGAATTCATATCGAATTTCTTTAAAAGATCTCTAACATATTTTCCTGATTAATAAAAATTCCATCTTTGTTTTGTTTAATCTGGAGTCCAAGAAAATATGTTAATTCACCCATCAAACTCATTTCATATTCAGTGAACATGATTTTAGAAAATTTCTTGCACATGTTTTCATCAGTAGACCCAAAAATTATATCATCAACATTGAATGCTCCAGATTACCTGTACAAGTAAATGCTCACTAGTCTTCAATTATGTCTGGACAAATCTTCAGAGGGACTCCAGATTCCAAGTCTGGAGTAGGTCCAGTAGAATATGTTTTCTGGTCAGATCTTCAGTGAGGCTCCAGTAGTCGGGTCTGGAAGCGAGACCAGCAAAACAAGTTTCTTAACAAACCTAAATAAGGTTCCAGTAGTCCAGTCTGGAGCCAGTCCAGTAAGTCTGGACTAAATCTGGACCTAACAGAGACTATGCACAAAGTCATTCCATTTGTTCGGCAGAGAATCCAAAAATTTATCTACTAGTTTATTTTTTGTAAATGTAACTCCAAAATATCCCAGTTCAGTAATCAGATGATTAAAACGAGTTATTAAATCATCTAAACTTTCAGATTTCAAACCATTAAAGACTTCATATTGTCTGTTCAGCAGTTTAATTCTTCCCTTTTTCATCAACTCAACACCTTCACAGTATGCGTTTAAAGCATCCCACAAACCTTTAGAGGTCTTATGTTCTCCGAGAAGATGAATTGCATCCCGAGGTAAACACATTTCTAAGTTCGACAAGGCCTTTCCTTCAACGGCATATTCTTTCTTCAACACTTCAGACATATCCCCAATCTTGTATTTGACCTCATTTCCAAGAGCATCTTCATGAGTTGGCCACTCATATCTTTCAGTAATCATCACCCATTGATTGAAATCAGTAAGGCGAATATAGGATTCAAAGCGTTTTTTCCAACTCCAGAAATTCTCAAGTTTTATCAATTTAGGGGGTGAATTGGTACGACCGACTTCATGATCGTGAAGAATTAAAGCATTAATGTATTGGGCCTCTTTTGATGAAACTGTAGGTATTCCAGACATCATCGAAATACGACAAAAGAAAAATTAAAATAAATGAACAGGTGCACGTGTTTGAGATAAACACGTGTTTAGAACAAAAAGAGAACACCACGAGTTTGACACTGGAGCACGAGTTTAAAAGTCAAACACGTGTTAAGGTAGGAGCTAAACACGAGTTTAAAAAACACACCACGGCTTTAAATAGCAAACACGTGTTACACAGTCAAACACGTGATGAATTAGGGCTAAGCACGAGTTTAATTAGACACGAGTTTAAAAGTCCCCTGCACAAAATTTTGCACGATTTTAGGCAAAATTAAGCCAAACAAAGCGATCTCGAACCTTCAGATTGAAAAATCTATTGGCTCTGATACCACTTGTAGGTCCTTGTGGACTGACCGTCAACGAGAACGCTTATAGTTATGACGAGAGTGCGGAATCCTCTCGTGATAACCTGTTTGGTTAATTAAATTATCGTCTTTCGTTGTTTATACAACCTAAGACCTTAAACGCGCGCGGGTTTGCAATAGGACAGAGTTTAGGCGTATTAGCTTAATTAACTGTTATTAAATACGTATTTTCGAGATGTATTTATACTAAGATGTACTAAACGCGTGCTAAGTATGGACCGTGTATATTAAAGCCCATAGTCCATTAACAAACGCGTGTCATTAAGTAAACACGTGAATACCACGTGTTTAGGCAAACTCGTGTTACTGTAGCACACGAGTTTAGGCAAACTCGTGTTACTGTAGCACGAGTTTGCATACACTTTATTTTGTCATCTTTTAAGTATACTTTAATTACTCAAAACGTGACTAGTTTATCACTTGTATCTGTATGTTATATAATCACATTCATACAAGTCGTAAACATTAAACATACCAAAACTCTGATCAATATGTAATCATTCACATTACTTAAGTCCAAATAACAAGTTTAAACATAATAAGTCTATGATTACATATTACAAAACATAAACATATACTGATCAAATCGATGTTGCTGTTGTCAACCGAATCATGCACTTACAACAAGTATCAAAATACATAAGGAGCAGATAACCATCAAAGTTTACAAAAGAACATCAAAAGATGGCTAACGGTTCTAAGTACAATGCAAAAGAAGGAAATGGATCCTTGATCCATATAAGTCCAAGTCCGGGTTCAACAGCAAGCAAACAATCAAACTCCACGCCCTGGAATAACCTGATAACCTGAAAAGTGTACTAAGCATAGTCAACACAAGGTTGGTGAGTTCGTAGTAATGGATCACAAGGAACCATCGTCAGCAAACACAGTATGTATAAGGAAGAGTAAGTGATGTCTTACAAGTAGCCTTTATAAGGCACAAGTCAAGCAAATAGGTAAACCGATAGTAAACCTCGTCACATAACAAGCCAATAGTGTATCCACAAGAATGAGGGATGCGTGTCACGATTATGCATAAGTAATACCAACATCAAGCAAAGTAATTATAACAAACCCGTATACATTACCTGTTAGGCAATCGAGGTTATCATATCATTCAACTTCATCAAATAAGTAACCAACAACAAATGATTCCAAATAGTTCATATATAGTCAAGTACAAATGGTATCATTACCAATAAATGTAATGTATGCACATCAAGGTCATGCAATGAATCAAATATGTATGAATGTCAATGTGATGTAATGTACCTTAAATCATCAAGTATCACAATACTTCGTTCACATCGTGGTGTTAATCATATCAAGTCATCAAGTATGGCCAATACTTGGCATCAAGTACTTGAAAGTACTCGGATGTACGTATACATATAGCACCCAAGGTTCTCAAAATGTGGCCTTACAGTTCAACAACTTGCCTTGGTGGCCTTACAGCTAAACAGCTTGCCTTGGTGGCCTTACAGCTAAACAGCTTGCCTTGGTGGCCTTACAGCTAAACAGCTTGCCTTGGTGTAAGTTTCCAATGCACACAACATGTACGTCTCAATAAACATAATCATCAATAAACAAGTACATATATCCAACAATCCAAACAATACTATACGTACATACACTTGAGGATTCTACTTTCAACGAGTCCTAGATGCTTATATATAGGGTCACCCGCAGCCTTCCCACCACATCTAAAACCCTTTGAAAGCATAACCGACTTCCATGTATGTACATCTATCCTAAATAAATTACAATATCACAATCACATGCGTAAACCATCAAACACTAAAGCAAAACTATCCATCAATCATCCAATCAATCCTTCAATCATCCAATGTCACCAACTAGACATATGATACATGAGTAAAATCAAACAACACCAACAATCATTTACAAACACAATTAAACAAGTAATCACATAAGTTTACACTTTTCAGCCCGAATCTCAAGCGAGTAGGGAGCTACGAAACTCACCTGATCGGCAAAGAAGTAAAGTTTGATATAAAGTCGCGTTACAGTCGTTCGATGTTCACTTTACGTTCACCACCTATAATTCGATCATATACATGCACATTAACATACATAGATATACATAAATGAAGTTATCAATTACTCGGAAAAACCCTAATTAGGTTTCCAAAGTGGTTCTCGACGTTAGGTGACTTCTAGGACTCTTAATCATAGTTAAATAAGTTAAGAAGTGATTTAGATTGAAGCTCGATGCGTTACAAGGGTTCTGGAAGTCGAATTAGGTCAAACAAGAAATCAGAATCTGGACAACTGGCGTAAGCTACGCCCCTATGGGCCGTAACTTACGCCCATACAAAGTTCTAGTGCAAGGGGGCGTAAACAGAAGCAATTTGGCGTAATGAAAATGGAGAGCACCGTAAGGTACGCCCACATTTGGCGTAAGGTACGCCCAAAGAAAATATAACTGCGTAACTTACGCCCAACAGGGCCGTAGGTTACGCCCCCTACTGGGCAGCAACACGATCAGGAGCATTTTATGCAGAAAAAACAAGAACCAAAACCCTAACTCACTTGAACCAAAACCCTAAATCGATATCTAAGGTTAAAAGACTCGTTTTGATGATACATTTGACCTTCTAACACCTAAATACACTTGCCCAAACCCGTATTTCCATCCATAACATCATCAAATTCTCCAAATCGATCAAAACCTAGCTAAACCCTAATTCGACCCAAAACTCATTTTAAGGCGATTTAGAACTTGTAAATGTACGAGATGACTAGAAACGAGTAAACTAACATAAATAGAAGTAAATGGGATGAATTAGACTTACCAAAACTTCCTTCTCGAGCTAGAACCCAATTTATGGCAAAATGGTAAAATGGGTAAACTTTTGTAACACCCCAAGCCGAGGCTCGGAATATCACGGAAATCATATAGCACAAGGTGGAATTACAATAGAACAAGAACTAAATGCAAATAAAGATTCAGTGAATCCATTACAAGGACGAAACAAGTACCAAACACAAAGGAGCAATAACCATCAAAATTACAAAGGAGCATTCAAAAGATGGCAATTAATCCTAAGTAATGCAAAAGGAAATGAATCCTTGATCCATGAAGTCCATAGTCCGGGTTGACAGCAAGCAAAGCAACTAAACTCCACGTCCTGGGAGGACCTGATTACCTGAAAAGTGTACTAAG
>CM067167.1:191887826-191921534 GCA_034093135.1 Erigeron breviscapus | reverse complement strand
AAAGTGTAACTAACAAAAAAAAATCCTAAAAACACATCCCCAGAAAGTATAATTAATCATCTTCATCACCATTCATCAACACAATTCTATCAATTTCCAGATTTTCTAGAAAAAAACTCAAAAATTATATGAATAAATCACTATCCATTTCGATTATCATCATAAAAAAGAAAATACATACATACAAATTTAGTACCCCTTCACTGCGATCATATATCTATATCATATCTATATCTATCAAACAAAATCAGTATTTATGATATACAAAACATCATCGATCTCAACATAATGTCTATATATCTTAGATTTCAACAACCAGATCTCAACAAATTTATGAACCACAATCACCGGATCTGAAAAGTAAAGTTACTTTACTTTTCAGATCTCAACAAATTTATGAACCACCACCACCGGATCTCTTAATAATCACAGGCACCACCACCACTAGATCTGGCCACCTCTCTTTCCTATCCATCAATAGCGTTTCAATACTTTCTCTTTCTTTTATTCTTTAGATCGATCGATATGTATTTGTATCGATTGAAGTGGGTTTGAAAAGGAAAATCAAGACAATCTGTCGGAACCCTTTACCCCTTGGAACCGGAATCCTTTGCCATTCACGGATCTTGTTTTGTTGACCACCACCACCGCAAGCTGTTAAAAAGACATGGTCGGTGCTTTTCCGGCCTGGTATTTTTCCGGGCACTAAATCTGGCCACCACCCACCACCACAATACTCTCCAATTTCACACACACACCTCACAAAATTGTTTTTTTTGCTACTGTCGCAAGAAACAATAAGACACCAAAAACCAAAGATGGGCCTTTGTGTGTGATGTTGTCTGCTCACAAATCGACGCCCAAAAACAACCAAATTGTTATATCTATTTTTGTGAAGAAGGTGGCTGGAAGGCTAAGACTTAGAAGGTAGATCTATTTTTTTATTTTTGATGGTAACTCCAACAATATCAAATCTATTTACTGTTTGGATTTCGTGTTTGAAAATCCCAACTTGGAAGAGTGGTCGGTAGGAACAGTGGTCGTGAGGAGATGGGTATGTTAAATCTACGGTTGTCGAAGATGGTTCTCGTTTTTGCTGTTGGCTTTGGAAGCCATTAGTTTGTGTGTGTGTGTGTGTTACTGAGTTTTGATTATAGCATAGATGGGGGTTTGAGTTTGGGTTCGGGTGTGTAGAAAATCGGGTAGATAAGGACGAATACTAGTTGTTGACCTGTTGATGAAATCCGGAAAAAGAAAAGGGTAAAGATCTAAGAAAAATGAATTTTAAGATGATGATAATAGTTGTTGTTGAAGCTAATGATGACAAATATACCCTTGGACCAAAAGTGTAATTAAAGATTTTTTAACGTCCGTTTGGGTAGTGGACTAAAAGCGTTGACGGAGTTCCATACATAGGGACGAAACGTGTAATTTCGGATACTCAGGGACGGTCTGTGAAAGTTGGTACAACCACAGGGACGAAAAATGTAATTAACTCTATATATATATATTATATACACATATATATATACATAATAAACCAAGACAAAAAAAAGAAAAAAACAATAAAAAAAATTGAAACCTGACGCTCCTCTCCTCTCTCTCCTTCTCGTCATTGCGCTTCGATGGATCGATGTCTGGGGACGATGAGCTGTGTCGACGAGCCTGCTACCAATAAGGTCCTCATCGACGAGGTCATCGACGACCTGTCGATGAGCCTATTGGGAAAGGCCTAAGCAGTTTTTTTCAGCTTTTTTAACATTTCTTTGGAGGCATTTTAAAACACATCAAACCCTTATCTTTATGGTATAGGAATATATACAAAAAAAAATTAAAAAGCATGAAATTGTTGTGAATGATCAGAAAGTCTTAATATATGTTGTTTTAATTTAACTGCGCGGGTTTGTTTAGAGAGTCGTCTCGCAAACTTGATCCTCAATTTAACATTTAAAAGGATTTATCTTTATAATATGTATAATATAAGAGAAATGCTTACACTTACAAACAAATGTTTACAAACAATGGTTACAAACATAGGTGGACCAATAAAACAAGGAGAGTGAATGAAGAAAGAGAAAATTAAAATAATTCTAGTGATTTTTATTGGTCACCTATGTTTGTAAACATTTTATTTATAAGTGTACATTTCTCCTCATTATTTGTTTGTATTAAAAATTAAATATTTTATAATCACCCAATCACATGATCTTCAAAAACAACCTAACATTGAAATGTACGCTTATCATTGGCAAGTAACGACACTTCGACATATAAATATATTGATTCTTGCAAAACAAAATTATTACTGTATGACGTTACCTGATTATAAAGAAATACCAAACGTTAATATTAATGGATAATAAATTCATATACTTAACGTAAAATAATAACTTTTTATTCAATAAATTATTGATATAAATCGTAGGTATACTAGCATAAGATATAAAAGCCAATGGGGTTGGTCCCATTGGTAAGGTCTTTGACCTTGGGGGGATCCACCTGGTTCGAGTCTCACTTCCCACATTTGTGGGGGTGGATTAATAGGGATTTTTCGAGAGTCTTGGGTTTCATCCCAGACATGCGTGTAATTTAGGAGTATGAGTAGATTAGAATGCCGTTCTTAAAAAAAAAATATAAATATAATAAAAATATATGTCTATTATTATTGTTTAAAAATGTTTTATAAAATTATCTTTTAATATACTAAAAGACATTTTCTAATAACTTATTAACCAATCACAACTTTTGATTTCCTTAAGTTGACTTTCTTTTTTAATTTTGACTTTAATTTCACTTTTTTGTTTTCTATCAATTTACATTTTAATTACACTTTTTAACCAATAATAACATGTTGGTTGAAAAGTATTACCGAATAAAATACAATAAAATTAGAAATAAGAAAAGCATCAGCACACTTGCTAACATAATATATAAATGGGAAGTGATCTGTACACCACCGGTTTAACCGTACACCACCAAATGTATTAGTATTGTACAATACAACATTCTAAAGCATATTTGATGGTGTGGTTAAAATTAGGTAGTGTACAGATCATCTCCTTAGCTAATATGTAACCCTAATGCTGAATACAGTCTGATATTTGACCGACTCGATTATCATGGAAACCTCTTAATTAAAATTAGCGCACTTGCAATAGAATATTAAAACTCCATTATTGAAGTTAAAAAATGGGCGACTCTTTTCATTATTATCGTTGAATTATGGATTTTTAGTTCTATTGTATTAGTAGACAAAGAATTCTAAGAAAAATCCATAATATTAATGTAACCTATTTACATATATCTATACTATATTATAAAGCAAATTCACTTTTGATTTTCAACATTAAACTTAAAATTTCAATATTGATTTTAAGTTTCAACAATGTACACATTCTATAATGCATGATGTACCATACATCATAGCCACATTACATCAATAACTTCCACTACTCACCGGCGCCACCACCACCACCAATCTCCGCCGCCACCACCGCCGCTCGCCGCCACTACAACAAATTAGTCAATCCTACACACTTTATTCTACACAATTTTGAAAAGTGCGTAAAATTTTGTTGAATCGTTCACACTTAAAAATGTGTACAAATAGTCTACATTAAAAAGTGCGAAAAAACCTACAAGTTTCACATTTAAAAGTGTGAAGAAAAAATGTTCACACTAATAAGTGTGTACAAATTTTATACTTTATGCACTTATAAGTGTGAAGATCATTTCTTCGCAAGTGATTTCTACGCACTTGCGAAAAGATAACCCGCGAAGAAATGATTTTTCAGTGCGTAGAAATCACCCGCGAAGAAAATGATTTATACATTTAAAAGTGTGTACAAATCTAATATTGTACACACTTATTAGTGTGTAAAATTTTTCTTCACACTTTTAAATGTGAAACTTGTAACTTTTTTCGCACTTTTTAATGTAGACTATTTGTACACATATTTAGGTGCGAACAACTTAACAAAATTTTACGCATTTTTAAAAGTGTAGAAAAGTGCGTACAAACACAAATGTTGTAGTGCCACCACCCGTCACCGCCACCACCGCGCGCCATTACATCACCACCCTGCCATCACCTCCATCACCGCCGCAACGTGCGGGTACCGTTCTTGTTATTTTTTAACGACAATCTGTTCAATTTTTACTTTTAAGTTATACAAATAATTAAGATGCAACGTAAGATTTTTGATAATTTATCCAATTTTACAAAAAGGTTGATAAATATGTTAGAATATGAGCACATAAACAAATAACAATTCACGAGTACGCAGCGGAAAGATCGTATATGTAATACTATTAATTAACAAAGAGAGAATGAATATGTACCTTTTAGCGTAAGCTTCCAATAATAATAATAATAAGATTATTATTAATTAGGGTTTAAAGTAAAACCCCTCTACGATCGCACACTTGACACCCTATGATGTATGCTAGTACCCGATCACGAACTCACAACCCCTTGTGTTTAATTCACTTAAGTTTCGTCGGAGGAAACAAAACTTATATTGCCGTCGAACATATGCCCACAATCAATGCAAAGTTATTATTAATTATATATGTTCTATGGAACATATATCTTAACAATTAGAATTCGTTGTTTTGGCTTTAGTTCGAACGAGAGAAAAGAGAAAACGGAGATGATTTTGTTTTAGGGTTTTTACCTTTCAATTGTCTTACAAATCAATAACCCTTAACCCCTTTATATAGGGTTAATAATTAGGGTTATTAAACTTGGTGAACAAGTTTGTGTTGGGTTACAAAACCCACCCAAAACCGGCACATTAAGTGTAATTAGGAAACAACTCTAATTCCTAATTTTCACTTAAGTCCTTCTCCTTTTAATTAATAAACGTATTTAACTTTTAACGATCGTTTATTAATCATTTCGTGATCATATTAATTAATATATTACTTTAATATACTAATTAATAACATAGAGTTTACGTGTCATTTTGTGTGACCCCGTAGGCTTAAATGATTTTCCGGACATGCGTTTATTATAACGTGATCACATACCAACAGCTCCACTTGAGCATGTTATATAAAGGCAATAACATTGGTTAGCGTCTAGCAACACGCCAATGCTCCCGGAAATATTTAAGTATAGTTTCTTAAAGTATCATTTGAAATGATTTAGTCTTTATTATCCCTTTGTTTCAGATACCCTTGTTAATTATGAATATGGATCAATGTCATTTCATAATTTAACGATTCTGTTTCTCATTTCTACAATTAATCAAGATTACCAAATTAATCAAGACATCCTCTTGAGTTCATTTGGGTATGCGCATACAAACATCTTAATTAATCAATGAGGGCGCCAAATGGTATCATACTTCAGTTGCAAATTGAAGGAACAAATCCTATATTGACTACACGTGTTAGTCATGTCGTTTCACTACATTTCTGAAAATAGCCCTTTATTACTACCTTGTTCAGGACAGTTAGAACTATATCAAGAAAATGCAATCCACACATGCATAACCTGCTTGTATCTCAAGTCTAAGGATAAATAAAGTAACCATTTCACGAATTTCACTTAATGACGCCGATCCATAAAATGATAATTCGTTAAGTGGGGTAAGTCCGATATGCATCTCTATGGATACCATGTGAGTTTGGCAGGACCATCTTCAAAATATTCCCTAAATATTTAACCAATCTCTCAGATTTGTCTTAGTTTAACTATATTCCCATATAGTTAATCGACAATGGACATTTAGAATATTTAAAATATTCATGGATTTAAACATGCAAATATATGACACAATTATTATGAAATGAAATCACTCATACCTAGTATATAGATTCATTTATTGAAATAATGATTGTTTAACATCCCTTATCCAAATACCAATCACAGATTTACATGAGATAACTAGCTAGTTTAAGACCTCTGCCCTCGGCATGCTTATTGAGCTTTCCTTTGACAATGCCTTTGTAAAAGGATCTGCTAAGTTATAATCTGTGTGAACTTTGAGTATCTTAATTTCTCCTAGTTCGATTTGTTCACGTGCAAAGTGATATCGTCTAGGATAATGTCTGGCACCTTTCTGAACTCCGGGTTCATTGGCAATAAAGATTGCACAAGTATTGTCGCAATACATATCTAAAGGTGTGTTATTTGAGGGAATCACGTTAAACCCAAAAATAAACTTTCTAATCCAGACAACTTTCATGGCGGCTTCTTGAGGCGGCAATATACTCAGACTCTGTCGCATACATAGCAACTGTGGTTTGCTTCTAGCTCTTGCAATCCACCATGCCTTCATTTAAAACGAAGACGTATCCCGACTGAAATCCAACATCACAGTATCTAGTCACTTTGAGTTCTGTATCGGGATTTCCTCCATACACCAGAAAATCTTTAGTAGCACACATGTACTTAAGAATATTCTTCACAGCAGTCCAATGATCCTCTCCAGGATTTTGCTGATAGCGGCTAACTATATTTTGCGCGAACGCAATATCAGGTCTAGTGCATCTTACCGTATACATGATAGATCCCACAGCCGAAGCATAAGGAATTCTTTGCATACGCTCCACCTCTTCAGGTGTAGAGGCACCGTTATTGCTAGATAAATTAAGTCCTTCTGGCATTGGTCTATAACCACGCTTAGAATTTTCCATCTTGAATTGCTTCAAGATCTTATCTATATAAGCACTTTGACTTAATCCAATCAACCGTTTACTTCTATCTCTATAGATCTTGATTCCAAGAATGAATGCTGCTTCACCCAAGTCTTTCATAGCAAAACACTTTCCAAGATAAGATTTAACGTCTTTCAACATTGGAATGTGATTTCCTATTATCAATATGTCATCTACATAAGACAAGGAAAGTAACATTACTCCCACTAGCTTTGCGATATACACATGGCTCATCAGGATTTTGAGCAAAACCAAACTTTTTGATCTCCTCATCAAACTTTTTATTCCAACTTCTTGATGCTTGCTTCAATCCATAAATGGACCTTTGAAGTTTGCACATTTTGTTGGGATATTTTAGATCGACAAAACCTTATGGTTGAACCATATAAACTTTCTCTTCTAGAAAACCATTCAAGAAAGCGGTTTTGACATTCATTTTCCATATCTCATAGTCATAGTACGCTGCTATGGCTAAGATGATCCTAATAGCTCTAATGTCCGCAACGGGAGAAAAGGTCTCCTCATAATCAACTCCTTAAAGTTGAGTATAGCCTTTCACCATAAGACGAGCTTTATAGGTGTGTACATTTCCATCCATGTCGGTCTTCTTCTTGAAGATCCATTTACACCCAACGGTTCTACCATTTGGTGAAAGATCAACCAAGCTCCAACTTGATTATCTTTCATGGATTTCATTTCCACATTCGCAGCTTCAAGCCATTTTTCAGATTCCGGATCTGATAATGCAGCTTTGAAATTAGGAGGTTCATTTAAGTCTCCTAATACGTGTTCTTCAGACTCAATATTAAGATTCAATCTTTCACGAGCACGTATTGTCCTTGAGAACCTACGAATTGGAATCGCTTCATCTTCAACTTGTAGTTCATCTTGAGATTCATCTCTTTGAACATTTTCCCCCCCCAAGTTGATGATTGCTAGTATTTTCAGAAGTTGACACATCTTCTACTTGAGCCTCATCAAGTTCAACAATCCCCCCACTGTCTTCTTGAGATATGAGTTTCCTTTCAAGGAACTCACATATCAAAATACTTTAATAGTGTTTTCGGTAGGAAAGTAGAAGTAGTAACCCATTGTTTCCTTTGGGTATCCTACAAAGATGCACTTAACAGATCTAGATTCAAGTTTGTCAGGCGTATCTCTTTCACAAGTGCCTCACAACCCCAGACCTTTAAGTAAGACAAATTGGGAACACTCCCATGCCACAATTCATGCGTGTCTTGTCAACCTTCTTGGTTGGAACCATATTGAGAATGCGTACAGCAGTCTCTAGAGCATAATCCCAAAATGAAAATGGGAGAGTCGTAAGGTTCATCATTGATCTCACCATGTTCAACAAGGTTCTATTTCTCCTCTCAGATATACCATTATATAGGAGTAAGCTTGTTGGATAAATCCTCAAGCTTTTAGATAATCCTTAAACTTTTGGCTTAAGTATTCTCCACCTCGATCCGAACGAAGAATCTTGATGGTTTTACCGAGTTGATTTTCTACTTCATTTTTAAACTCTTTGAATGTTTCAAAGACTTCATGTTTATGTTTAAGCAAGTAAACATAACCATAACGACTGAAATCATCCGTAAAAATGATGAAGTAGCTAGCACCTTTCCTTGACACATGTCTAAATGGGCTGCATACATCGATATGTATAAGTCCGAGTAGTTCATTAGCCCTCTCCGGTTTTATGCGGAAAAGGTATTGTCATCTTGCCGAAAACACAAGACATGCATTTGTCAAATGATTCATCATTTGTAAGATCCCTTCACTTTGAAGTCTTTCAATGCTTTTCTTGCTAACGACAATTCCAAAGACACGCATTTATCAAATGATTCATCATTTGATTGTAAGATCTCTTCACATTGAAGTCTTTCAAATGCGTTTCTTGACAAAATAAACAAGATGACAATGTCAAAGATAGGTAGAGTCCAAGTTTAGACTTGACTCTTTTGCTATTGAATTATCATTTGAATCTCATCAATTCTTATAATTCAATTGAGAAGATACTTGAAGAACTGGTTAAACCAGCTTGCTTCTTCTTCTTATTTCAACTCAGCTAGATACTTAGGACAATTCCTCTTCCAGTGTCTCACTTCAGCACAGTGATGACAAGACTGGTCTTTAGCCGTATGCTCCTTTTTCCAAGGGGTCTTTTAAGGTTTTGAGACTAAACACTACCTTGTTTTCTCTTACCGAAGTTCTTGCCCTTTAGCTTACGGTTGGTTTTGCTTTCTGAACCTTTCCCCCCTTGATTATTAGAACTTGGGGTGTAGCAGATTTCTTTGGAAGCTTTTTCTCATACTCAATTAATATGGCATGAAGTTCAGCTATGGTTTTACTCATGCTATGCATATTATAATTGCGCACAAACTCCTCAAAATACTATGAAAGACTTTAGGATCATGCCATATATAAAATTTGTAACACCCTTCATTTAAAAATACGAGTTTCCAAAAATTTTCGCCTAACGGCGTCAAAATAAAGCAGAAGAAACATTAAAAGTCCAAACCAATTAAAATCTGTTTGGTTTACTTATTCAATGGTGTTACTAATCACATCATCAAAACAAGTTTAATAGAAACCCGTCGGCTGCCCAACACAAAACAACCGACTACATGATAATCCAACTCCACGGTGTATCAATATACCAAAGTATATTGAACACAGAACAGTTGTAGAGGGGGGTGAATACAACTTTCCACAATCTTTACAAACTTTTAACACAAAATGTTTTAAGATTCAGTTAATGAATATTAAGCAAGTAAGTAAAGAGCAGGAATCATTAAAACAGTAAAGCAGTAAAGAACCAGAAACATTCTTGAACACAGATTGTGGTTTTCAAATGTAATCCTTTATTAAGAAATAATCTATACAAAGAATTACAGGGTTGTTGCGGAATAAAGATAGCCTATAGATATCTAAACAACCCTATGAAATGACAAACAAACAATCAATAAGTTTCAGCTCAAGAGAATCAGCCCAAGCTGATCTCGTACAGACTAAGCTGTGTGTAAGAGCAGAGAAACTTATGTGAAGAATGATTCTCAGGAAATGCCACACATATGCAATCCATGAATGAGGCTTTTATAGGCACAAGCGCTCCTTCATTAGGTGTCCGTTGCAGCTATGTGTTCTTCAATCAGTGGTTGATGAAGGAATAATCAATTGTGCCTTTCATGGTACTTGTGGTCCCCCACGTACTGACGCACATTCTTCATCTACCAATAGGAGTATGGACACGCATATGTAAACAACCACCAACCTGGATCCTAGGATTCTTCCTAGTCACATCATTTTGTCCTTATCTTCAATCCAGGTTGTTATCTTCACTTGATTGTCAGACACAGATTGGGCCGTTTGTCAAAGCACCAATTAGCCAAGTGTTTCCAAGCTGACTGCTAATCCCAAGCTGTCTTCCACTAACATCTTGGTCTTCTATCTTCAATCCTCCTCTTCGACTTGGACTGAATGCTAATACATTGTTGATGCAGCTTGAATAACACTTGCTTCCATAAAATATTACAATTACAAGTATGAAGCGTGATCTGGGTCAGAGACAGATCGTAAGCTGTGTCAGCTTAGTCTGACCCAGATCAGATTACAAGAACCAAGATTACTAAGTGTTTATAGGTCAGATTTGTCATCATTAAATTTACAATTAACATTGGGACTCAACAATCTCCCCCTATTTGATGATGACAAAACCCAACTACACTTTTGACTATCAGCTTACAAAGAATCAACCAAAAATATGACTAACAGCTTGTGACCCTTTGAATCTTTTGGGTTCTTTTCAATCTGATATGAAATTTTAACAAGACAACTGAATTTGTACAAATACTTGTATATATTGAGAAATACAAAGTATTACAATAAGACTTTATTCCCCAATCAACTCTACAGTTTCTTGCTTAACTTCAAAAGATGGAGCAATCCTCACATCTACTTTTCTATCTAACCCTTCATCTATAAGGAACTGCTCATACCCATTACCTTGTTCACTAAAGGTAACACAAAATCTGTACAAGTAAAAAGGTGCATAGTTGGTACCTCTTTCAGCTCAGCAGTCCTTTGGAATACAATTTGCCCTCTTGCATCCACAAAATACATACCATGTTCAGGCTCAGTAATGTGCATTCCACTTCTTGCATTTTCCACACCAGCAGGAAGAGACAGATTGAGATGACTTAGAATTCTGTCTAGAGCATCAGGAGATAATAGCCCAAGAAACTCTGAAGGGTTCAAGTTTCTGAGGAAGTCTGTGTGATCACCTTCAGGAGCTTTGAGCTTAACATTTCTTCTCCTCTTCTTCTTGAGTGGCTCTTCTGACTCATCTTCATCATCCAAATCATATGCTTTTGGTCTTGGAAGGCCAGTGATATCAATCTTGTATTTTACAATTGCAGCCAACTTTTTCTCAATGGCTTCCAAGACAGTCTCTCTATGAATTCCAGGCATACCAGTGATGATATCATGCAATTCAACCCACTCTGTGTAACCTAACTCATACAGATTGTCAAGATCATGAGTTTCCCAGCTTGTCTCAAATCCTTTTCTTGTGAACCTGATGCTTGGAATGGACTTTCCCTTTCTTCTTTTGAGTTGAACCTGGAGGATTGGTTCTGGATGCTTTCTATAGTTGATCTTTTCTGTTACTTTTCTTTTCTCCATAGCATCAAACCAATTATGGGCTTTCACACTTTCTTTCACATCTTTAACCTTCTGTGATGGTTTAGAATGAACCACCACCTTCTTCTTTTCCTTTCCTTTGCCTACAACTTTCTTTTTGGAACCAATGGTTGCAAGATCTTCTTCATCTTCCTTATTTAATTGTTCTTGAACAGCCTTGGCAATTTCAGAATCAGACTTAGTTGCAGCAATTCTTTCTCTTTCTAGTCTGTCTTCCTTAATCATTTTATATGCCACCTCAACTGTTACCCCAAGCTGTGGAGCAGTTTCAGTTGCAATCTCCCAATCCTTTTCTTTCTCAGTTAAGATCTTCACACCACTTGACCCAACTTCTGTAGTTCTTTTATTGATCATGAACTGGGACAGAGTGGCTGTGTCTTCACTAGATGAAGATTCATCAATTTGTTCTTTGGGAGCTGGGTCAGCTTGAGTTGGCACAGCTTGCACAGGAACAGCTTGGGAGGACTTTCTTTTCTTTTCAGCTTTCTTATCTTTTTCAACTCCAACATCCTTCCTTATATCTCCCATTTCAGCATTAACAGTCTCCCCCTTGGTTGTATCACTCTCCTTTTCAGCCTCTTCATTTGTTTTTCCAACATATTCACCACCAGACTCAGATTCTGGTCTTTTTATCTCCTCTACTGTTTCTTTCTCAGCTTCCACCCTAGAACCATGCACAACCAATCTTCTATCATTTAGTGCCTCCTCAGCTCTGGCCTTATTCAGTCTCTCTTTCAATCTTTCAAGGTATTCTTCAATGTCCTTGTCAACCTGAGCTTTTTGCCTTTCTATTTCAGCTTCACTCATAGCACTCCTCTTTCTCTTAGTAGCATTTTATTAGCATTTTTCCGCCTCTCTCTTTATGGATCTATGTTAAGTGCTGCTGGTCAATTTTTTCTTTTCTTCCCACCGTCCCTCTTTTTGTCCATATCTAATCAAAGCGCGGAAGAGTGACCTCAACTGGAAGTGAAAAGTAAGATCATATTGAGATCACTGGAGAGCATCGCATTCTCAGAGTCGTACAATACTGACAATTTGAGTGTACACAGTCAAACGGCCTACATTGTCTTAAGAAGGTAAAGACTATACATACTCATGCGATGGAGGCACTGTCTGAGATTCTCTGGAATAATAATAACACCCTTAAGAGCTCAACATCGGACCCTCAGGTTTGATGTACATGTTGTGCAACTTAGGATTTGATCAGAGATCGATCCCAGGTTCTCTTGAATACTTGCCTGTGAGGTTCCCTTTTTAAAACTTTGTTGCAAGCTGTCAATACTAGACCAAGAAAGTACTCTTGTTTCTTTCATTCTCTTCATTGACTGCCTTAGTAAGACTATCAAGAGACTCTGTCAGCTTGCTCTGGTTCTGCTGCATCAAATCAACTGCTTTCTTAACATAATCTTCCAATGCAGTCTGATCTTGACTCAGCTTATCCACCTTCTTATCCGTCAAATTCTGATCCTTTTGGATCTTTTCCAAGCATTCGGTCAGCTTTGAGCTCTCAACCTTAGAGGTTGAAATGAACTCAGTGAGCTGACCCACCACATCTGAAAATGAGATAGTGGCAGCTTGGGAAGAACTTGCAGTTGGCTTAAAAGCCACTGACTCTGGAAAGAGCAGCCTGCAATCCTTAATTACAGGGTCATTGGGCATATTTAGAAGGGGGTGGAGGTTTAAGGAGTTTTGGAACATTTGCTCATGAGAGTGAGTCTCATGAGTGGATTTGTCAGAATTGATGATGAGTTGGTCAGCCTGAGAAAGATTAACGTTTAATTCAGGCTGAGGGCCAGTGGGAATGTGTTGATCTAGATTTTGATCAACTCCTCCACTGCATCTTCCATCAGAGCATCCCTTGAGGATGGATGGGCAAACTCATCATCGAATGAAGAATCACTTCCGGAGATAGTGATCAGATTCTCATTGACATCTAGAGGACCATCAATGGTTCCTTTGCTGCACAAGGGGCTGACATGACTGCCTTAAAGACAGCCAAGTAACCTACAGAATCCCTCTGTCCAAGGACAGATGCAGACACAGACTCTGCAGGTGTAATGTTTTGTGCATTTGATTGCCCTTCAACAGAGGTGTGTTGTTGCACCAAAGTATCCTTAGGGAGAATTGAGGCCTGTACCCCTCCTTGTGACATAGAAGGGGCATTGTGTAACACCCTTCATTTAAAAATACGGGTTTCCAAAAATTTTCGCCTAACGGCGTTATAACAAAGCGGAAGTAAACTTTGAAAGTCCAAACCAATTAAAATTTGTTTGGTTTCTTTAATCATTGGTGTTACTCGGTCATATCGTTAAAACAAGTTTAAATAGAAACCCGTCGGCTGCCCAACACAAAACAACCGACTACATAACATGCAAACTACATAAATGCCAAAACATAAGCAAAAGTCTAAAAATGTGCAACAACTATGGGTAGCTAAGGTCATCAGCAAGCTATCTACCCATTCCTCGCTCTTCTTCATCAACTACCTCAGCTACGCTAAACCCGAGGGAGCAACACATTTCAAAAGACAAGTGTTAGCTAACGAATTAGCTAAGTAAGATAACACTCAAGTTATAAAACATTTATCCATTTCAAACATTGTGGATTTAATCAACGTCATTAAGGCACAACACACATCAAGCATATCACATCATCAAAACTACATAATAGGATGAAACACCCTAAATGTGCCTATCCTTCATTCTACATTACACACATATAACCACATAACTGCATTACTACTTTTAACTGCGTAACTACATTTTAACTGCATTACTACGTTTTAACTGCTTTACTACATTTTAACTGCGTCAATGTGTAACATAAGTTACACCCGACTAGTGACAACCATTCAGTTGAACATCAAACGTCGTTAAGGAATGGCAAGCCAATCCCCGAGTAATCCGTATGCACAAGACAAATGAGGGCGGGTCAGACCCCTCGTATTACTCAACTGCATCTCAATGACCATGTTGCAAGGAGCCACCCAAGCAACCTACGTCAACGCACTTAGCCGGGCTAGGGCAAGTACGGGTTAAGCTTAACACTTTCCTGCATCAAAGTTTAGCGAGCTCGATCCTGCATTATTTAGTTTAGGTGACTGCATTACCTAAACATTTACTACGTTTACTGCTTTTACGTTTTGGGCCCTTAAACGTGCACGTGTCATGGAAACTTAACAAGTCTAGTGAACTAGATGAGCAAGCCATACAATCATGCACATATCAACAATCAACAACATATACTACATCTCAAAGCATCACAAGCTATTGCATATCACTTCATAACATAACACTACATTATACTTCATATCATAACATACACTACATTATACTTCATATCATAACATACACTACATTATACTTCATTTGGCACTGCATTTCAGGTCTCAATGGTCAACTACATAACCCATATCACCTCCCGTGTAACCCCGAATACCCACAAGCAATTCAAGATATAAGTTGGGAAGTTATTATTTGAAACCATCTTTTCGTTGAACCCTCAGCGTGTCAAAGTAGTGTATCTTACCTCGTGACGAATCAATAAGCAACGTTAATGTATCTTGTTTGTGATCCCGACAACCTATCTCGAGTTCATAGTCATTAAACCTTTATAAACCCAACCTAATAAGGTTATAAGACCATACATTAACTTAGGTACACTTATAGGACCCTTAAACGCTTGTTTCGGACCTCAAACGGGCTCACTGACCCTTTATGTGGCGCATGCTTTGAATATGCGTCGCATATTTGCTTCAAAAATCACCCAGAAACCTCCCAGGCCCCGATATGCGCCGCATATGGAGTGCTGGTCTAAAGACTGACTCGCGCCCTTCACTTGCAGGCGACTTTTCGACCTCAAGATGACCAAATGAGTAACATCCCAAAACTTAATCGTTTATGTTGACTAACGTCGTTAGGTCAAATTATAAGTCCGTGATACGTATATGTGGGGATTACGTGTTTATATGTTTATGTGCCCTATATGTGAGATTTAATTATCTATAATGAGTGACAATAAAGTAGACTTAATGATGTGTAAAAGGCCTATGTAGTGTGCGAAAGTGCTTTAGTGTGTTATATGTATCCCCGATAGGTGTTTTTAAGCGAAATAAAGTCGATATGAAGTCCAGGGACCAATTTTGCCAATGTTGGAAAGTTAAAATCGTTTGATTTTTCAAATGGCCATATCTTTTGAACCGTAACTCCGTTTTTGACAAATAAGCTATCCCTAGAATCGTGAGAGAGTCTATTTTCTAATGGTAATGAGTTTAAAGGATGATTTTGAGGTCAAGTTTCCTGAAAGGTTGAATTAGTGAGTGAAGGTCGAGTTTCGACGGATTCTATGAGTCCTAAAGTCGTACGAAAGTCCATTTAATGTCCCTAATGACTTATATTTCATATGTTAATGTACGATAGGTGTCGGGGGATTACTATTAAGCACTGTTAGCTCTTGTTTGCTCGCACATACTACTACGAGGTAAGATACACTACTTTTGTCACGCTGAGGGTGCAACAAAAATGGTTTCATAAACTATAACCTCCAAAACGGTAATGTATAACCTATATTGTGGTTGGGTTGATATGGGAGGTATGCGGGGATTAAAGATGACGGTGCTTATGCTTAAAATGTTTCCCCGTAAATATGTTTATGATATGTTATGATGACGGTGGTTAATGATATGTTTATGATATGTTATGATGAACGGTGGTTAATGATATGTTTATGATATGTTATGATGACGGTGGTTAATGATATGTTTATGATATGTTATGATGACGGTGGTTAATGATATGTTTATGATATGTTATGATGAACGGTGGTTAATGATATGTTTATGATATGTTATGATGACGGTGGTTAATGATATGTTTATGATATGTTATGATGACGGTGGTTAATGATATGTTTATGATATGTTATGATGACGGTGGTTAATGATATGTTTATGATATGATATGATGACGGTGGTTAATGATATGTTGTAATGTTGTTATGTGCATGTATATGTGGCTTGTTCATCTAGAACACTAGACCTTTTTAGGTTGCCATGACACGTGCACGTTTTAAGGGCCCTAACGTGAAAAGATGATAGTATGGATTAGTTTAGGTTAAAGGTGGAAATCTAAACTAAATACGATAAATGCTCGAGCTAATTAGATGTTAAGTGTTATGCATAACCTGTGCCTTACGGTGGTAATAGGTACATCGTGCCTTACGGTGGTAATAGGTACATCGTGCCTTACGGTGGTAATAGGTACATCGTGCCTTACGGTGGTAATAGGTACATCGTGCCTTACGGTGGTAATAGGTACATCGTGCCTTACGGTGGTAATAGGTACATCGTGCCTTACGGTGGTAATAGGTACATCGTGCCTTACGGTGGTAATAGGTACATCGTGCCTTACGGTGGTAATAGGTACATCGTGCCTTACGGTGGTAATAGGTACATCGTGCCTTACGGTGGTAATAGGTACATCGTGCCTTACGGTGGTAATAGGTACATCGTGCCTTACGGTGGTAATAGGTACATCGTGCCTTACGGTGGTAATAGGTACATCGTGCCTTACGGTGGTAATAGGTACATCGTGCCTTACGGTGGTAATAGGTACATCGTGCCTTACGGTGGTAATAGGTACATCGTGCCTTACGGTGGTAATAGGTACATCGTGCCTTACGGTGGTAATAGGTACATCGTGCCTTACGGTGGTAATAGGTACATCGTGCCTTACGGTGGTAATAGGTACATCGTGCCTTACGGTGGTAATAGGTACGTATAAATGGTGCCTGACGGTGGTAATAGGTACATCGTGCCTTACGGTGGTAATAGGTACATCGTGCCTTACGGTGGTAATAGGTACATCGTGCCTTACGGTGGTAATAGGTACATCGTGCCTTACGGTGGTAATAGGTACATCGTGCCTTACGGTGGTAATAGGTACATCGTGCCTTACGGTGGTAATAGGTACATCGTGCCTTACGGTGGTAATAGGTACATCGTGCCTTACGGTGGTAATAGGTACATCGTGCCTTACGGTGGTAATAGGTACATCGTGCCTTACGGTGGTAATAGGTACATCGTGCCTTACGGTGGTAATAGGTACATCGTGCCTTACGGTGGTAATAGGTACATCGTGCCTTACGGTGGTAATAGGTACATCGTGCCTTACGGTGGTAATAGGTACATCGTGCCTTACGGTGGTAATGTACGATAGGTGTCGGGGGATTACTATTAAGCACTGTTAGCTCTTGTTTGCTCGCACATACTACTACGAGGTAAGATACACTACTTTTGTCACGCTGAGGGTGCAACAAAAATGGTTTCATAAACTATAACCTCCAAAACGGTAATGTATAACCTATATTGTGGTTGGGTTGATATGGGAGGTAAGCGGGGATTAAAGATGACGGTGCTTATGCTTAAAATGTTTCCCCGTAAATATGTTTATGATATGTTATGATTGCTTTATGTTGGGCAATCTTATGGATTTCTTTTATTACTGATTTGATGCTATTAGTAACACCACTTATGTTTTCTCAACTGTTTTCCTTAGTTGAGTATTTTCCTAAATCGTTTCCGCATGATTTAACGCCGTTAGGCGAAAATTTTTGGAAATCCATATTTTTACGAAACGGGTGTTACAAGTTGGTATCAGAGAAGTAGTTTAAGTGAACCAAGGCCTATTGACCATAGGATTTGGACTTAAACTTAAGATGTGCATGCTAGGTATTTGTAGGATGCCTTAGCTTTAACGTAAGATGATATAGGATGGGTTGGGACGAGTGCGAGTGTGATAGGGCTTATGAGATGTTTACGATATGAAGTATGTTATGATTGCTTTATGTTGGGCAATCTTATGGATTTCTTTTATTACTGATTTGATGCTATTAGTAACACCACTTATGTTTTCTCAACTGTTTTCCTTAGTTGAGTATTTTCCTAAATCGTTTCCGCATGATTTAACGCCGTTAGGCAAAATTTTTGGAAATCCATATTTTTACGAAACGGGTGTTACAAGTTGGTATCAGAGAAGTAGTTTAAGTGAACCAAGGCCTATTGACCATAGGATTTGGACTTAAACTTAAGATGTGCATGCTAGGTATTTGTAGGATGCCTTAGCTTTAACGTAAGATGATATAGGATGGGTTGGGACGAGTGCGAGTGTGATAGGGCTTATGAGATGTTTACGATATGATATGTTATGATGACGGTGGTTAATGATATGTTTATGATATGTTATGATGACGGTGGTTAATGATATGTTTATGATATGTTATGATTGCTTTATGTTGGGCAATCTTATGGATTTCTTTTATTACTGATTTGATGCTATTAGTAACACCACTTATGTTTTCTCAACTGTTTTCCTTAGTTGAGTATTTTCCTAAATCGTTTCCGCATGATTTAACGCCGTTAGGCAAAATTTTTGGAAATCCATATTTTTACGAAACGGGTGTTACAAGTTGGTATCAGAGAAGTAGTTTAAGTGAACCAAGGCCTATTGACCATAGGATTTGGCTTTATGTTGGGCAATCTTATGGATTTCTTTTATTACTGATTTGATGCTATTAGTAACACCACTTATGTTTTCTCAACTGTTTTCCTTAGTTGAGTATTTTCCTAAATCGTTTCCGCATGATTTAACGCCGTTAGGCGAAAATTTTTGGAAATCCATATTTTTACGAAACGGGTGTTACAAGTTGGTATCAGAGAAGTAGTTTAAGTGAACCAAGGCCTATTGACCATAGGATTTGGACTTAAACTTAAGATGTGCATGCTAGGTATTTGTAGGATGCCTTAGCTTTAACGTAAGATGATATAGGATGGGTTGGGACGAGTGCGAGTGTGATAGGGCTTATGAGATGTTTACGATATGAAGTATGTTATGATTGCTTTATGTTGGGCAATCTTATGGATTTCTTTTATTACTGATTTGATGCTATTAGTAACACCACTTATGTTTTCTCAACTGTTTTCCTTAGTTGAGTATTTTCCTAAATCGTTTCCGCATGATTTAACGCCGTTAGGCGAAAATTTTTGGAAATCCATATTTTTACGAAACGGGTGTTACAAGTTGGTATCAGAGAAGTAGTTTAAGTGAACCAAGGCCTATTGACCATAGGATTTGGACTTAAACTTAAGATGTGCATGCTAGGTATTTGTAGGATGCCTTAGCTTTAACGTAAGATGATATAGGATGGGTTGGGACGAGTGCGAGTGTGATAGGGCTTATGAGATGTTTACGATATGAAGTATGTTTTAGCCTTATCTTTGCGCTTATCGACTCTATCTTTCAGTGAAGGAAAGATGGTTAACACTCGTCAAGGCAACTCCCGACGCGATGGAGCTACTGCTACCCTTATTGTTAATTCCAAACCTGCTAATGTGTTATTTGATTCTGGTGCGAACAAATCTTTTGTGTCTACTCTGTTTGCTCCTAAGTTAGACATGACTACTAGTTCTTTACGGTGCCCTATAGAAGTAGAAGTGGCTAATGGTGCAACGTCTATTATTCGGGAAGGTTATTCTGATTGTCCGATAGAAATAGAGGGTCGTTCATTTACTGCTAACCTGTTACCCGCTACTATTCCTAGTTTCGATGTTGTTCTCGGTATGGATTGGATGTCTAAGAATGATGCTGTCGTCCTATGTTCGAAAAAGATAGTCCGTATCGCTACTCCTGACGGTAAAGGTGTTGTGTGCTAGTAGAATGTTGAAAGAAGGTGCTCGAGACTGGTGGAAGAGCATTACTATTTCAATGACTCCAGCTATGGTATCCGCTATCACATGGGTTACCTTCAGACAAAAATTTATTGAGGAGTATATTGGGGTTCACGAGCAGCGCAAGATGGAAAAGGAGTTTCGTGCTTTGACAGCGGAAGTAGGCAAAATTAATGATTATGCTCGTTCCTTTATGGAACTTATGTAATGACTATGTTATGATTGCTTTATGTTGGGCAATCTTATGGATTTCTTTTATTACTGATTTGATGCTATTAGTAACACCACTTATGTTTTCTCAACTGTTTTCCTTAGTTGAGTATTTTCCTAAATCGTTTCCGCATGATTTAACGCCGTTAGGCAAAATTTATTCCTTTATGGAACTTATGTAATGACTATGTTATGATTGCTTTATGTTGGGCAATCTTATGGATTTCTTTTATTACTGATTTGATGCTATTAGTAACACCACTTATGTTTTCTCAACTGTTTTCCTTAGTTGAGTATTTTCCTAAATCGTTTCCGCATGATTTAACGCCGTTAGGCGAAAATTTTTGGAAATCCATATTTTTACGAAACGGGTGTTACAAGTTGGTATCAGAGAAGTAGTTTAAGTGAACCAAGGCCTATTGACCATAGGATTTGGACTTAAACTTAAGATGTGCATGCTAGGTATTTGTAGGATGCCTTAGCTTTAACGTAAGATGATATAGGATGGGTTGGGACGAGTGCGAGTGTGATAGGGCTTATGAGATGTTTACGATACGAAGTATGTTTTAGCCTTATCTTTGCGCTTATCGACTCTATCTTTCAGTGAAGGAAAGATGGTTAACACTCGTCAAGGCAACTCCCGACGCGATGGAGCTACTGCTAGCATTACCCCACCTGTCCATCCAGGTGCCGGCGCTGCAAATGCTGCTGCGACTGCTGCAGCCAATGCGAATAGAAATCGAGGAAATCCCCCGCAAGGCCCGTTAGGCCCTATGCCTCCACCTCCTGGTAATCAACCTATAGTTAACGAAGCAGTGGTGGAGCAAATCCCTAATGCAGCCGAACTGTACAATCTTGTGCTGACTCTCCAGGCCCAGTTAGCACAGACACAGGAGCAATTGAACAACGCTCTTGCTGAAAATGCTGAAGGAACCGATGGCAACTATTCAGTGCCTTCTCACCACTCTATGCCACCGGTTAATAATGTTGTTGTTCCTCCAGTAAATGCTGATGTTCCCCCTGCCAATGCAGCCGTGATTCCTCCTGTGAATGTTGTGCAACCGTCTCGGTTTAAGTTTGAAAGTTTCCAGAAGTGTGGAGCTCAGAAATTCTATGGAACACTTAATGCAGTAGGTTGCATGGAATGGCTTGATGATACTGAGATGGTTTTTGAAGCTTGTGATTGTCCCGAGGATAAGAAAGTGTTGTGTGCTAGTAGAATGTTGAAAGAAGGTGCTCGAGACTGGTGGAAGAGCATTACTATTTCAATGACTCCAGCTATGGTATCCGCTATCACATGGGTTACCTTCAGACAAAAATTTATTGAGGAGTATATTGGGGTTCACGAGCAGCGCAAGATGGAAAAGGAGTTTCGTGCTTTGACAGCGGAAGTAGGCAAAATTAATGATTATGCTCGTTCCTTTATGGAGAAGATGAAGTTCGTGGGCCACCTGTTCCGAACTGATGCAGATCAAGTTGCCTGTTATGTTGATGGTTTGCCTCCGAGTTATCGAGGTATCTGTAGGCAGCACAAGACTCTAACAGAAGCAATTAAAGAGTCTAAAAAGCTTGATGATGATTTTGCTGCGGATAAGAAAGTTGAAAAGAAAGAGGATGAAAAGAAGTCTGGCAATAAAAGAAGGTTTGGTGGATCAAATCGTTTTGGTAAGAAATTTAAGGGATCTTCATCGTCCTCTGACAAGGGAAGGGCAGACAAGGATGGAAAATGGTGCCCTGGCTGCAAATCTATCCATTCTGGTCAGTGTTCTACAAAGACCCGCAGGTGCAATAGGTGTGGAACTCAGGGTCATACCATTGATCAATGCACTGACAAGGCTAGATGTTATAAATGTGGAGACACCAAGCACCGTATTGCAGACTGCCCGCAGATGAAGAAAGATGAGGGAAAGAAGGCAGAAGCTTCCAAAGCCAAAGCCCGTGCTTTTCAGATGACGGCTGAGGAGGCAAAAGACGATGATCAGGTAGTTACTGCTACCCTTATTGTTAATTCCAAACCTGCTAATGTGTTATTTGATTCTGGTGCGAACAAATCTTTTGTGTCTACTCTGTTTGCTCCTAAGTTAGACATGACTACTAGTTCTTTACGGTGCCCTATAGAAGTAGAGGTGGCTAATGGTGCGACGTCTATTATTCGGGAAGGTTATTCTGATTGTCCGATAGAAATAGAGGGTCGTTCATTTACTGCTAACCTGTTACCCGCTACTATTCCTAGTTTCGATGTTGTTCTCGGTATGGATTGGATGTCTAAGAATGATGCTGTCGTCCTATGTTCGAAAAAGATAGTCCGTATCGCTACTCCCGACGGTAAAGGTGTTTGTGTTTATGGTGACAAGAAGCCGGGAAATGTTAAGGTGATCTCGATGATGAAAGCACTTCGTTGTATACGGCAAACTAAGTCACATTTTCTAGCTTATGTCATCGATTCTCGTATCGCGAAGCCTACAGTCTCTGATGTCGAAGTTGTTTCCGAGTTTCCTGATGTTTTCCCTGAAGATCTTCCAGGTCTTCCTCCTGATCGTGAGGTTGAATTTTCTATTGATCTCATTCCTGGTGCTACTCCTGTAGCCAAAGCTCCCTATCGATTAGCTCCGACGGAGATGAAGGAGTTAATGACGCAAATTCAGGAACTTTTAGATAAAGGTTTCATTCGTCCGAGTTCCTCTCCTTGGGGTGCTCCTATCCTTTTCGTAAAGAAGAAAGACGGATCCATGCGCATGTGTATCGATTATCGCGAGCTGAATAAAAGAACGGTGAAGAATAAATATCCACTCCCTCGTATTGATGATTTATTCGATCAACTTCAAGGTGCTTCTTATTTCTCAAAGATTGATTTACGGTCTGGCTATCATCAATTGAAGGTTGAAGAAGAAAGTGTAGCCAAAACAGCGTTCCGAACTCGTTATGGTCATTATGAGTTCCTTGTCATGCCATTCGGTTTGACAAATGCTCCAGCGAAGTTTATGGATTTGATGAACCGTGTCTGTCGACCATTTTTGGATCATTTCGTTATTGTTTTTATCGACGACATTCTTGTGTATTCAAAGTCGGAAGAGGAACATAGAGAGCATTTGAGAGCTGTCCTTCAAGTCCTCAGAGAGAAAAAGCTATATGCTAAATTCTCCAAGTGCGAGTTCTGGCTAAAGGAAGTTCATTTCCTCGGCCATGTCGTCTCCTCTGATGGTATAAAAGTAGATCCTTCGAAGATAGAAGCAGTGTCGAAGTGGGAGCAGCCTAAGTCTCCTACTGAAATTAAGAGTTTTCTCGGTTTGGCTGGCTATTATCGACGTTTTATTCAGGATTTCTCGCGCATTGCCAAGCCAATGACTGAATTAACGAAGAAAGGTGTGAAGTTTGTGTGGACCGATGCTCAAGAGAAAGCCTTCACAACGTTGAAAAAGAAGTTGTGTGAAGCTCCAGTCTTAGCTTTACCCGAAGGAACAGATGATCTAGTGGTTTATAGTGACGCATCCATCACGGGGTTAGGGTGTGTACTAATGCAACGAGACAAAGTTATCGCTTACGCCTCTCGACAGCTGAAGCCTCATGAGCGGAACTATCCTACTCATGACCTTGAGCTGGCTGCGGTTGTTTTTGCTCTGAAGTTGTGGCGACATTATCTGTATGGTACAAAGTGTACCCTTTATACGGATCATAAGAGCTTACAGTACGTGTTTACTCAGAAGGACATGAATGTTAGACAACGACGGTGGATGGAGTTATTAAAGGATTATGATTGTGAGATTAAATATCACCCAGGCAAAGCTAATGTGGTTGCTGATGCCTTAAGCCGCAAAGGATATGCGAAGAGTAGATTATGTGCGATGATTACAAAGATTGAGTCGAATTTACTGGAACCTATTCGATTAGCTCAAATCGAAGCGTTAAAGGATGTTAATGTGAAAGCGGAGTCTATTGGGAAAAAGAAGAAGAACAGACTCCAAATGGAAGAAAATAGTCGTGGCCTTCGAACCTACAAAGGTAGAATATGGGTTCCTCTCTATGGAGGCAATCGTGAGTTAGTAATGGATGAAGCTCACAAAACTAAGTATTCTGTACACCCTGGTGCCACAAAGATGCATGCAGATTTGAAGCCTATTTATTGGTGGCCCAGTATTAAGAACGATGTGATGATGTATGTGCAGAAATGTTTGACGTGTGCTAAAGTGAAAGCTGAACATCAAAAGCCTTACGGGAAATTTCAGCAACTTGAGATCCCTGAGTGGAAATGGGATCACATTACGATGGATTTTGTGACCAAACTTCCGAGGACGCCTCGTGGTCACGATATGATATGGGTTATTGTCGATCGATTAACGAAGAGTGCTCACTTTCTCCCAGTTCGTGAGACTGCTCCTATGGAGAACTTCGCTACGTTGTATATTGATGAAGTGGTTTCTAAACATGGTGTTCCGATATCGATTGTGTCCGATCGTGATGCTCGATTCGTTTCCAACTTTTGGAAGAGTTTTCAACGGGAAGTTGGTACTCAAGTTCGTCTGAGCACAGCCTATCACCCGCAGACCGATGGGCAAAGTGAAAGGACTATTCAAACGCTCGAAGATATGCTCAGAGCTTGTGTAATGGATTATGGTGGTTCGTGGGATAAACACCTACCTCTTATTGAGTTTGCGTATAACAATAGTTATCATGCGATGTTTATGATATGTTATGATGACGGTGGTTAATGATATGTTTATGATATGTTATGATGACGGTGGTTAATGATATGTTTATGATATGTTATGATGACGGTGGTTAATGATATGTTTATGATATGTTATGATGACGGTGGTTAATGATATGTTTATGATATGTTATGATGACGGTGGTTAATGATATGTTTATGATATGTTATGATGACGGTGGTTAATGATATGTTTATGATATGTTATGATGACGGTGGTTAATGATATGTTTATGATATGTTATGATGACGGTGGTTAATGATATGTTTATGATATGTTATGATGACGGTGGTTAATGATATGTTTATGATATGTTATGATGACGGTGGTTAATGATATGTTTATGATATGTTATGATGACGGTGGTTAATGATATGTTTATGATATGTTATGATGACGGTGGTTAATGATATGTTTATGATATGTTATGATGACGGTGGTTAATGATATGTTTATGATATGTTATGATGACGGTGGTTAATGATATGTTTATGATATGTTTATGATATGTTATGATGACGGTGGTTAATGATATGTTTATGATATGTTATGATGACGGTGGTTAATGATATGTTTATGATATGTTATGATGACGGTGGTTAATGATATGTTTATGATATGTTATGATGACGGTGGTTAATGATATGTTTATGATATGTTATGATGACGGTGGTTAATGATATGTTTATGATATGTTATGATGACGGTGGTTAATGATATGTTTATGATATGTTATGATGACGGTGGTTAATGATATGTTTATGATATGTTATGATGACGGTGGTTAATGATATGTTTATGATATGTTATGATGACGGTGGTTAATGATATGTTTATGATATGTTATGATGACGGTGGTTAATGATATGTTTATGATATGTTATGATGACGGTGGTTAATGATATGTTTATGATATGTTATGATGACGGTGGTTAATGATATGTTTATGATATGTTATGATGACGGTGGTTAATGATATGTTTATGATATGTTATGATGACGGTGGTTAATGATATGTTTATGATATGTTATGATGACGGTGGTTAATGATATGTTTATGATATGTTATGATGACGGTGGTTAATGATATGTTTATGATATGTTATGATGACGGTGGTTAATGATATGTTTATGATATGTTATGATGACGGTGGTTAATGATATGTTTATGATATGTTATGATGACGGTGGTTAATGATATGTTTATGATATGTTATGATGACGGTGGTTAATGATATGTTTATGATATGTTATGATTGCTTTATGTTGGGCAATCTTATGGATTTCTTTTATTACTGATTTGATGCTATTAGTAACACCACTTATGTTTTCTCAACTGTTTTCCTTAGTTGAGTATTTTCCTAAATCGTTTCCGCATGATTTAACGCCGTTAGGCAAAATTTTTGGAAATCCATATTTTTACGAAACGGGTGTTACAAGTTGGTATCAGAGAAGTAGTTTAAGTGACGATTTAAATGGATGAAATGTTTGCTTAAACCTGGTGTTATCTTACTTAGCTTTATAGCTAACACTTGTTTCTTTTAATGTGTTGACACCCCTCAGGTTAGGCAGTAAGATGACGTGTGAAGCTTTGGCGAGAGATGGGTAGATGATCAAGCTGGCTTTAGTTTACCCAATAGCTTCGCATAAACCTTATGTTATTGATTTCCTTTATGGAACTTATGTAATGACTATGTTATGATTGCTTTATGTTGGGCAATCTTATGGATTTCTTTTATTACTGATTTGATGCTATTAGTAACACCACTTATGTTTTCTCAACTGTTTTCCTTAGTTGAGTATTTTCCTAAATCGTTTCCGCATGATTTAACGCCGTTAGGCAAAATTTTTGGAAATCCATATTTTTACGAAACGGGTGTTACAAGTTGGTATCAGAGAAGTAGTTTAAGTGAACAAGGCCTATTGACCATAGGATTTGGACTTAAACTTCGATTGCATGCAAATTCGTTTGAAGCAGTTAAATTCGTTTTCTGGAAGCTAAATTCGTTTGATTTTTCAAATGGCCATATCTTTTGAACCGTAACTCCGTTTTTGACAAATAAGCTATCCCTAGAATCGTGAGAGAGTCTATTTTCTAATGGTAATGAGTTTAAAGGATGATTTTGAGGTCAAGTTTCCTGAAAGGTTGAATTAGTGAGTGAAGGTCGAGTTTCGACGGATTCTATGAGTCCTAAAGTCGTACGAAAGTCCATTTAATGTCCCTAATGACTTATACTTCATATGTTAATGTACGATAGGTGTCGGGGGATTACTATTAAGCACTGTTAGCTCTTGTTTGCTCGCACATACTACTACGAGGTAAGATACACTACTTTTGTCACGCTGAGGGTGCAACAAAAATGGTTTCATAAACTATAACCTCCAAAACGGTAATGTATAACCTATATTGTGGTTGGGTTGATATGGGAGGTAAGCGGGGATTAAAGATGACGGTGCTTATGCTTAAAATGTTTCCCCGTAAATATGTTTATGATATGATATGATGACGGTGGTTAATGATATGTTTATGATATGTTATGTTATGATGACGGTGGTTAATGATATGTTTATGATATGTTATGATGACGGTGGTTAATGATATGTTTATGATATGTTATGATGACGGTGGTTAATGATATGTTTATGATATGTTATGATGACGGTGGTTAATGATATGTTTATGATATGTTATGATGACGGTGGTTAATGATATGTTTATGATATGTTATGATGACGGTGGTTAATGATATGTTTATGATATGTTATGATGAACGGTGGTTAATGATATGTTTATGATATGTTATGATTGCTTTATGTTGGGCAATCTTATGGATTTCTTTTATTACTGATTTGATGCTATTAGTAACACCACTTATGTTTTCTCAACTGTTTTCCTTAGTTGAGTATTTTCCTAAATCGTTTCCGCATGATTTAACGCCGTTAGGCAAAATTTTTGGAAATCCATATTTTTACGAAACGGGTGTTACAAATTTAAAGCTACACTTGTTTCTTTTAATGTGTTGACACCCCTCAGGTTAGGCAGTAAGATGACGTGTGAAGCTGTGGCGAGAGATGGGTAGATGATCAAGCTGGCTTTAGTTTACCCAATAGCTTCGCATAGACCTTATGTTATTGATTTCCTTTATGGAACTTATGTAATGACTATGTTATGATTGCTTTATGTTGGGCAATCTTATGGATTTCTTTTATTACTGATTTGATGCTATTAGTAACACCACTTATGTTTTCTCAACTGTTTTCCTTAGTTGAGTATTTTCCTAAATCGTTTCCGCATGATTTAACGCCGTTAGGCAAAATTTTTGGAAATCCATATTTTTACGAAACGGGTGTTACAAGTTGGTATCAGAGAAGTAGTTTAAAGTGACGATTTAAATGGATGAAATGTTTGCTTAAACCTGGTGTTATCTTACTTAGCTTTATAGCTAACACTTGTTTCTTTTAATGTGTTGACACCCCTCAGGTTAGGCAGTAAGATGACGTGTGAAGCTGTGGCGAGAGATGGGTAGATGATCAAGCTGGCTTTAGTTTACCCAATAGCTTCGCATAGACCTTATGTTATTGATTTCCTTTATGGAACTTATGTAATGACTATGTTATGATTGCTTTATGTTGGGCAATCTTATGGATTTCTTTTATTACTGATTTGATGCTATTAGTAACACCACTTATGTTTTCTCAACTGTTTTCCTTAGTTGAGTATTTTCCTAAATCGTTTCCGCATGATTTAACGCCGTTAGGCAAAATTTTTGGAAATCCATATTTTTACGAAACGGGTGTTACAAGTTGGTATCAGAGAAGTAGTTTAAAGTGACGATTTAAATGGATGAAATGTTTGCTTAAACCTGGTGTTATCTTACTTAGCTTTATAGCTAACACTTGTTTCTTTTAATGTGTTGACACCCCTCAGGTTAGGCAGTAAGATGACGTGTGAAGCTGTGGCGAGAGATGGGTAGATGATCAAGCTGGCTTTAGTTTACCCAATAGCTTCGCATAGACCTTATGTTATTGATTTCCTTTATGGAACTTATGTAATGACTATGTTATGATTGCTTTATGTTGGGCAATCTTATGGATTTCTTTTATTACTGATTTGATGCTATTAGTAACACCACTTATGTTTTCTCAACTGTTTTCCTTAGTTGAGTATTTTCCTAAATCGTTTCCGCATGATTTAACGCCGTTAGGCAAAATTTTTGGAAATCCATATTTTTACGAAACGGGTGTTACAAGTTGGTATCAGAGACGTAGTTTAAGTGAACCGATCATTAAATGCATTGGTTAAGGTACAAGGATAAAGTCACATCAATATAACTTTATTCTTTTAACCAACCACCTTCACACACGTAGGTACTTTAGTAAAGAACAAGTGGAATGTTCTTTGGAAAGTGTGTAAAGGCAAAAGTCAATTCCTCGTAGTCAGTGTTCAGACTTGTAAGGTCTAGAACACTGACAATCCTCCAGTGTTCAGATCTGGTAAGACTTCCAGTGGACTCCGCCATTTTTCAGTCTTCTTTATTCTGACTTCAGTCTTTGACTTTAGTGAGAACGTCTTCAGTAGAGTAGATCTGGACTGGGGTGAAGTCCAGTGAGCTAATCCGGAGAATACTCCAGATTTCCTATACAAGTATTTTGCTCACTGGTCTTCCATTATTTCTGAACAAATCTTTCAGAGGGACTCCAGATTCCAAGTCTGGAGTAGGTCCAGTAATTATCATTTCTGGATAGATCTTCAGTAAGGCTCCAGTAGTCGAGTCTGGAGCGAGTCCAGTAAATCTGGACCTAACAAATTCCCCCTATTTGTTTAGAAATAATGAAAGTGTTTTCAAGCTTATATCTATACAAATTTGTATGCTTGAAAAACACAAGTTTTGACTTAGTCTAAAAATTAAGTTACTGGAAAACACTTTATAGATCATCAGTGTTTTCAGTTTCATCTTTTAATACTAACTTAGACTAAATCTAATCATTTACTTTGTGAAACAAAATATGCAACTATATTTACAGCCATCAACAGAAACAAAGTTACAATTTTGTGAATTTAAATACAAACAACAAGTAAATGATACAAGAGTTAGGCCCTTCTCTTCGATGTCTGTCCTGGAGCATCTTCAGAAGCCTTTCTCTTAGGTGATGGAGAGGATGGAACAGAAACACTGGTGGTCTCATACCCAGAACAGCTTCCATCTGTTGTATTCATCTCCACACCTTTTCAATTCTCTTCATAAATGCCTTTACATCAGGAGACAAATCAGTTTTTCCTTTGAAAGTTAATCCTATCTCCTTCAGTTCAGTCCATCCAAAAGCTTGGACTGATGCATTCTTCCTTTCATCAGTAAAGTTACCCTCTCTGGTCAACTTTATATTAAATCTGGTCATGCCTTCATGTTGATCAGCTAATTTAATTTCAGCACCTACGATCCTTCTGGCATTAGCCCTGAATTTCATCATATCTTCATACTTGGCTTTCTGCTTAGCCATCTGGATCATATATTCAGTTTCCTTGGATACTCTCTGCTGATCGATGGCAGACTGAAATGCTTCACGATTGATTCTTTGTGAAGTATCCAAAGGAATGAAAGTGCCCAGATCTCTGTCTTTGATTTCCTTGATCTGTTTGGCAGTTAGTTTAGGCAGACCTTTCAACTTCTTTCTGTACTCTATCTCCAGAGCACCAGCATTCTTCCTTATCTTTTTCTGGAGGTTCACCAGTTCCTCCGTTCTCTGTCTGATTAGTTCAGGTACGCTGACACCATAAGTTACAACATCATACAATTGCTCATCTTCAGAGTACCTGGAGCGAATGAACACATCATCGAATGCATTCAGACATTGATGAATTCTGGGGTCATCCTTCATCTTTTTGTACACATCAATGTGAATGCCCAACCTGCCAGCATTGTACGAATCCAGAGTCCCCATATTTGCCATCTCCCTTTTGGGCCAGCAATTCATCTCTTTGATTTTTCTTGAATATTTCGATCAAAATGCATTCTTGCTCCAGTCTCTTTGAGGTGTCTTCATCAGCAGTAGGAAACTCTGATGAACCTTTAGCAGTTACAGTTTCTTCACCAGATACCATATGTTCTTTTCCTTTGACAGTCTTCAGAGTTGTTGGTATATCTGGGAAGGATTCAAACTGGGGCTCACTGGCATCAGTACCAGCAGCCTCTTCAACCTGTGCAATGGCTTCAGTGCCAAGTGCCCTTTGTGCTAATTGTGCACTGGTATCAGTACCAGTCACTTGTTTTTGTTGCACGATGCTTTCAGTAGCAAAGGCCTTTTCAATAGCACTGGCAACCACTTCTTTCTTTTTCCTGACCAAACCTTCTTCTGCTAACAGACGACTTTTCCCCCTTGGAATGATCACCAGTTCTTGACTTGAGATCATTCCACAACTGTTCAAGCATATGTCTGTCCAGAGCACCAAAAGTTACAGTCTTCCTCAGTTGAGTTACTTCCTTCTTGATAAATTCAACTTCCTGAGGCAAGTTCTTTGGCATTTCAGTTTCTATCATCTGAACCACTTGAGGCAACAAACTATCTTGAATGGTGCGAAGAACAGACCCAGAAATTTCTTCAGATATTTCTTTCAACATACTAAGTCTGAACTTCTTAGCAACCTCATCACTGATTGTACTAACAACGGCATTCTGATCAAGTGATGGCCTACTCTCCAAAGAACTAACCCTGGTAACCAATTTCTTAACCTCATCTGTCAGACCTGCCAGTGGTTGAACAAGTTCACCTTTCACTGCAGTCTGAACAGAACTAACCAGCCTAGCCTCTAATCCCTGGACTGCCACTTTGAGATTTTCAGTGTTGTTATTTGTGGCCAGTACCAGTTCATCCAGTTCTCAACAAGCTTCTCATTCCCAGTAAACAAATTCATTTCTGAGGCTAGATTATTTGATAATAAAGACTTGAAGTCAGAAATAACCTGTGATGAAGACTGCAGTGATCTCTCCAGGTCCGCCACCTTATTTCCAGACCTCTTCAGAAGTAGTTTCAGCAGTTACAACTGTCGAGTCCAGCACACATTGTTCAGTTAAGTCGATTGGAGTTTCAAGTGGTGGAGGTTGAGTTTATGAGATTTGAATTATGGGAGGAGTGAAGTAAGGAGTGTTTTGTGGAATTGAAGGTGGTGGTGGTGGTGTAGTGGATTTTGGTGGTGGTTCATTTGATTCTGGTGGTGGTGGTGGCATTTCAGCAGATATAATTGGTTGGGTGACTGAAGCAATAGCAGATGTGTCAATATTTTCTACTTCATCACCAGGAATTCATGTTTACATCAAAACCTTCAGACATTGGGGAATCTACCTCATCCCAATCTGGAGCCATCCCAACTGTCTGATCACCAATCTGTTCACCAGCTTCTACATTCAAATCAATCTGAGCATCTTGCTCACCAGTTACTTGTTCATCAACCTGAACAACTTGTTCTACCTGCTCATCAGTCTGTACATTCTTTATCTGCTCAACAGCTTGTACATTTTCAACTTGTTCAACATTCTCTTCTGTTCAAAAATAGGAGACCCATCTAAATTCATGACATCGCCTGGATGTCTTTCTGGATTCACCTGAACTCCATCTCTCATTAGACGCCTGGAAGATCTTGCCCGTCTGGGAGGATCAGTATTTTCTGGTTGTTGTTGGTCAGGGGCCACTTGCCTTATTGGTTGTACAACTTCTAAAATTTCAACATCTTGGTCACCAGAGGGTCCTTCACCAACTTGACCTCTACCTGGAGCCACTTCTACTTCTTCCCTTTGAAAAGAGAGCATGGACTGAGGAATATCTACCTCATTCAGTGGAGATCTTAGGTTGGTCAGATCCCTCATATACTCACACACAGAAAAGTGAGTAGTTTCATAATCGTACTGGTCTCCTAGAGCTTTTAAACAACAGTGAAAGAAAACGGATATATGGAACAAAAGCTTTTCTACCTTTCACCTTGAGACGCTCTACCAGATCATCAAATATAATCTGAGCAAAACATACTCTATAACCAAACCAAAGACAGTAGGCAATCTGGAGATGCGTTTGATTTATCTGGTCAAGTCCTCCAGAACTGCCTCCCAAACATTCAACCAAATGTGTGAAGAAGAATCTCCATGAGTCTGACAGCCTGCTCATGTAGATTGTTCCCTTTCTTAGTAACTGGCCATGCTCATCCACTATCTCTGTATGCCCCATCAATCTGCATACTTCCCTTGTATTTATACCAGAGGGAAGTTCAATGGGCATCTCATTCTGTTCAAAATAGTTCAATTGAAGAACAGACCTGAGTGTATCAACAGTGAAAGCCAAGGATCTGGTACCTTGCTTAAGAGAATAAGAAATTGATGAAGTTGCATCATCATATACTGCAGTGTACCAGAATTCACATAAATAGTCGTGGTACATCTTCCCTGGATTTAAGGTCAAAGCACCATATAATGGACATGAGAGAAAAAATGTATTTAGTCTCCCAATAATGGATTGTGCATTATGAACATTGGAAAGTGAGAGCTTTGCCATCCAGTTGTTCATGTTATCCTTATGGCCTTAGCTTCAAGAGTGATATGGGGTGCCTTAACAATATTTGCAACCGGAGCATATTCGGCGGCGAGCAGATTTTTAGGAGAATTGGATTGTCTTGGTGCCATTTTGTATGATGAATAGATATATGAAGATGAGATT
>CM067167.1:191814946-191886826 GCA_034093135.1 Erigeron breviscapus | reverse complement strand
AAACTTTTGAATAACGGTTCGAATTTTGTACCACTTCCCCTGCAACGACTCGAGACTTCGATACAACGGTTTATTTAAAATACTGTGATACGTTTCTAGAATTTTTGACCAAAACATTCTTTTTTATGCTAGAACTACAAAAAAAATAAAAACTCAAAGCAGCAACATATTTGTTATTAGGAAAAAGACAACCAAATCAACAGAAGTAGATACCCCATTTTGTACCCTAAAGATTGATAATATTCGAAAAAAGTAAATAAACTGAAAACGAATAAACCTTGTCATCATCATCATGATGATCTTCATCTCTGAAGGCGGAAGTGGTTGATGAAGGGGATGACGATGGTGCTGGAAAAAGAGGCCGGAATTATTTCAGAAAAAATAATAAAATTAGTAGCTACGAAATTAAAAACGGAATACATTTAATCAAGTATAAAACACATACTTGTAATCAATCGGTCGGAGAAGGAATAGAGCTTTGAGGCAACTGGACTCACTCAACAACCCATCGACATAATCGTGTTGTTATTTTAGGGTTTGTTTTTCTTTTGAAAGTTTGATTGGTTTGAAGAACCTTCCGATTATTCAACCTCAGCAGCAAGGAATTGCAGAAGGGAAAGAGAAAAAAGAGGGGGTGCAGAGAGGGAGGAACTCGGTGAAGGAAATAAAATAAAAAGGAAAAAAAAAGTGTTACTGTAGCAATCACTGTAAAAATCCACTAATGTGATTTCTATTTAGAATAATTATAAAAAATTAGTACTATAAGAAGTGAAAATGCATAATTGTGTTAAGGGTGTTCGGCAGTCACATTACATCCTTACTTCCTGTATGCAAAATAAACATGGAGCTCGTTAAACTTTGATGCAGGAAAGTGTTAAGCTTAACCCGTACTTGCCATAGCCCGGCTAAGTGCGTTGACGTAGGTTGCTTGGGTGGCTCCTTGCAACATGGTCTATTTGATGCAGTTTGAGTAATACGAGGGGTCTGACCCGCCCTCATTTGTCTTGTACATACGGATTACTCGGGGATTGGCTTGCCATTCCTTAACGACGTTTGAATGTAGTCGGGTGTAACTTATGTTGCACATTGACGCAGTTAATATGTAGTAAGGTAGTTAAAACGTAGTAAAGCAGTTAATGTAGAAAGCAGTTATGTGGTTACGTGTGTAATGAAGTAAAGCAGGATAGGCACAGTTAGGGTGGTTCATCCTAATATGAAGTATTGTGTGTTTGATTTGTGTTGTGCCTAAGTGAAGTGTTTAAATCCATGATGTTTGAAATGGACAATTGTTTTATAACTTGAGTGTTATCTTACTTAGCTAATTCGTTAGCTAACACTTGTCTTTTGAAATGTGTTGCTCCCTCAGGTTTAGCGTAGCTGAGGTAGTTGATGAAGATGAGCGAGGAATGGGTAGATAGCTTGCTGAAGTCCTTAGCTACCCATAGATGCCGAACTTTTATAGACATTTGTTTATGTTTGTCTTTAATGGAGTTGGATTACTATGTAGTCGGTTGTTTTGTGTTGGGCAACCGACGGGTTTCTATTAAACTTGTTTTGATGATGCGATTAGTAACACCATTGAATAAGTAAACCAAACAGATTTTAATTGGTTTGGACTTTTAATGTTTCTTCCGCTTTATTTTAACGCCGTTAGGCGAAAATTTTTGGAAACCCATATTTTCAAATGAAGGGTGTTACAAACTGCCATTCTTCTAAAAATACAAACTCGTGACTGGTTAACTCGTACTCGCTCTTAGCACGACTAAATAAATTGGTGTCATACGAACCACTTTGATAGTTCGAACCACTAATCCGGGTGTATATTCGGTCAAACTTTTGAATAACGGTTCGAATTTTGTACCACTTCCCCTGCAACGACTCGAGACTTCGATACAACGGTTTATTTAAAATACTGTGATACGTTTCTAGAATTTTTGACCAAAACATTCTTTTTTATGATAGAACTCTACAAAAAAAAGTTAGAAAAAGTTAGAAAAAACTATATATATATATATATAAATATATATATATATATATGTCTGCAATTAGGGTCTTCGGATACATTAACCCAAGCTCGACATAAAGCCATGCCTTCGTCTTTTTTCCAAGGCAATTGATTCTGATTTTTTTTCCAGCTCATCGGTTACTTTCTTCCTATGCTTTCGTCTTGTGGGTTTTTTTGACTGTGAAGAAACGCTAACTTGAGGTTGTGTTTCTTGAACCGCCTCGACATCATTGTCGTCCGATGATTTGACGTGCATGCCCTTGATCATGTTAATAAAAGCGGGGTCGATGAAGATTGGAATCGCTAAAATTGGGTTGGGTGTTTGGACTCCACAGATACATTTTCTTAAATATAGGCTATAAAATTATATATATCGGACGTGATACAAAATTATACAAATGTTGTATACAAAAATGGCACAAGCTGAATTTATAAAAGAAATGGCACACAATTTATACAAGGAAATGACACTACAATTATGGAAATGACACACAATTTAAGAAAGGCTGCCGGCTAGAAAACAAAAAGAAACTTTCACGTTAGAAATGGAACGGGGCAATGGTTTTTGATGTTTGAAACGCCCCCCGGGACTGAAGAGGGGCATTCCGGGGGGCATTCCCGCGCATTCCAATCAAGGGAACGGGCTACTCCTATCGGTCTTAAGGTCACCCCATTAACAACCCAACCCACCTATACTTATTAAAAAACTATTTTCTCTCTCTTATATTTACCCAACCTAATTAAAATCAATTTTTACACTCCCATCAACAACTCAATCAAACTATTTTTTAATACATTATAATGTTTATAATTAACTTTTTTTTATTTCAAGTATTTTTTTAATAAAGGAAATACTTTTTATATAACAAAAAATTAATTTATTTAATCATAAAAAATATCTAAATTCCTGAAATATTTCACATTCATCAACATATATTAAACAAAATCGATACCTCATTTTACAATCCTAACATGAAAATAACATATATGTAGTACTACAACGTAAAAATTACTTACTTATCCATCAGTTGCAAATTTTTGCCACATGTGCTCGATGAAGTCGTTTTTTAGAGCGTTGTGAGCTTCTCTATTGCGAAGTTGCGTCCTATTGGTCATGTAACTTGAGAGGTCTGCAATTCGTTCAGTTGAATATTCAAGAGGTTGATCTTCATCTTCAGTAGAGCTTCTCTGTTGTCGGTTCATAGGTCGGTCATTTAGAAATTCAGAAGGATCATAATAATTAAGATAAGTGTCTCGTTCATCCTCGACGATCATATTATGCATGATGATACATGCAATCCTACTTTTTCCCATCATATCCTTGTCCCACACGAGACATGGTTGTCGGATAAATGCAAAACGAGCTTGTAGAACTCTAAATGCTTGTTCAACATCTTTTCTAGCAGATTCTTGATGTTGAGCGAACAACTTATGCTTCTGAAGCTGTGGAGAAGTTATTGATTTGACAAAGGCAGCCCATGAAGGATAAATGCCATAAGTAAGATAATAAGCCTTATTATATTCCCGGCCATTCACGACGTAACTCACATGTGGTGCTTTACCTGATAATACATCAGTAAAAACAGGAGATTTGTGAAGGACATTAATATCATTGCACGAACCTGGTGTTTAAAAGAGCGCGTGCCATATCCATAGGTCATATGATGCAACGACTTCCAAAATTATAGTTGGTTTACCACTTCTTCCAGTATATTGACTAGCCCAAGCGTTGGGGCAATTTTTCCATCCCCAATGCATACAATCAATGCTTCCTATCATACTCGGAAACCCACGTGCTTCCCCTGCATGGAGCAATCTTGCTAAATCATATTCGTTTGGTCGCCAGAGGTACTCTTCACTAAAGCATGAAATGACGCCTTCCCCTAACAAACTTTATAAGAGCAGTTCTTGTTACAGTTTCACTCAATCTTAAATATTCATCTTGTGCATCTGCTGATGTTCCATACGCTAATACCCGCATACTTCCTGTACATTTCTGTAGTGGTGAAAGACCTGGTCGATGTGTAGCATCACACCTTTGTTGAAAATATATGTTATTGGTTGTAACAGCATCCACTATACATAGGAATACTGGTTTTCGCATTAGAAATCTACGTCAAAAAATTACCATATCATACGTGGGGTTGTTAGTGAAGTAGTCTTGCATGAGACGTGTCTCACCTTGCTCACGTTCCCGGTCGCGGTACCGTTTTTTTGCTCTAGGAGGGTGATCAATTTTGCTTTCATTTGACATGCTTATGAGTAACTCGCTCATCAAGTTATCAATTTTTTGATTTTGGAGACTGTTTGATCCAAGAATCGCATGGACCTTCGATCGGGAACAAGGAGGGGTTTTGACCAATTTATTGGCGATTCCCTACCGGTGTAAAGCTTTGAGAAGCTTAACGCCATTATATCGGAGGTATTTGTGTTGGCGGTGAAGGATTCTCCATAGAAGAGAAGTCGGCCACCTTAAGTGTTTGGGAGAATGAGGCTTTGTATCTCGGGGTGGAAAGAACTTGCCTCTATTCATGGGGAAGACCTCTATTTATAAGAGGAGCTTATCTTGGGGGATAAGCTATGGTTTTTAGGGTTTTTAGGGGGATACCCTAGTTATTAGGAAGAGATTTGGGTGAATCCCTTTTCTTTAGGAGGAAGAAATAAGAGATTTCCTCCATATTAGGCGGAGCTCCGTTCTGACTGAGTGCTCCGTTCTGATGGAGGTGAGCTCCGTTCTGACGGAGGTGAGCTCCGTTCTGACGGAGGTGAGCTCCGTTCTGACGGAGGTGAGCTCCGTTCTGACGGAGGTGAGCTCCGTATTTCTGGCAGGAAACATCCTTAAGCAGCCTCCGTAATAGCAGATTTACATACAGAGGTAGGTCTCCGTATAGGGTATATCATCAAGCCCCCCAGTCTAATAGGAGAGACTGGCAAGAGGCTGTCGTATTAGACTCCAAGGAAATATCAACTGGCATCAGATCTGAATAAGTTCTCCATGATTGACGTCTTTCGTCTGGTATTTAACCGTTCCGTCTTTGTCCCTATTGATTTTTTGTCGCCAAGGCTTTATCTGTGATATATACTGGGCTTTTATCTTAATTAAGATTTATCCACAGTTTCGTTGGATTTTATGGGCGTCCCCTTACTCCAACTTAATTAGTTAATTGTACGTACTTATTTATAATATTTGCGAAGGGTAGCGACCCAACTTCGCTTATGTTAGCAGAGTTTAGTAAGCATCTGGCACTGAGTTATCTGCTTGGTGCCCACGTAGGGTCTTATAGTTGTGACAGAGATTTGTACCTTTCAAGCAACTTTGTGGTCGGAAGGTTTCGGCTCCGTCGTCTTTTGATGTGATCGTTGGTTGCGGTTGTTGTGGCTATCCGCTGATTGAATGCTCCTCCTTTGGCGTGCTTTGTAAATGTTGCGCCAATTGCTTGATATAGTCTTCTGGGAGCTTAGGAGATAATATAGCCATCGTTATGTGCAGAGCTATGCCATAATATCGGAGAGTAAGTGTAATGTAGTCGTCCGCCTTTGGTGTTACGATCGTCTTTTTGAGCGTATTGGCTTCGGTCTGTGCCTTTGAAGATGACATCTCTCTTGCAGATATAATATATTTCGGCTGGAGGTAGGGGATCAAGATAAATAATGTGGTCTTCCGGATGTTGTAGTGTGCTTGCGAAGGATCGTATGTGCGTTATCGAATGTCCATTCTTCTTATTATGTCGATAGTATCTTCCATTTGCTTCATAGTAGAAAATCACTTTCTCTCCTTTTTCCGTTATCTCTGGCAAGCTTGCGAGTATCATCGTTGTAGCGGCTTATTTTTCTTCATCTCCATAATATCTCGCGTGTAGTGGCCTTGTTGTCTAATAGGACCGTCGTGTGTCCATTGATGTGACGTGTCTCGAATTTTTAGTATGATCTTGGGATCTGGCATCTGCTGTTTTGTCGAAATAAACTTCGTGATACAAGCTGTTCTTTTTCACTTGTCTTGTAAGTGACGTGCCCGATTTATTGTTGTTGAGTTGTCTTTCGGAGCATATTGGGGATCATGTATATAGCCTTCGTAGCTTGTGGAACTATAATAGGACATTGGTTGAGTGTTGTTGTCCGTCGTCAATGTTACAACTATCTCCAGTATTACGGATATTCCTTGTGCGATAATGTCCTGGCTACTGGAGATCGATAGGTCTTCGCCTTTTGAATTTTTGCAAACTTCAAGTCTTTGAAAAATAATAATAGTCTGTGGTATAATTGCCCCTCGTGATTTTCATCCTTCCCACTTTTGAGGAGGAGAGTTTTTATATTTTGCATCCTTGTCCACGTGCTCCACCAAGCTAGTTCACTTGGTTTATATAAATTAATTATTCTTCATGCATGTTAGATACCGTGTGCGTTCAACAACTTCTAACATGATCACCGACTATACCCTTTAGCTCCATTAATCGACCTCTTATTTTGAAAGGCATCCAAATTGGTAGCTTTCGTAATGTTTAACCAAAGTGGCAATCCAAGTGGTTATTTGCGAGTTGTTCTTCAATCCCGGTGAGCGTATTAGTTGGTTTAGCATTTGTAGATCGTTCATCGAAGAACTTTCGCATGCGAATCATGCGATTTACTATCGGCCTCGACGGGTGATTGACTTGTGATGGTGAGTTAGGTTCTCCGATTGGTTATGAAGCTTTTGTTTTCTTGCGGTCTCACGAACCCATACTTGTTTCGTATGACTACTAGTCAATAGCAAGATGGAGTGCATTATCATATCCTTTGCTCACGAACACATAGGTCTTTGGTCTTTAATGATTCAAGAAGTGTTGATATACATGCGTTCTTTGCATGCTGCCCATATATCTTGAAATCTTTAATGCTTCATGCGCCATATAGCTCGTATCATTATTCTTATCAATTTTACGCGTGTAATCGAGTGATGTGTTATCACCAACTAGCATGCAGTAGAATTGATATTTGAACATATATTAAGTTGATACAAGGTGGAAATTCGAACTACTTCGAGCTAATGATCGATGCATCATCCCTTCTAAATTGTTTCTTCGTCGTTTTTCTCCAGTTGGCCTTCCGCGTTCGTTGACAAGGCATCATTTGGTTCTTGGTTAGTCGTTCAACAATGGCGGATGGTGTCTTGGTTGTTATCGGATTGTGGCAGAACCTAAAAACGGGTTTTTAATACCTCGTTTGTTAGTTTCGGCCTTCAAGTATTCCTTCATCGAATAAGCATTGAAAATATGTTGGAAATAGAAACCCAAATCGAATGTGTATAATCTAGACAAAGATCTCTTTGAAACTCTTGTTGCGTACTGTCCCATTCGATTGACTCGAATTGTCTTATCCATCAGACTTATATGGATTCTTTGACTATTCTTTCAGACTTGTCATGTCGGACGGAGCTAGCTCTTATGCTGTTGTTCCTGGTACTCCTCAAGTTCCAGTTGTAGCAAACTCCATTCCTCGTGTTCCCCACTCTTCTGAAGAGGAACAATTTGAGGCTTCGGGCAATGAGTCTCGCCCCATCAATCTGGTGTCAACATCCAGTGAATCTGGAAATGAACATGTATCTATTCATGTTCAACCATCTCTGTCACCGGTAGCTCCATATCAGAGGAGGACTACCGAGGGAGCTCGTCTGCCTTATGCTCCTCGAGACCCTAATGCTCCTGGTCCTTCTACACCGGTTCAGGACAACCATGTGTTTGGTCCCTCTTTTCTTCTGGGCGATCCGTATGCTGCGGGTCCCTCCAGAGTGCCTGTTTACAATCCCAATGCTGCAGAAGTGATGCCAGTTGCTGATGCAACTGGTAGGTCGGAATATTATCTCCGACAAATGTCAAGGATGAACAACTCTCTCATCCGTACTAGGGAGGCTATTGAGAATCAAGCCCAAACATTGACTGGAGCTTATCTTCATGCTTCTGATGCTATGACTGTTGCTAAGGAAGGGAAGGAGACTGTTAGAAGGTTGGTCTGCATGCTGTTGGTTTTGGTGACCTTGGTTGTGGCTTTGCTAGTTGTTGTTCTTTTCAAGATGTAATCTTGTAGTAGTAACGTATTGTAAGCCTAGAACTTGTAACGACTCATACGTTTGTATTTGAGTTGTAGTCTTTTGGTGGATGTATTTCCCACGTATTTCGGATCGTATCACTCTGACTGTGTAGTATATCAGCGTGGATGTTGTTCCCACATGATTTTGATTTGTGAATGTAGTTCCCACAAGGTTTTGAGATATACAAGTCAGGTTATGTAAAAATTTTTGGTATTAATGAAACACGATCGTCTTTTGGCTTACATACTTGTTCAGGCTACGTCGCTTGCTCATTTCAATTCTAGAAATGTAGTATTCTATATTTCTTGTCTTGTTTAGTTCATGAGTTCAAGTAAGTCGATAAATTGTGACTTGTGTTTAGTATTCTCTTATATCTTGAAAAGCTACATTCTGTGTTGTCCTTACGAGAAAACCTCTAAATGACATTTTTGTTCATGTCATAGACTTATGGCTCCTAAGACGCGAAGCAAAATCCAGAAAAAGGCTCCAAGTAAGAAAACTGTCCCAAAGAGAGTTACTCGATCAACTCCTTTAAATAATGAAGCTGAACAGGAAGAACCTGTGATCCAGCAAGAACCAGAAACTGCTGCTGCAAATGTGAACACTGGTCCTGGATCTACCCCAAATGCTGATGGGGAAAATAATATGGCAGCGTTTGTGACGCAACAATTATTGGCTGCTATGCCTACTTTAGTTGCTCAGATCACGGCAAGCATGAACGCCAATAATAATCATCATACTGATAATAGTAACAATGTTGAACCTACTGCTGAACAAGTTGTTCCTCGAGCTCAACTTCGAGTGGGTGACTACAAGACCTTCACCTATTGTAAACCAAAAGAATTTCATGGTACCGAGGGTCCGGTAGGTCTAATCAACTGGCTAGAAAGCATAGAGGCAGTGCTTCATATTAGTCGTTGTGCCGAAGAGCACAAAGTGGAATATGCTTCCACTCAACTTCAAAAGCATGCTCTGTCATGGTGGAACGAGCAGGTTAGGACCCGAGGTCGAGACCAAGCTAATAGGATACCTTGGTTTGATTTTAAAAGAATGTTGATGGAAAAGTACTGTCCTAGGGAGGAAGTACAGAAAATGGAAGGCGAATTTTGGAATCATAATATGGTCGGGCTAGACAATGAGAAATACACTACTCGTTTTCATGAGCTGACAAGACTTGTTCCTCGTATGGTGGATACGGAGGAGAAGTTAGTTGAAAGATACTGTTACGGATTGTCACCTGATATCCGAAGGTTGGTAGCCGCTTTTAATCCCTTGACTCTTCAAGCAGCAGTTAGTGCAACCAATCGGATGGTGATAGATTTGAAAAGAACCACTGGTTCTTCTGTTGGAACTGAACTGATCAAGAGAAGAAATGATCAAGCCTCTGGTAGTGGTTTTGGAAATGGTGGGAATGGCAAGAGGTTTAAAGCTGCCAGAAACTTTGCAGTGGTCCCACAAGATATCAAGAGGTACCCTGGCGCAGACACAAGATGTAATAGGTGTGGCACTCGTCACGTGGGAAATTGTCCTACTTGCCACCGTTGTAAAAAGTCGGGACATCTGGCAAAGAACTGTAGGGAGAAGGTACCCAATCAATGCTATGAGTGTGGAAGTGAAACTCATTTCCGACCAGCGTGTCCAAGACTTAATCAAGCCCCGAACAACAATGCTATAGTTCCAATGAGGAACAATGCTGGGAATAATCAAGCTGGAAATCAGGGGAGAAATCAAGGAGGTCAAGGTAGAGGCCGAGTGTTTGCTTTGGATGCTGCTGATGCACGACGTGATCCTAACGTTGTGATAGGTACATTCATACTCAATAATCATTATGTATTTGTGTTATTCGACTCTGGCGCTGATAAAAGTTTCATATCCTTAGAATTTAAGTCTCGATTTGGTATAGTAGCTATCCCTATGAAAGACACTTATGTTGTCGAATATGCAAACGATCAAAAGTATATTGCTAGAGATCATTTAGTAGATTGCAGTTTGGTATTGGCTGGTAAGACTTTTAAAATTGACCTAATTCCTATAGAACTAAGTAGTTTTGATGTGATTGTTGGTATGGACTGGTTATCTAAAGTTAGAGCTGATATAAGTTGTTATGAGAAGATTGTTAGAATACCCCTACCGAAAGGCGAAACCCTAATAGTGCAAGGAGACAAGTCAGGAAAGAAATTGATCTTAGTATCGGCGATAAAAGCAAATAAGTATTTACAAAAAGAACACCCTGCTTTCTTAGCATTAGTAGTTGAAAGGAAACCAGTGGGTAAAGACATGCAAGATATTCCAGTAGTTAGAGATTTTCCGGAGGTGTTTCCTGAAGATTTGACGGGACTTCCACCTCACAGACCAGTTGAGTTTGGAATAGATTTGGTCCCTGGAGCTGCACCCGTGGCCAAGGCACCCTATCGCCTTGTGCCGTCAGAAATGCAAGAATTGTCCGAACAACTTCAAGAGTTGTTAGCTAAAGGACTAATTCGTCCAAGTTCATCACCGTGGGGAGCTCCTATCCTATTTGTCAAGAAGAAAGACGGCTCTATGCGCATGTGTATTGATTACAGAGAATTGAACAAGTTGACTGTCAAGAACAGGTACCCTTTGCCTCGTATTGATGACTTGTTTGACCAACTGGAAGGTGCATCACACTTTTCTAAGATTGATCTCCGATCTGGGTATCATCAACTCAGAGTCAGAGAGACGGACATTCCTAAAACAGCTTTCAGAACTCGTTATGGACATTATGAGTTTTTGGTTATGCCGTTTGGTTTAACCAATGCACCTGCTGTGTTTATGGACTTAATGAATCGAGTATGTCGACCGTATCTTGACAAGTTTGTCATTGTATTCATTGATGACATACTGATCTACTCGAGAAATAAAGATGAACATGAAGGTCATCTGAGAACCATTCTACAACTACTCAAGGATCAAAAGTTGTACGCGAAATTCTCAAAATGTGAATTCTGGATTAGGGAAGTACACTTCTTGGGTCATGTAGTGAATATGGATGGAATCCACGTAGATCCATCTAAGATCGAAGCAATAAAGAAGTGGGAAGCCCCTAAGACTCCGACAGAAATCCGCCAGTTTCTTGGATTGGCTGGATATTACAGAAGATTTATCGAGAATTTCTCAAAGGGCATGGGATGTGTACTTATGCAGGAAGGTAAGGTCATTGCTTACGCTTCCAGACAACTCAAAATCCACGAAAAGAATTATACAACCCACGATCTCGAACTCGGAGCGGTTGTTTTTGCCTTAAAGATTTGGAGGCACTACTTGTATGGTACAAAGTGTACGGTATTCACAGATCATAAAAGTCTTCAGCATATCTTCGATCAGAAAATGCTAAATATGAGACAAAGACGATGGGTAGAATTACTCAGTGATTATGATTGTGAACTCAAATATCATCCAGGTAAAGCAAATGTGGTTGCTGACGCGCTGAGTAGAAAAGATAGGATTTCACTATCTGTCATAACAAGAGCAAGTTCTTATCTTGGCTCATCATTAAGAGATAGAGTTTTGGATGATCAAAACGAGGCCCTACAAACAGGGCGTATCGAGAAAGAAGCATTGTGGAATGCTGAATGGTTATTTGAATTGGATGGTGATGGGATCCGACATGTCAAGGGCAGAGTGTGGATTCCCAAATATAATGGACTTAGAGAACTCTTGATGAACGAGAGTCATCGATCTAAGTATTCAATCCATCCTGGTGCTGACAAGATGTACCACGGATTAAAGGATTTTTATTGGTGGCTTGGTATGAAAAGAGATATCGCCACGTATGTTTCAAAATGTTTAAATTGTTCAATGGTTAAGGCGGAGCACCAAAAGCCTTCTGGGCTGCTCCAGCAACCCCAAATTCCTGACTGGAAATGGGAACAGATCACTATGGACTTCATTACGAAGTTACCTCGAACCTTGAAAGGATACGATACTATTTGGGTCATTGTTGATCGATTAACGAAGTCTGCACACTTCATTCCCATACGGGAGAATTGGAAGATAAAGAAATTGTCTCAATTATATATTGAGAAGATCGTGTCACTTCATGGTGTTCCTGTGTCTATTATCTCTGATCGTGATGGTCGTTTCACTTCACAATCATGGAGATATTTTCAAGACGCCTTAGGCACTCAGTTGAATTTGAGTACGGCTTACCATCCACAAACGGACGGGCAAAGTGAGCGTACCATTCAGACTTTGGAAGACATGCTTCGGGCATGTGTTATTGATTTCAAAGGTAGTTGGGATACCTTTTTGCCGTTAGCTGAATTTTCATATAATAACAGCTATCACACAAGCATTAAATGTGCGCCTTTTGAGGCTTTGTACGACGAAAATGTAGATCGCCTGTTTGTTGGCTCGATGCTGGTGAGCGTCGTTTGTACAAATATGGACTGGTTCAGAAGACTACTGACCAGATTGTTGAAATTAGGGCACGGCTGAAGGCGGCTCAGGATCGCCAAAAGAGCTATGCAGATCGTAGGAGGAAACCACTTGAGTTTCAAGTGGGAGATAAAGTTATGTTGAAAGTGTCACCTTGAAAAGGCACTGCACGTTTTGGCGTGCGAGGAAAACTTAGTCCTCGTTATATCGGACCATTTGAAATTGTTCAAAGGATTGGTTCCGTGGCATATAAGCTCGATTTACCCCAAGAGCTGGAACATGTTCATCCCACATTTCATATATCGAATCTTAAGAAATGTTTGACTGATGAAACATTAGTTGTACCTGTCGAAGAGTTGCAAGTGAATGACTCTCTTCAATTTGTAGAGGAACCTGTTGAAATTGTAGACCAACAGCTCAAACAACTTAGACGTAGTCGTATCAAGTTGGTCAAGGTTCGTTGGAACTCAAAACACGGACCCGACTCGACTTGGGAACGTGAGGATTATATGAGAGATAAGTATCCTCATCTGTTTACTGAGCAAGACTTGATTTTGGGACGAAATCCTTAGAAGTCGGGGATGCTGTGACAACTCGTAATTTATTAACAACGGGTTAGTCCTAATCTCGATCATTATTATAATTTCGTCTAATTTAGAGATTATGACGTGGAAATTATTAGATAATTGAACATTTGATATAGTTCAATTAGACGTATCCTGATGACGTAGACTATTAGCTATTTAGACGAATGCCGAGTCTTAAAATAACTTTAAATGAGATATTTAAAGGTTATGAATTATGCACAGTAAATAGACTGTCTAAACTTAATATTTTTAAAGTTTAGTTTAATTAAATTTCATTGACTTGTCTTAACTAAAATAAGACGAGGGAAAATACCTTTACTTTACATTTTTACCTTTTAGTCAAACGGTATTTAATCGTAAGCATTTTACCAAATTAAGGGTATAAGATATCTCTAAAAAGAGCCACATGGGCTGAATTAGAAATGGAAGGCAGGGAATTTAACACCCCTTCCCTCCTCCTTCTTTCTTTTGATCGATCCAAACTCACACCACACACACACAACACATACAAACTCTTCAATCTCTAATCTCTCAATCCCTACTTCTTCTAAATCTGATTTTTGGGCAAAGAAAGGTTTAAGGATTTAAAAGTTATAAGTCTTGGATCATTATTATCATCAAACATCATCACCACCATCTACATCTTCTTCAAATTTCTTCAAGAACAAAACTTTGGTAAGTGATTCTCTTTTAAATTAAACTTTGATTTTTATTGATTCAATGAAAAGGTTGTTGTAGTTCTGTTAATTTGATTGATAAGCTATGAATATGAAATGAAATTTTTGTTTAGTTGGATAAATGAATTTGATTAGGATTAGGTCTTTGAAATCAAAATGGTTGAATTTGTGAAATGGTTAGCGAAATGGTATTGTTTCCAGGTTATTGAACCTATTGGTACTTGTTGGAATTTAATGGAATTGAATTGGAGTCGTTTTGGTTTGGCAAAAATGGTCGAAAACTGCATTTTGTGCGCCCAGGTCTGTACTTCGCGCCGCGAACAAGAACAAGAGGGCATTCGCGCCGCGACCCTTCAGGATTCGCGACGCGAATCAGTTAAATTTGGCCTTCGCGCCGCGAAAATAAGGTCTGTTTGGAAATTTCATAAGACTTTATATTGAACGTTTGAACTTGGTGAATATCGAATGGTACTTTAGACTACCTTATAATGACAATGTCATTGATATTACCAACTAAAGTTAAATAAAATGAAAGTTTAAATCACATTCTCGGTTATGACATTCTAGGGTCTATAGCTAAGTAGTTCTACATAGGATACTTGTCGTTGTGAGCTTGGATCCTCACTATTGGTAATCATATCATAGGTTTTGGATAACGTGGAGAATTGACTGTGGATCTTCTTGAGCTACTTTGCACCTTTTAGCACTTAGATCGCTAAGGTGAGTTTATGGCGCCCTTTTCCTTTTACTTTGGGCCTGAAAAGCATGTGTTATAGTATACACGATTTGTTAAATAAATGATTGTTTTGTGAGTATGCCATGTGATTTGGATACTTAGATCATTTGACTTAAATTTGCCATGTTGACGGCTGTCGAAAATGTGTATACGTGTCATTTATTAAATGTTGAATGAAATGACTTTGAATTGCCGTGTGATGGCTGATAAAATTGTTTCTTTGTGTTTGACAAACTAAAATGTTGCCCCTGTGTAGTTATCACTGTTATGAAACCCTAGTGGTTGTATTGTCAGACTTAGTTCTTGACTGTCTTGGTTATGGTCCGCACCCACTAGTAGAAGGAAATCCTGTGCGAGGCATGTTGGCTGATACTGTCGGATGTTGTTTCCCGGCTGTCATATGCTAGTCATAAACATTGTTGTGGTGCGCACCCCATTTTAGAAGGAAATCCTGTGCGAAGCAATGTAGCATAGTGACTGATACTGTCGGACTTGGCTCCCGGCTGTCATATGCTTTAGTCGGACTTAGACCCGGCTGTCTTGTTATGAAATATTATCAGGTTTTTGATCCTGATTGTCTTGTTGAAAATAACTACACGTCATTGTGTTCTCTCAATGACGATTAAAATTTGGTCAAACATACTGTAAACTCACCAACTATTTCGATAGTTGATCCTCTCAAATTTCATGCTTTTCAGGGAACCAACAGTAAGTATTGGAAGCGTATATGGCATTTAGAAGCCATCTTTTGAACTTTGGACGTACAATTAGCGTCAGACTTCTGAGGACTATCGTATTATTAGTCCTAATTGTACTAGACTGTCCAAATGTTATTATTGTATTAAGTGGGCCCATTTCCAATTGAGGATAGTTTGTATCCGTGTATTGGGGTCCACATCCGAACGATTATACTTGTAATAAACTTGTATTTGGATTAATGGATGTAATCTCTATTTACCTTCTGATTAGTACGCAATTATTTGTTAACCCTGTATTTCCGCTACAATGGGGTGTGACAGGGACACTGACCGTCATTTATGTTTTCCGACACAGTTTTAGTTTGATTCTTTTTCCTTTTTTTTCCAATTTTTTCTTCAATAGTTCTTCATTTTCTGGATTCTGTAGTTTTTTGGATCTTGAGATACTTGTACTCGACCGTGTAGGCAAATCTCCATGGCTCGGGTCATCACCATATGGCTAGGTGGTGATTGCGAGTTTCTTTTTTGTTGGTCCTCGTTTTCGGTGGGTTTCTTGACGTGCTCAGATTCCAAATCTTTTTATTTTTTTAAGACCTGATGCGATGGGTGTTACCCTATCCTTAGCCGTCTTCTTCTAGACCCTCCCTAAACGATCATCAACAGCACATATTTTTTTGCGGTTTCGTTTTTTTTTGTGTGTGTGTAATTCATGGTTTTGAAGACCAAACAGGGGATCTTTCTTTGATGCCAGTGAATTTTGAAAAAGGAAAATTGATGGAGATAATTAATCATCCATCTTAAAAAATAATTGATGAATCATTCACCAAACTAACGTGGAGGTGGATTTGATAAGCTTTTTCTGAATTTATATGTTTTTTTTTGTATGGGATGATTTCGTGCATGACGGGGAGAGAGTAAATAATTAATTAATATTATTTACTCATATTTGTGATATTAAAGTGTTTATGATATTGGGTGTTATGAGATCTGGAAAAAAAAGTTTAACGGTTAGGTCTAACCCGGAAAGGGTTCGACGCTTTTATGATGGTTTTTGTGGATCTAGTCTGCGGCGGGGTTCGTAAAGTATAGTGTCCCACGGATGGCGCCAATTTGTTTGATCCAAGAATCGCATGGACCTTCGATCGGGAACAAGGAGGGGTTTTCTTCGATTTATTGGCGATTCCCTACCGGTGTAAAGCTTTGAGAAACTTAACGCCATTATATCGGAGGTATTTGTGTTGGCGGTGGAGGATTCTCCATAGAAGAGAAGTCGGCCACCTTAAGTGTTTGGGCGAATGAGGCTTTGTATCTCGGGGTGGAAAGAACTTGCCTCTATTCATGGGGAAGACCTCTATTTATAAGAGGAGCTTATCTTGGGGGATAAGCTAGGGTTTTAGGGTTTTTAGGGGGATACCCTAGTTATTAGGAAGAGATTTGGGTGAATCCCTTTTCTTTAGGAGGAAGAAATAAGAGATTTCCTCCATATTTGGCGGAGCTCCGTTCTGACGGAGTGCTCCGTTCTGATGGGTGAGCTCCGTAATAGGATCTGGGACATTCTGAGGTGAGCTCCGTTCTGACGAGGTGAGCTCCGTTCTGACGGAGGTGAGCTCCGTATTTCTGGCAGGAAACATCCTTAAGCAGCCTCCGTAATAGCAGATTTACATACGGAGGTAGGGCTCCGTATAGGGTATATCATCAACCCCCTTCAGTTTGGTGTATGGATCAGAAGGAGTTGCGTCTATCAGACATTTTTTAAAGTAATAGAATTGAATAGTTAGGAATCCATATAACATGTATTTAAAAGGTTGACATATATTTAAATTTGTTACACGTATTCATTGGTTTATTCAATAAGGTGACACATATTAAAACGGTTAAATATCTTACATGTGTGATAAAGTGACACGTTATTTACACATATTTCACTTATATATACATATGTAAGACAAAACTACATAATTGATATATTACAAATATAAGAAATACATATTGAAAGTATAAACATGCACTAAACAGGATTTAGTTTCGGTAGAACTTTGAAATTAATATTCGTTTCATATTTTCTTCTTCAGGCAAGAATACTTCCTTCTGTATCAATGTATTCAGATGCAAAAGTTTCATTTCCATTCACTTTGTTTCTTTCATGTTGTGCGGTCTTCCTTTTATATTTTGTTCCCTTTGTTGATCTAGTTTAGTTCGTTTATGCAAACTTCAACTTCATTTTCTCTAGTTTTCCTTTTCTTTTAGCCACTTCAACTTCATTTTCTCTAGTTTTCCTTTTCTTTTAGCCACTTCTCTACCCATCGGATGTTGAATTGTTGAACCACCACTAGTTGACATTTCTGGGTTGGAATAGCTCCCTTCTTCAGATGTCCTTGATCTTTTCGTGCTAACATCACTATTTTCTCCCACTTCACAGGGACCAGAACGTGTCATGTCACGATCTATTTGTAACTCCCATTTCGGGTGTTTACGCATAACTTCGTTAAAAACAATAGAGTCGTTAAACTTGCCCCCACCATTTGACTCATAAATTTTGTGAGCGTCAATCTCAACATCTTTCAAGCTCGTACCACTTTTTTTTGGCGATATGCCTCCTTATATGAAGAAACCCACTTTGGCCATTTTCATTAAGTCGCTTAAAACGACCTCTCATTTGTTCTTCATTTCTTACCAATTTTCTGTGGATTTTCAGTTTGAGTTGCATCATACAATTCTTTTACTTTTGCCCAAAGTGATCCTTTTTTTTTGACCTTTGCCACGAATATTATCTTCACTAGCCATACACCATGCTGACATTAAAGCTATATCTTCAGTAGCATCCCACTTGATGCCTCGTCGCTTGTCAATATTTTGTGAGGTTTGAGGGTTTTCTGTGACGGGAACTTGATTTGGATTTTGAAAAAAAGAAGATTGTTCATGATGTTGAGAATTCGGATAATCTTCTGGATCTTCAAGATTGAAAATATAATTTGGATTCATGGTAATAAGAAACTAAGATAAATTTGTAGTATAAATAAAAAATATGGATAGAAAAAATATAGCAGTGTATATTAAAAATAAAAACATTGAGCATGCCGCTTGCATATATTCGAAATTAATGAAACTGCACCACTTACAGATGTCTTGTTATACATATAGAGCATACCAAGTCCACTTATGCACGAACAAGCGTCGGTGGATTCACTTGGTTGGTTGGTTGGGTTTACAATTATTTAATACTATTTCTTCACTTTATAGCCGACCGAACAATCATCCTTATTCTTTTACCGATGGTGATGGTCTCACATATTGGGGAATCATAGTAGTTTGAATTCAACATATTCTACCACATGTCATTACTATAACTAATCATGCAACTCATAATGGTTTAAGTCTAGGTAATCCTATTGTGGATCACTTAAATCCCTTAAACCACCGCTCTGATACCACTTGAAACGCCCAATTTTTTTTTATATATAAAAATATTTAATGTCTTTTACAACTAATCATGCAGCTCATAATGGTTTAAGTCTAGGTAATCCTATTGTGGATCACTTAAATCCCTTAAACCACCGCTCTGATACCACTTGAAACGCCCAACTTTTTTTTATATATAAAAATATTCTACCACATGTCATACAACTAATCATGCAGCTCATAATGGTTTAAGTCTAGGTAATCCTATTGTGGATCACTTAAATCCCTTAAACCACCGCTCTGATACCACTTGAAACGCCCAATTTTTTTTATATATAAAAATATTGTTTAATAACATAAACATAGTAAACATACTGTACATTAGGTTCCGACACCTATATACCTGAAACGACCAACCAATCATAACAAAGTCTCATTCCATTAGTATCAATTGGAGATAATTGTAGAGTCCCTAACTTGATGGTTTAACCCAAAAGTGTAAAATACAACAAGTCTAATAAGCACTAGATTTGGACTAGTATTACTTGAATATAAATGCAAGTATATAAACAAGGTAATACAAGACTTAAAGTAAAGGTGGAACACAATGTAATTTTTCAAGTGTATTTTATTTATGATGTTAAATAAAATACAAGGTTGTGCGGAATCAAGATAATACAAATATGTAAGTATCCTAACAACCTATGAATTACAAATGATCTATATTTGCCAAATAAACTCTTTAGATCGAGATACTTAAAGTTGTGAAGTATCCCTGTTACGATCGAGAGTATTTAGACAAATTCACCTTAATTGCTAAAAGTAATTTTAACAAGGAAATGACTTTGTATTTATAGGCAAACAAATTCACCAGTGAATTTTTGCCGTACAAATATGGTTGCATGCATTTAATGAACCGACAAGGTCATTAAATGCATTGGTTAAGGTACAAGGATAAAGTCACATCAATATGATTATTATCCTTTTAACCAACCACCTTTACACACGTAAGTACTTTTGTAAAGACAAGTGGAATGTTCTTTGAAAAGTGTGTAAAGGCAAAAAGTCAATTCCTCGAAATCAGTGTTCAGACTTGTAAGGTCTAGAACACTGACAAATCTCCAGTCGTAGATCTGGTAAGACTTCCAGTGGACTCCGCCATTTGTCAGTCTTTTTTATTCTAACTTCAGTCTTTGACTTCAGTGAGAATGTCTTCAGTAGAATAGATCTGGACTGGGGTGAAGTCCAGTGAGCTAATCTGGAGAATTCCAGATTTCCTATACAAGTATTTTGCTCACTGGTCTTCCATTATTTCTGGACAAATCTTCAGTGTCGCTCCAGTTGTCAAGTCTGGAGCGAGTCCAGTAAATCTGGACCTAACAAATTCCCCCTATTTGTTTAGAAATAATGCAAGGTTTTCAAGCTTCTATCTATACAATTTTGTATGCTTGAAAAACACTTGTTTTGATTTAGTCTAAAAATTTTAAGTTATTGGAAAACACTTTATAGATCATCAGTGTTCCAGTTTCATCTTTTAATTCTAACTTAGACTAAATCTGATCACTTACTTTGAATCAAAATATGCAACTATATTTACAGCCATCAACAGAAAATAAGTTACAATTTTGGGAAATAAATACAAGTACAAGTAAATGATAAAAGAGTCAGGCCCTTCTCTTTGACGTCTGTCCAGGAGCATCTTCAGTGGCCTTTCTCTTTGGTGATGGTGAGGATGGTACAGACTCTGGTGGTTTCATACCCAGTGCAACTTCCATCTGTTGCTTTCTCTTCCAGGCCTTCTCAATCCTCTTCAAAAATGCTTTAACATCAGTAGACATATCAGTCTTCCCCCTGAATGTTAAGGCTATCTCCTTCAGTTCAGTCCATCCAAAAGCTTGGACTGAAGCATTCTTCCTTTCATCAGTAAAGTTACCCTCTCTGGTCAACTTTACTTCAAACCTGGTCATGCCTTCATGGTTTTCAGCTAATTTTATCTCTGCACCTATGATCCTTCTGGCATCAGCCCTGAACGTCATCAGTTCATTATATTTGTCTTTTAATTTGGCAGCCTGGATCAAAGCTTCAGTTTCCCTGGATACCTTCTCTTGTTCCAAGGCAGTCTGGATTTCTTCACGATTTATTCTTTGTGAAGTATCCAAGGGAATGAAAGTGCTCAGATCTGCATCCCTGATTGCCTTTAGCTGTTTGGCAGTGAGTTTTGGCAAGCCTTTTATCTTCTTTCTGTACTCTATCTCTAGAGCACCAGCATTCTTTCTGATCTTTTTCCGGAGGTTCACCAGTTCCTCCGTCCTTTGTCTGATCAGTTCAACTACACTGACACCATACGTTACTGCATCATAAGTTTGTTCTTCTTCAGAGTACCTGGAGCGAATGTAGACGTCATCCAATGCATCCAGACATTGATGAACTCTGGGGTCTTCCTTCATCTTTTTGTATACATCAATATGAATGCCCAACCTGCCAGCATTATACGAATCAAGAGTCCCCATCTTTGCCATTTCCATCTTGTGAGCCTGAAGTTCATCCTTTTGTCTTTTATTGAAGATTTCAATCATTATACACTCCTGCTTCAGTCTCTTTGAAGTTTTATCATCAGTAGTAGGAAATTCTGATGAACTTCCAGCAGTTTCAATTTCTCCTCCAGATACCACATGTTGCTTTCTTTTTACTGACTTTAGAGTGGTTGTGATATCTGGGAATGCTTCAAACTGGGGCTCACTGGCATCAGTACCAGTAGCCTCTTCAACCTGTACATTAGCTTCAGTACCAACTACTTCTTGTGCACTGGCATCAGTACCAGCTTTTCTTGTTGCACGATGGCTTCAGTGCCAAAGGCCTTTTCGATAGCACTGACAACCACTTCTTTCTTTTTCATCACCAACTCTTCTGGAACGGACTCAGTGGCAACAGACTTTTCCCCCTTGGAATGTCCACCAGTTTGAGACTTGTGGGCACTCCATAATTGTTCAAGCATGTATCTGTCTGTAGCACCAAATGTTCTTCCTGCCACTGGAGTTGTGATATTCACAGTCTTCCTTAGCTCAGTTACTTCCTTCTTGATAATTTGAATTTCTGAAGACAAGTGCTTTGGCATTTCATTTTCAATCATCTTTACCACCTGTGGCAACAACCCATCTTGAATGGTTCTAAGAACTGACCCAGAGATCTCTTCAGTGATTTCTTTCAACATACTGTGTCTGAACTTTTTAGCACACTCATCACTGATGGAACTGACAACAGAGTTCTGGTCAAGGGTTGACCTGCTTTCCAGATTACTGATCCTGGTGCTCAATTTCTGAACCTCATCTGTCAGACCTGCCAGTGGTTGAACAACTTCAGCTTTCACTGCAGTCTGAACAGAATTCACCAGCCTTGCCTCCAAGCCCTGGACTGCCACTTTAATATTTTCAGAATTTTTATTTGTAGCCAGTACCAGTTCATTCATCTTCTAAAAACCAGCTTCTCATTCCCAGCAAACACATTCATTTCTGATGCAAGGTTATTTGATAATAAGGACTTAAAATCAGAAACAACCTGGGATGAAGACTGGAGTGATCTCTCCAGGTCCGCCACCTTAGTCAAAAGGCCTTGGACCTCGGCTGAAGAAGAAGTGGAGAGACCACTGGGAGGTGTTAGTTCAGAAGCCAACCTGGTCACCAAAGGTACTTGTGCCTGGACCCCTTCAGTGGAAGTTTCAGATGTTACAACAGTGGAGTCCAGCACACGGTGTTCAGGAAAATTAATTGGAGTTTCAAGTGGTGGGGGTTGATTTTGTGAAATTTGAAGTGAGGGTGGATTGAAATAAGGAGTGTTTAGTGGAATTGAAAGTGGTGGTGGTGGTGGTGCAATAATGGATTCTGGTGGTGGTGGCATTTCTGTAGAGATAAGTGGTTGGGTGACTGAAGCAATAACAGAAGTAACCACATTTTCTACTTCATCACCCAGGAAATTCATATTCACATCAAACATATTACCTTCAGACATTGGGGAATCTACCTCATCCCAATCTGGAGCCTGTCCCAACTGTCTGATCATCCACTTCTCTATTTAGATCCAACTGAGCATCTTGCTCACCAGTCACCTGCTCATCAATCTGTACAACATTTTCTACTTGCTCAACAATCAGCGACCCATCTTCATTCATGATATCACCTGAATGCCTCGATTCGGCTCTATTTGGATTGACCTGAACTCCAGCCTTCCTAAGACGTCTGGAAGTTCTTGGTCGAGTAGGAGCCACCTGGGTTGCTGGTTGTACAATTTCAGCACTAAGGACTCCAGAGGGTCCTTCACCAATCTGGTTCCCTCCTGGAGCCTCTTCCTGCTCATCTGATGATGATGCATCAAGTGCATCATTTCTAAAATGGTTCAGCATATTTACAGGAATTTCAACCTCACCAGCTCTTGATTTTAATGAACTCAACTCCCTCAGATAATCACACACAGAAAAATGATTTGTGTCGTAATCATACTCATCACCTAGAGCTCTTAGAAAAACAAGTGACAGAAAACGAATATATGGAATATGAGGTTTTCTACCTTTTACCTTTAGACGCTCTACCAGATCATCAAAGAAAATCTGAGCAAAATCTACTCTGTATCCGAACCAGAGACAGTAAGCAATCTGGAGTTGCATTTGATTTATCTGGTCCAACCCTCCAGAACTGCCACCCAAACACTCAACAAGATGAGTGAAGAAGTATCTCCATGAGTGAAAGCTTGCTCATGTAGATGGTGCCTTTTCTTGATAACTGGCCATGCTCATCCAATATATCAGTGTGTCCCATCAGTCTGCACACATCTCTGTAATTGAGACCAGTAGGGAGAGTAATGGCCATCTCATTTTCAGCCAAATAATTTAAATGAAGAATATCCCTAAGAGAGTCAGCAGTGAGAGTGAAGGCCCTGGTGCCTTGTTGCAATGTGTAGTTGATGGATTGAGTGTTTTCAACATACACAGCAGTGTACCAAAATTCACATAAGTAATCATGATACATCTTTCCGGGATTGAGAGTAAGAGCACCATAGAGTGGACAACTGAGGAAAAAGGCATTCAGTCGTCCAATGAGAGAAGTTGGAGCATGAGTGGTGCTAGTGAGTCTAGCCATCCATTTATTCATGTTTATTCTGATCGCCTTTGCCTCTAAAGAAATATGAGGTGCCTTTACTACATTGGCCATCGGAGCATATTCAGCAGCGAGCAGATTTTTGGGTGAGTTTGATTGTCTTGGTGCCATTGTATTTGATAGATTGATGATATGAAACTGAGAAATTAGGGTTTATGAAGATTTGATGAATTTAATAGGAGAGAGATTGATGATTGGAAATTGAATGAAAAATAAAGTAAATGAAGGAATTTGAAGAATTTTGGGAGTAAATATGTTCGAAGTAAATGCAAATGAAAGTGAAAGTGGGTATATATAGGAGAGAGAGTGTGGAACTCAAACGGTTAATTTTGAATTTATCAAATATAATTTTGATCGGGTTATGAGATCCGCATTAAATACATCACATCACACATAAATGTGTGACGGTTTACAGCCCACAAACAGTACCAACTTGCATTTTTTTGTCTTCCCAAGGTGAAAATACCATCATTAGGTTTGAAAAATAACATGCCACATAGGATAATAAGATAAATATCTTTTCAAAAAGTTTGAATACGTGGCACGCACAAAGACCAAGTATTAAAATATTATGACTGACATACCATGACTCATTTCAGTGCATCTGGAGGTTGACTGGACACTCCAGTATCACTGGTGGATTATGCCAGTGAAGCATGCACTGATGGTACACTGGAGGGACACTCCAGTAAAGTACCAATGATAACATTTTGAAAGAGACTGGTAACCTCAAACATGCACATCAACTAATATAGACAAGTGAGAGGGACACATTTACAAGGAGACAGAAGTTACCTCAAACATGCACTTCAACCTATCTAATTACCAGTGAGAGGGACACATTTACAAGGTACCAGTGATATTTTCCAGAAAATTTTGTCTAGTGAGAAAATAAATTAATAAATTCCCCCTGAAATTAAAACATTTTAAGGACAAAAATATATCTTTCAGTCTTCCCCCTGGAATGTTGATCCAGAAATCTATTCATGCAGAGATAGTACACAAAGGCGTTCAATATCTAGGCAGTTATAGATTTATAAATCTTTTAAATCAAAGATCCTTGATAGTACACAAAGGCGTTCAATACCAAGGTTCCAGATTTAAGGGTTTAACATTCCCAACTCACCAACAAGATATTCAAATGTTTTTACATCCAGTGGTTTAGTAAAAATGTCAGCGAGTTGTTTGTCAGTGGGAATAAAATGGAGTTCAATATTGTTTTTCATAATATGATCACGAATAAAATGATACCTGAGATCAATGTGCTTCGTCTTTGAGTGCATGACTGGATTGTTCGAGATGGCAATGGCACTGGTATTATCACAAAAGATTGGGGTCTTTGAATACTTAATACCATAATCAAGCAACTGGTTCTTCATCCAGAGTATCTGAGCACAACAACTGGCTGCAGACATGTATTCAGCTTCAGCAGTGGACAATGAAACTGAAGTTTGCTTCTTACTGGTCCAGCTGACCAGTTTGCCACCAAGGAAATGACATCCACCAGTGGATTTCCTGTCTATCTTACAACCTGCATGATCTGAATCTGAATAACCCATTAGATCCATGCGTGAGCCTTTGGGATACCAAAGACCCAAACTGGGGACACCCTTAAGGTATTTCAGTATGCGCTTTACAGCAAGCATATGAGATTTTTTTGGATTAGACTGATATCTGGCACATAAACATGTTGAAAACATAATATCTGGTCTACTGGCAGTTAAATACATCAGCGAACCAACCATGCCTCTATAGACAGTGGTGTTCACTGGTTTACCATCTGGATCAGAGTCCAGTGTTAGTGGTGCAGAAATTGGAGTGGTTTAGATGGTGAAGAGTTCATATCATATTTCTTTAAAAGATCTCTAACATATTTCTTGATTAATAAAAATACCATCTCTGGTCTGTTTAATCTGGAGTCCTAGAAAATATGTTAATTCACCCATTAAACTCATCTCATATTCAGTCGACATTATTTTTGAAAATTTCTTGCACATTTTGTCATCAGTAGACCCAAAAATAATATCATCAACATAAATTTGTACCATCAGAAGATTACCTTTTTCATGAAGAATAAATAAGGTATTGTCAATTGCACCTCTTTTAAAACCATTTTCAATAAATGTTTAGTCAGAGTATCATACCAGGCACGTGGGGCTTGTCTGAGGCCATAAAGTGCTTTGTCCAGACGATATACCCAGTGTGGATGCTTTTCATCAATGAAACCTGGTGGTTGTCTGACATAAACTTCTTCTTCAAGTTTTCCATTCAAAAATGCACTTTTAACGTCCATCTGGTAGACCTTGAATTGATGATGAGCAGCAAATGCTAAGAATATTCTGATCGCTTCAAGTCTAGCCAATGGAGCAAATGATTCATCAAAATCGACATCTGACTGGCAGTACCCTTGTGCTACCAGTCTGGCCTTGTTTCTGATGACATGGCCATCTTCATCTACCTTATTCCTGAAGACCCATCTGGTTCCAATTGGTTCTTTCTTTCCAACTGGGAAAGGAACCAGGTACCAAACCTTATTCCTTTCAAACTGGTGAAGCTCTTCTTGCATAGCTATCACCCAGCTTGGATCTTCCATAGCCTCGTCAATCTTCTTTGGTTCTATCAGTGATAAGAAACTGACATATAAGCATTGATTATTGGAGGCTCTTCTGGTCAGAACCCCTCTACTGGAGTCACCTATGATCTAATCGATAGGATGAGCTTTTGTCCATCTGGAGTATTGACCAGGATTGTTACTGACAACAATATCAGTGCAAGAGTTCAGTTGAGTCTCCTCTGGTGTTGCTTCAGGAGGAGGATCTTGCCAGACTACTTCAACATCTTCATCTGAATCATTTAAATCACGATTTGCATCATGAAATTCTTCATTTGAAGGCATTTCTTGAAGTATTGGTTCAGTCTCAACTGGGACTGATACTGGGGGAGTAGTACGAACATCTGATCCAATAATAATTTCAGAGGGTAGCTTGAAAATAATTGAAGGATAGAATGGAGTACTACTGGAGGGTTTCTTAGTCTGAACAGGTTCCAGATCAGGATGACTGGAAACTTCTTCTGGAGAATCTTTATTGTAGTTGATAGGATCAGATTCACAGAAGATAATTGGAGTTACTGGGGGAGTATCAAGGGTTGGCTTTTTATTGATTGCAGCATTTGATTCATCAAATGTGACATGTATTGACTCATGGACCTTCTCCAGTCTCTTGTTATAGACTTTGAAGGCCTTGCGAATGGCTGAATAACCTAAGAAATATCCTTCATCAGCTTTGGCATCAAATTTGCCTAACTGACTGGAGTCGTTCAGGATGTAAACTGGACATCCAAAAACGTGAAAATAACCAATATTTGGTTTTCTATTTCTTAATACTTCATAGGCTGTCTTTTTGTGTCTTTTGATGTACACAGACCGGTTCTGGGTGTGATAAGCAGTAGCAATTGCTTCAGCCCAGAAACTGGTAGAAAGACCAGATTCAGCAAGCATACTCCTGGCAGCTTCTATCAGCGTTCGATTCTTCCTTTCCACCACTCCATTCTGTTCTGGAGAGCGGGCTGATGAGAAATTCTGGGAGATGCCAGTGTCAGTACAAAATGACTCCAAAGTTGCATTCTGGAATTCTGTTCCATTGTCACTTCTTAACTGACACACCTTTCGATTGTACTTGAGCTCAATTTGCTTGATAAGACTGATGATTTCAGCAGCAGCTTCATTTTTAGACCTGAGAAAGATAACCCAGCAATATCTAGAGAATTCATCGACTATTACCAGAGTGTATCTTTTTCCAGCACGAGTCTGAACATTCACTGGACCAAAGAGGTCCATATGAAGCATATGAAGTGGTTCAGATATGCTAAAATTCTGCTTTGTCTTGAAACTGGTACGTTTCTGCTTACCCATCTCACATCCTGGACATGGCCTTTCCTTTTTGAAGGAAACTAAAGGTATCCCATCTGCCAGTTGTTTTCTAGACAACTTATTAATATTTTTGAAATTTAAATGGGATAATCTTTTGTGCCATAACCAGTTTGTGTCTTCGTCAGCTTGAGTATAGAAACACTGCTCTGAAGGAGAGCTTTCCATATCCATCACATACACATTCCCTTTTCTGGGAGCAATCAATACTACCTTCCAGTCCTTGTTGAATACAATGCCCTGAGCAATATTGAATAGAACTTGGTCTTCTTCTTTTGAACCTGGGGTTCTTTAGAAGCAGTCTGAGGCAAAGGTTTATTCCAATTGACCTTTTTAACTGGAGCAGTCATCTGGAATGCTCCAGTCTTAACCTCTTGGGGATTGAACTGGGAAAATATTGGCCTTAGGAGTTACAGGCTCATCATAAATGGTAATGGGCCTGAATCCCTCTGGTAACCGATCAATTACTGGTATTAATGATGCAACATGAGTATTTCCATCTAAATAAGCACGTTTTTGAGTAGGAAATTGATTTACTCCAGCATCATATGGCTTTCCGGTTTCAAGCCATGATTTAATAACCAGTTTTTCCTTTTCTAAAATGATTTCAAGATCTTGTTTTTCTTGAATCAGTTGTTCAGTTACCAGAACTTGGGCTTGAAATGCAGTTCAATATCTTGAAGTTCCTTTAATTTTGATTTTAAAACTGTAATTTCAGAAAAATCTGTTTCTAGACCATTTACACAGTCAGATCTAACAGTTTCAACAAAGATTAAATCAGAATTAAGAGCTTCAGCAATGTCCAATTTTAGTTCAGTGTCAGTTTCCACATCATAATCACTGACCTTTTTGATAACAATGTCCACCCATCTTCCAGATGTGACATCTTCCTTCACCAGATGCTCTTCGTTTGCCAGAGCCATGTAACATCAATCTCTTTCTTCTTCTTCATCAACAGATGAATCATCAGAAGGAACCCATTTCTCTTCAGTTGTTGCAATCATGCATTTATTATTTTCCATTTGTTGTGCCATGAGAGAAATTTGAGCCTTAAGCTTTTTATATTTAGATTTATAGCTATCATCAGGCTTTTTATTAGAAGTAAATGGACCAGGCTGGGATACAAACTGACTGGACTTGCAATCTTTCATGAAATAACCTTTTCTGTCACACTTAAAGCATGTCAGATTGGTCTTATCAGTAGAAGAACTGGATGCAAATTGTCCAGATGGCCTATTTGCTCTTGCTTTGAAACGGTTAAATGTTTTAGCAATCATTGCAACCAGGTCATCATTTTCAGATTCATCACAGTCTGGAGAGATAAGACTGGATTCTCCAGATTCCATAAATTCAGACACCATCTTCTTCATAGAAAATACATTCTTAGAAGATATTAGTGCTGTACCTTGTGGTTCAGTATGACTAACCACACTGGAACTGCTGGAGGCATGGTTATAGGCATCTTGTTCTGCCACAACTCTCTGAGCTTGATTTTCTTCAGTGTACCTGAAAGCTCCATATAAAGTTGAAAGAGTGTGAGTGTGCAGAGTTTTACCTTGTCGTAAGACCAGGATCATGTGAGACCATTTGGTGGTAAAATATCACAAAATTTTTCCAGAAGTATATCCTTGTCTTTCTCAACCCCCAGTCCTCTCAACTGGTTAATGATGCTCATAAATCTGGTGTAAGTACCAGTGAGAGACTCATTGGGTTGAGCAAAAAATGACTCATACCTCTTGTTTAAGGAGACCTTTCTGGTGACAATGGTGTCATCTCCTCCTTCATACTGGTTCACTAGTTCATCCCACATGGTTTTAGCACTGGGAAAAAGAACTAGTGTAGGAATTAGGGTTTCTGGAACAGCCCCGAGGATCATGTTTTTGAGAAGGGTATCTAAATTTACCAATCTCCTCTCCTCTTCAGACCAATGTTCCTCCCTCTTTTCCCTTCCTCTTCTAGATCCAGTTGGATCAAGAAGAGCATTGAGAGGTGATGTGGGGACGTAAGGTCCTTCATTTAAAATTTTCATCATATTTCTCTCAATCCAGTGATATGCAATATCATCCTAGCTTTCCACGTACCAAATTCATCACTATTCCCACTGAATTTAGGAACATGATTGTTTGAGTAGTGCACATGCACATGTGGAGAAGCAGGAGTAGGAGGAGGAGGTGGTGGATTAGTGTTAATGACAGGTGGAGGTTCATTATTTTGATCATTCTAAAAAAATTATTTTGTATAAATCTAAAAAAATTATTTTTGTATAAATCTAAAAAAATTATTTTGTATAAATCTAAAAAAATTATTTTGTATAAATCTAAAAAATTATTTTTATATAAATCTAAAAAAATTATTTTGTATAAATCTAAAAAATTATTTTTATATAAATCTAAAAAAATTATTTTGTATAAATCTAAAAATTATTTTTATACAAATCTAAAAAAATTATTTTGTATAAATCTAAAAAAATTATTTTGTATAAATCTAAAAAAAATATTTTGTATAAATCTAAAAAAATTATTTTGTATAAATCTAAAAAAATTATTTTGTATAAATCTAAAAAATTATTTTTATATAAATCTAAAAAAATTATTTTGTATAAATCTAAAAAATTATTTTTATATAAATCTAAAAAAATTATTTTGTATAAATCTAAAAAATTATTTTTATATAAATCTAAAAAAATTATTTTGTATAAATCTAAAAAAATTATTTTGTATAAACACAATCGAAATAAACAATCTGATCTCATTCTCTTGTTTCTTTTTCAACTCCGATCCAAACCATGCCTAAAAGGAACAAGAGAATGAGATCAGATTGTTTATTTCGATTGTGTTTATACAAAATAATTTTTTTATATTAATCTAAAAAATTATTTTTATGTAAATCTAAAAAAATTATTTTGTATAAATCTAAAATATTATTTTTATATAAATCTAAAAAAATTATTTTGTATAAATCTAAAAAAATTATTTTGTATAAATCTAAAAAATTATTTTGTATATAAATCTAAAAAAATTATTTTTATATAAATCTAAAAAAATTATTTTTAGATTTATACAAAATATTATTTTTTTTGCAGAAATGGTCCTATGAGCAATAAATGGACGAAACTACCCCCCATGTGACAAGCACATGGGGGCATTAACGACTGAATTCTAACGGCACGTTAGTTTTGGACCAAAATTGCAACATGTGTGATATGACAGGGATGGGTTTCGCGACTTTTCACACTTTTGTATCAAACTTGCAAAATGTGTGATAACACAGGGACCAAAAATGCAATTCGTTCTTAATATTAGGATCAGGACCAAAATTAAAACTTCCTTGTGTATTTTCTGGGGTGGCCATCAAAGAAGCAGATCTAGGCAAGTTTGTTTAGCCTTCTGCTCTGATACCAATTGTAGAGTCCCTAACTTGATGGTTTAACCCAAAAGTGTAAAATACAACAAGTCTAATAAGCACTAGATTTGGACTAGTATTACTTGAATATAAATGCAAGTATATAAACAAGGTAATACAAGACTTAAAGTAAAGGTGGAACATAATGTAATTTTTCAAGTGTATTTTATTTATGATGTTAAATAAAATACAAGGTTAAGACTTCCAGTGGACTCTGCCATTTGTCAGTCTTCTTTATTCTAACTTCAGTCTTTGACTTTAGTGAGAATGTCTTCAGTAGAATAGATCTGGACTGGGGTGAAGTCTAGTGAGCTAATCTGGAGGATTCCAGATTTCCTATACAAGTATTTTGCTCACTGGTCTTCCATTATTTCTGGACAAATCTTCAGTGTCGCTCCAGTCGTCAAGTCTGGAGCGAGTCCAGTAAATCTGGACCTAACAGAAACCTAATATAGACTTCAAGACCACAACCATTATAAAGTAGACTTATTCCCATTTCCGTGGATAGCTCATTCGTAAAAAACAGAGTTACCGTATGAAAGTTATGACCATTTTAAATTCTATTAGAATATTAACAAACAGCCCCAACGGGCTGTTTTGTGACTCAGTTTTAAGCCACTTAGGCATGTCTGTTTTGAGCAAATCTTATGTCTTTTGAAAAATCTAATCCTATACTTTCAATACTGATGCGTGTATTTTAATGCATATATGGTTGAATTGTTTTGCTCGTAAAAATCACCTAAGTTTTAAATTTATAAAACAAGGATATACTAATAGTTATATTATACACACGGGCAGTGTACCCGGTGCGTATAGTATAGCTAGTAATAAGTCCAGGATCGTCAACATTAGTAACAACATTAATGTAACACCCGTCTTTTGAAAATATGGACTTCCAAAAAATTTCGCCTAATGGCGTTAGAAACATAGCGGAAGCATTTAACAAAACGTTTGCAATTCCTACCGGAATTGTCATTTAATAAAACATGGTGTTACTTATTGCATATCATAACCATAGTAAAAGGAAATCCATAAATTACATTCGTCATTAAAGCAACATAAGTAAACGTCTCATTAAATATATCCAACTATGGGGGTAACTAATATTGTCTCGTTTAAGCTTCTATCCTTCAAGCTACCCAGTCTCACCATCATCTCATAAATCTTCATTCACTAACATGAGGAACACAACACATTTCAACAAAGCAAGTGTCAGCTAATTAAAACTGAGTAAGATAACAGGTTAGTTCGACAAAAGTTCACCATTTAAAATATTTCATCAAATTCATCTCATATATACGTAAGGCACATCACATCATATACGTCAACATGATAATCATCTTATGGGATATAAATTACTACAAGGAATCTATCAACCTCAATCATCAGTTTCATCTAGAGCATCGTCGTAAGGGATTTCAAATCCTACCATGTGCCTATAACTCACAATCATCATAATCGTCTCATTTGTTGTAACACCCGTCGTTTAAAAACTTGGATTTTTTCAAAACTTTGCCAAACGGCGTTTAAAATAAGCGGAAAGGATCACTTTCAAAATCTGCCCCATCCGTAACGGATGGTACCTTTAAAATTTGGTGTTACTACTAGCATCATCAAAACAATAAAAGTAAATCCAAGCTTTGGCACCAACATGAATGCCACATTATTACAAGTCTTTAATCATAAATGAAATAGCCAAACATAAGGCTAAAGGAAGTCTAAGCGTTTAATGTCTTTGCTAAGCTTCTTTATTCGTCTACCCAAGTCTCACCAAGCTAATCCTTGCCTATCTCAAACTTGATTATCCTGAAGGCACAACATTTTCAAAGAACAAGTGTTAGCTAATAAAATTAGCTAAGTAAGATAACATAACTTGAAAACGTTTGCCCATTTCATATATTAACAAAATCCGCATTTTAAGTTAATATCACACACATACATAACATCATAAGATACACATTAGGTTCAACATGTCCTAAAGTGTGCCTATACTTTCTTTCTTCATCTTTCTTTCTTTATTTCTTTGCCAAGACGTAGGCTAAGTGACTTATGCCACTTACATAGGGATGTGGGGTTGTGTGTAGGCGGTCATAGACCATACATGGAGTCCTCACACCCGACATGATGGGTAAACCATAAGGTGGTCCATCGGCGTCGTTAAGGAATGACAAAGTCAATCCAACTGAATAAACCGTTTATGCCTTTACGCATTGGTGATTAGTTACTCCACCCGGAATACTCAAACGTAACTATGCCACAAGGAGCAACTCAAGTGACCACGTACGCACCAGCCCCGAAGAGCTAGCACGGGTTAAGCTTAACACAAGACTTTACATAATGCTCGAGACTTTAATCGCTTAATTAGTTTAGGCTACTCTTTCACCTAAGCTAATCACATATCATCTTTTACTTTAGGGCCCTTAACGTGCACGTGAACATGGCAATCCTAATCAAGGACTAGTGACTAGGTGATCAAGCCACACATGCAAGCATATATCATATCATTTCATCATTTCATACATACATAATCATTTCATCATTTCATGCATTTATAATCATTTCATCATCTCATGCATATATACTTACCACATACCATTGCAACCTGCATATGAATGTTAATCATCATAAACGGTAAGTAATATATCCCTTTGCAACCTCCCATAGTCACCCATGAACATAAAATGTACATACATATTCAATTGGAAGGTTTAACTTATGAAAACGTGATTTGTTGTACCAACAGGTGACAAAAGATGTTATCTTACCTCGGTACAGCTTACCAACAAGTTAAAAGTATCTTATAGTGCTTGCTAAGTGCTCCCGACAACCTAGAACGAGTATAAGATCGAAATATAAGCTAAACGAAATGTTTTGTGAAAACTGGACAAGAGGTGCGTCGCCCCTCCCACATGGTGCGTCGCATAAATCGATCAGAAAATTCTGAACATAAGTAGGTGCGCCGCACCTACTCCTTGGTGCGTCATCACAAATCCATCAGAAAATTCTGAATAGATGCAGGTGCGCCGCACCTACCCATTGGTGCGCCGCATATCGGGCTTTTGGCTGAAATCCATTTTTCCATCCTGTGGTGCGTCGCACCACCCTCCTGGTGCGTCGCACCACCCTCCTGGTGCGTCGCACCACCCTCCTGGTGCGTCGCACCACCCTCCTGGTGCGTCGCACCTGGAGTGTCGACCAGAAACCTAATTTTTGTTCTTTGATCAAACGAATTCCATACGAACCCATACCCCAAATCTAACCTGGGGACTTAAAATTAATCCTTTTAATTGCACTTTCATCAACTTAAACCATCCTATTAATCCCTTAATCCTTTACATCATAAATCAATCATTAAAACACCCGAATAACATGAATTCGATAAACGTTTGATCAAATAACCCAACCCAAACCCTATGGACTAGATTATAACTCATCTATGACTCATAAGATCAGAATTCAAAGATAATATTACCTATATTACCTGTAGATGACTTAGAGGATCCAAGATCTAATCAAAACTTGATCAATACGGCACGAATCGATTGAATCTTGAGGGAAACTTGTCTTGGGGATTGAGGGGATCGGTTGAGAGGTTTCACACACACAAGAGCAGGTGTTTTATGACAATTAGGGCTGCCTAATTGCTCCCTAACCCCTGGCCACCAAACTCAAACTTACACTTAAGACCCCTCAACTCTTCAACTTAACGTTCATAGCTTAACTTTCTACCGGGAGTCTTAACATACTAACAAGCACTTTATAACTTAACTTTACTTTCATTAATCAACATATTTGTCATTTCATATTAAACGTCTAAGCATTTAATCACATAATCCATATAGGGCACATAAACATAATAGACTTAACGTTAACTAACGGAAAGTCAAATAGTCAAACATAAAACGTTTGGGATGTTACAATTACCTCCCCCTTAAGAGGATTCCGTCCTCGGAATCGCCTCAGAAGCAAACAAATCTGGATATTTCTCTTTCATCACCGCCTCGGTCTCCCAAGTTAAACTTTCACCGTGGTTATGCTTCCATTTAATCAACACGAGATCAATCAACTTTCGGCGAAGTTTCTTTTGCTTTCTTTCGAGTATCGCTACTGGTTCATCCACTATTCTTTTCTGAGGATTAATGCTCACATCCTCAATTGGAATAACACTCGACTCATTGGCCAAACACTTCCTCAAATACGAAACGTGAAATGTGTGGTGAATTCCATCCAATTCTGGGGGTAGTTCCAATTGATAAGCTACATCCTTGATACGTTTCAGAATTTTGAAAGGTCCTATGAAACGTGGGCTTAGCTTTCCCTTCTTTCCAAAACGAATTACTCCTTTCCATGGGGAAACTTTCAGCATTACCAAATCACCAACTTGGAACTCAATTGGCTTCCTTTTCTTGTCGGCATAAGTCTTTTGTCGTTCTCTAGCCACACGAAGTGCTTCCTTTGCCACATTAACTTTTTCAGCTGAGATTTCAATGATTTCAGGACCCGTAAACTGCTTTCACCGGGTTCCATCCAACAACTCGGAGTCCTACATCTCCTACCATAAAGCATTTCAAATGGTGGCATTCCAATACTTGCATGGTGGCTGTTATTATAAGTGAATTCGATCAATTTCAAGTGTTCATCCCATGCTCCACCATACTCTAATACACAAGCTCTCAACATGTCTTCCAACGTTTGTATGGTCCTTTCACTTTGCCCATCAGTTTGAGGGTGATAGGCGGTGCTCAAATTAATTCTAGTACCTAACTCTCGCTGAAGACCCTTCCAAAAGTTAGACACAAATCTCGTGTCTCGGTCTGAAACAATGGATAAAGGAACACCATGCTTTGCTACGATCTCATCCACATACATCTTTGCCATCTTAGTTAGTGGTACATCTTGTCTTGTTGCCAAGAAATGAGCACTCTTTGTCAATCTATCCACAATAACCCATACCATGTCATTTCCTTTCGGTGTTCTTGGTAGTTTGGTCACAAAATCCATAGTAATATGGTCCCATTTCCATTCCGGAATCTCCAATTGATGCAACATTCCATATGGCTTTTTGTGATCAGCTTTCACACGTGCACAAGTCAAACATCTTTCAACAAAATGAGCAACTTCTCCCTTAATGTTTGGCCACCAATAGATGGGCTTCAAATCTGCATACATCTTGGTAATACCGGGATGGACTGAATATCTTGACCTATGAGCTTCTTCAAAGATCAACTCTCGATTACCACCAAGTAATGGTACCCAAATTCGACCCTTATATGTCTTAAATCCACGGCTGTTCGTCTCCATCACAAGTCTTTTCTTCTTTCCAATGCTTTCATTATCGATATTATCCTTCATTAAAGCCTTAACTTGGGCTTCCTTGATGCGGTCGAGTAACCCCGACTTTGCTTGAACAACCATGCTCATCAATTTACAAGAAAAATTCTGCACTTTCCTACTTAGTGCATCCGCCACCACATTGGCTTTACCGGGATGATATTTAATCTCACAATCATAATCTTTCAGAAGTTCCATCCATCTCCTTTGCCTTACATTCATTTCCTTTTGTGAGAACACATATTGCAAACTCTTATGATCCGTATACAAGGTACATTTGGTGCCATATAAGTAATGCCTCCACAACTTCAAAGCAAACACCACTGCAGCCAATTCAAGATCATGGGTCGGGTAATTCTTTTCATGAGGCTTCAACTGACGTGAAGCATATGCAATAACTTTGTCCCTTTGCATAAGGACACAACCCAAACCTGAAATAGAAGCATCACTATACACAACAAGATCATCAGTACCTTCGGGTAAGGCTAGGACAGGAGCTTCACATAACTTTGTCCCTTTGCATAAGGACACAACCCAAACCTGAAATAGAAGCATCACTATACACAACAAGATCATCAGTACCTTCGGGTAAGGCTAGGACAGGAGCTTCACATAACTTTGTCCCTTTGCATAAGGACACAACCCAAACCTGAAATAGAAGCATCACTATACACAACAAGATCATCAGTACCTTCGGGTAAGGCTAGGACAGGAGCTTCACATAACTTTGTCTTAAGCGTTTGAAAGGCCTTTTCTTGAGCTTCCGTCCATACAAACTTTACTCCTTTCTTTGTCAATTCAGTCATTGGCTTAGCTATTCGGGAGAAATCTTGAATAAACCTTCTATAATAGCCAGCTAACCCGAGAAAACTCTTAATCTCCGTGGGTGTCTTTGGCTGTTCCCATTTAGATACAGCTTCAATCTTGGCGGGATCAACTTTAATACCTTCAGAAGAGATAACATGCCCGAGAAATTGAACTTCTCGGAGCCAGAATTCACACTTGGAGAACTTTGCATATAACTTTTTCTCCCTAAGAACCTCAAGAACAGCTCTTAAGTGCTCACGGTGCTCGGCTTCAGACTTTGAATAAATTAGAATATCGTCAATGAAGACAATCACAAAATGATCTAAGAATGGGCGACATACCCGATTCATTAAATCCATAAAAGCGGCTGGAGCATTTGTCAACCCAAAAGGCATGACAAGAAACTCATAGTGCCCATAACGTGTACGAAAAGCTGTCTTGGCCACATCTTCCTTTTTGACTTTTAATTGATGGTAGCCAGACCGCAAATCAATCTTAGAGAAGTAAGAAGCACCATGGAGCTGATCAAAAAGATCATCAATACGCGGGAGAGGATACTTATTCTTAACCGTTCGCTTATTCAGCTCACGGTAGTCTATGCACATGCGCATAGAACCGTCTTTCTTTTTGACAAAAAGAACCGGAGCTCCCCAAGGCGAGGAACTTGGTTGTATGAAACCTTTGTCAAGTAGCTCTTGAAGCTGGGACATTAACTCTTTCATTTCTGTAGGAGCTAAACGATATGGTGCTTTTGCAACAGGAGTAGCACCGGGTACGAGATCAATCTGAAAGATGACCTCTCGGTCGGGAGGAATACCGGGAAGATCATCCGGAAAGACATCAGAAAATTCAGAAACTACATCAACATTAGGGATCGGAGACTTCTCTTTTCGTGTATCGATAACATAGGCAAGAAAGTGATTCTTGTTATGCCGAATGCAATTGAGAGCCTTCATCAAATTAATAATCTTTATGCTCCCCTTCTTCTTATCTCCATAAACGGAAATGACCTCACCATCCGGAGTAGCGAATCGTACGACCTTTTGAGAACATATAATGGTAGCATCATTTTGAGACAACCAGTCCATACCTATCACTATATCAAAACCGGCTAGAGTGGTAGGCAATAATTGAACCGGAAAAGAGCGACCTTCAATCTCAATAGAACAATCATCATAACCTACTTGAATGTCACTAATGGTACCGTTAGCAATTTCAACCTCTATAGAGCAATCAAGAGGAGTAGTGACCCTATCAAGCTTAGGAGCAAATAAAGTGGACACAAAAGATCTATTTGCACCCGAATCAAAAAGTACAGAAGCAGGTTTTGAGTTAACAAGAAATGTACCGCTTACTACCTCGTCGTTATCCTTGGCAGCTTCGACTGTCAGCTGAAAGGCTCGAGCTTTAGGCTTTTGGACAGCCGTCTTCTTTCCATCATCTCTTCCTTGTGGGCAATCCTTGATGAAATGACCGGTTTGTTGACACCGATAACACTTTGGCTTGTCCTTGCATCCTGAAGTAGGATGACCCGTACCACCACAAGTATCACACCTTCGGGTCTTATCTGAACATGGACCCGAGTGAGGCGCCTTACAAGTACCACACCAATTCTTTGGCTTTGCATAGCTGCTGCCCCCACCTCTTGAAGATGGACTTTTCTTGAACTTCCTATTAGATCCATTTGACCCATCATGCTTCCTTTTTGAACCTGATTGCTTATCATCATTAGCTTTCCCTACAACCTTTTCACCCTTGAAATCATCATCCAACCTCTTGGACTCCTTAATCGCAGCAGACAATGTAATATGTTGTCTACAAAGGCCACGATAGCTAGCGGGAAGACCATCACAGTAAGCTTCAACCTGATCCACATCTCTACGAACCAAGTGACCAACAAACTTAAGCTTTTCCATAAATGAGTGGGCATACTCAGTTATGGCACCCGGCTTAGCTGTTAAAGCTCTGAATTCTTTCTCAATCAACCTCAGTTCACGAGTACCCACGTATTCTTCCAAGAACTTCTCCTTAAAGGTACCCCAAGGCATAATAGCTAGCACCTCGGGGGTCAAAGAAATAGTAGCAACCCTCCACCAATTACGAGCATTCTTCTTCAACATACGGGAAGCACACAATACCTTCATATCCTCAGGGCAATAACATGAAGCAAACACAACCTCGATATCATCCAACCATTCCATGGCACCTACAGCATCTAGAGTACCATCAAATGCCTTTGCTCCACATTTCTGAAAGCTCTCATACTTAAAGTTACTAGTACGAGGAGCGACTACAACACGAGGCTCCACCACATTATTAACACCATTCACATTAGCAACAACATTTTCAGGAGCAACTTGTGACCTTACCATTGATGGCTCGGTACGGTTTGAGCGGTTGGAGTAATTCCCATCCGTATGCTCATCCCGTTGCAAGCTAGCTTCTCTTTCAGCCCTAAGTTGATTCAACTCCTCTTCATTTCTCAACAAAAGAGCTCGAATAGCCCTCAACTCTTCATGCATTTCAGCTTGAGTAGGAACTTGCTCAATCACGGGGTTAGCTCTATCAATTTCAGACCTTGTAGGTTGTGCACCCGAAAGTGGTCTTCGAGGAGGCCTTAGGTTAACACCATTTCCAGTCCCGTTTGGATTAGCCGGAGCATCGCTAGCATTAGCTCCATCTCTTTGACTACTAGCACGGGTATTAACCATCTTTCTACAATTTTAGTGACGAATGTTAGAGATGAATCGAATGAGAACAATGTAAGGTTAGGCCTACTTAATTACACAAGCATACCATAATCGTATATAAGCCATAAACCTACACTCACTCTCATCCCAACCCGTCCTAAACGTATTTTCATCATAAAGCTAAAGCATTACTACTTAAGCCAATCATTTCTCGTACGGTTTAAGTCCAAAATCCTAAGGTCTTGGTCGAATTTTGGTTCACTTAAACCATTTCTCTGATACCAACTTGTAACACCCGTCGTTTAAAAACTTGGATTTTTTCAAAACTTTGCCAAACGGCGTTTAAAATAAGCGGAAAGGATCACTTTCAAAATCTGCCCCATCCGTAACGGATGGTACCTTTAAAATTTGGTGTTACTACTAGCATCATCAAAACAATAAAAGTAAATCCAAGCTTTGGCACCAACATGAATGCCACATTATTACAAGTCTTTAATCATAAATGAAATAGCCAAACATAAGGCTAAAGGAAGTCTAAGCGTTTAATGTCTTTGCTAAGCTTCTTTATTCGTCTACCCAAGTCTCACCAAGCTAATCCTTGCCTATCTCAAACTTGATTATCCTGAAGGCACAACATTTTCAAAGAACAAGTGTTAGCTAATAAAATTAGCTAAGTAAGATAACATAACTTGAAAACGTTTGCCCATTTCATATATTAACAAAATCCGCATTTTAAGTTAATATCACACACATACATAACATCATAAGATACACATTAGGTTCAACATGTCCTAAAGTGTGCCTATACTTTCTTTCTTCATCTTTCTTTCTTTATTTCTTTGCCAAGACGTAGGCTAAGTGACTTATGCCACTTACATAGGGATGTGGGGTTGTGTGTAGGCGGTCATAGACCATACATGGAGTCCTCACACCCGACATGATGGGTAAACCATAAGGTGGTCCATCGGCGTCGTTAAGGAATGACAAAGTCAATCCAACTGAATAAACCGTTTATGCCTTTACGCATTGGTGATTAGTTACTCCACCCGGAATACTCAAACGTAACTATGCCACAAGGAGCAACTCAAGTGACCACGTACGCACCAGCCCCGAAGAGCTAGCACGGGTTAAGCTTAACACAAGACTTTACATAATGCTCGAGACTTTAATCGCTTAATTAGTTTAGGCTACTCTTTCACCTAAGCTAATCACATATCATCTTTTACTTTAGGGCCCTTAACGTGCACGTGAACATGGCAATCCTAATCAAGGACTAGTGACTAGGTGATCAAGCCACACATGCAAGCATATATCATATCATTTCATCATTTCATACATATATAATCATTTCATCATTTCATGCATTTATAATCATTTCATCATTTCATGCATTTATAATCATTTCATCATCTCATGCATATATACTTACCACATACCATTGCAACCTGCATATGAATGTTAATCATCATAAACGGTAAGTAATATATCCCTTTGCAACCTCCCATAGTCACCCATGAACATAAAATGTACATACATATTCAATTGGAAGGTTTAACTTATGAAAACGTGATTTGTTGTACCAACAGGTGACAAAAGATGTTATCTTACCTCGGTACAGCTTACCAACAAGTTAAAAGTATCTTATAGTGCTTGCTAAGTGCTCCCGACAACCTAGAACGAGTATAAGATCGAAATATAAGCTAAACGAAATGTTTTGTGAAAACTGGACAAGAGGTGCGTCGCACCTCCCACATGGTGCGTCGCATAAATCGATCAGAAAATTCTGAACATAAGTAGGTGCGCCGCACCTACTCCTTGGTGCGTCGCACAAATCCATCAGAAAATTCTGAATAGATGCAGGTGCGCCGCACCTACCCATTGGTGCGTCGCACCTCCCACATGGTGCGTCGCATAAATCGATCAGAAAATTCTGAACATAAGTAGGTGCGCCGCACCTACTCCTTGGTGCGTCGCACCTGGAGTGTCGACCAGAAACCTAATTTTTGTTCTTTGATCAAACGAATTCCATACGAACCCATACCCCAAATCCAACCTGGGGACTTAAAATTAATCCTTTTAATTGCACTTTCATCAACTTAAACCATCCTATTAATCCGTTTATGCCTTTACGCATTGGTGATTAGTTACTCCACCCGGAATACTCAAACGTAACTATGCCACAAGGAGCAACTCAAGTGACCACGTACGCACCAGCCCCGAAGAGCTAGCACGGGTTAAGCTTAACACAATACATAACATCATAAGATACACATTAGGTTCAACATGTCCTAAAGTGTGCCTATACTTTCTTTCTTCATCTTTCTTTCTTTATTTTTTTGCCAAGACGTAGGCTAAGTGACTTATGCCACTTACATAGGGATGTGGGGTTGTGTGTAGGCGGTCATAGACCATACATGGAGTCCTCACACCCGACATGATGGGTAAACCATAAGGTGGTCCATCGGCGTCGTTAAGGAATGACAAAGTCAATCCAACTGAATAAACCGTTTACGCCTTTACGCATTGGTGATTAGTTACTCCACCCGGAATACTCAAACGTAACTATGCCACAAGGAGCAACTCAAGTGACCACGTACGCACCAGCCCCGAAGAGCTAGCACGGGTTAAGCTTAACACAAGACTTTACATAATGCTCGAGACTTTAATCGCTTAATTAGTTTAGGCTACTCTTTCACCTAAGCTAATCACATATCATCACATTATGCCTATACATATAGTTAAGCAGCTTACGCTACTTAATCGTCACATATCGACATTATCATCACATCGTCATATCATGCATGCACATAAAGTCAAGCAGTTTACACTACTTGATCGTCACATAAGGTTAAGTAGCTTACGCTACTTAATCGTCACAAGAATAGGGTTGAGTATCCATTCGTCACAGGTTGGTTGATCATACCAGATGGAATACTCAATCGACAAATATGGGTCACTCGGGAGATATCATGACTACCCCCTCGTGATCGACTCAGCACACTAGCCCCAAAGGACTAACATGGGTTAAGCTTAACACAAGACTTTACATAATGCTCGAGACTTTAATCGCTTAATTAGTTTAGGCTACTCTTTCACCTAAGCTAATCACATATCATCTTTTACTTTAGGCCCTTAACGTGCACGTGAACATGGCATCCCTTAATAGTCTAGTGACTGTATGAGTCTCATACCCTTGTATGAGTCTCATACCCTTGTATGAGTCTCATACCCTTGTATGAGTCTCATACCCTTGTATGAGTCTCATACCCTTGTATGAGTCTCATACCCTTGTATGAGTCTCATACCCTTGTATGAGTCTCATACCCTTGTATGAGTCTCATACCCTTGTATGAGTCTCATACCCTTGTATGAGTCTCATACCCTTGTATGAGTCTCATACCCTTGTATGAGTCTCATACCCTTGTATGAGTCTCATACCCTTGTATGAGTCTCATACCCTTGTATGAGTCTCATACCCTTGTATGAGTCTCATACCCTTGTATGAGTCTCATACCCTTGTATGAGTCTCATACCCTTGTATGAGTCTCATACCCTTGTATGAGTCTCATACCCTTGTATGAGTCTCATACCCTTGTATGAGTCTCATACCCTTGTATGAGTCTCATACCCTTGTATGAGTCTCATACCCTTGTATGAGTCTCATACCCTTGTATGAGTCTCATACCCTTGTATGAGTCTCATACCCTTGTATGAGTCTCATACCCTTGTATGAGTCTCATACCCTTGTATGAGTCTCATACCCTTGTATGAGTCTCATACCCTTGTATGAGTCTCATACCCTTGTATGAGTCTCATACCCTTGTATGAGTCTCATACCCTTGTATGAGTCTCATACCCTTGTATGAGTCTCATACCCTTGTATGAGTCTCATACCCTTGTATGAGTCTCATACCCTTGTATGAGTCTCATACCCTTGTATGAGTCTCATACCCTTGTATGAGTCTCATACCCTTGTATGAGTCTCATACCCTTGTATGAGTCTCATACCCTTGTATGAGTCTCATACCCTTGTATGAGTCTCATACCCTTGTATGAGTCTCATACCCTTGTATGAGTCTCATACCCTTGTATGAGTCTCATACCCTTGTATGAGTCTCATACCCTTGTATGAGTCTCATACCCTTGTATGAGTCTCATACCCTTGTATGAGTCTCATACCCTTGTATGAGTCTCATACCCTTGTATGAGTCTCATACCCTTGTATGAGTCTCATACCCTTGTATGAGTCTCATACCCTTGTATGAGTCTCATACCCTTGTATGAGTCTCATACCCTTGTATGAGTCTCATACCCTTGTATGAGTCTCATACCCTTGTATGAGTCTCATACCCTTGTATGAGTCTCATACCCTTGTATGAGTCTCATACCCTTGTATGAGTCTCATACCCTTGTATGAGTCTCATACCCTTGTATGAGTCTCATACCCTTGTATGAGTCTCATACCCTTGTATGAGTCTCATACCCTTGTATGAGTCTCATACCCTTGTATGAGTCTCATACCCTTGTATGAGTCTCATACCCTTGTATGAGTCTCATACCCTTGTATGAGTCTCATACCCTTGTATGAGTCTCATACCCTTGTATGAGTCTCATACCCTTGTATGAGTCTCATACCCTTGTATGAGTCTCATACCCTTGTATGAGTCTCATACCCTTGTATGAGTCTCATACCCTTGTATGAGTCTCATACCCTTGTATGAGTCTCATACCCTTGTATGAGTCTCATACCCTTGTATGAGTCTCATACCCTTGTATGAGTCTCATACCCTTGTATGAGTCTCATACCCTTGTATGAGTCTCATACCCTTGTATGAGTCTCATACCCTTGTATGAGTCTCATACCCTTGTATGAGTCTCATACCCTTGTATGAGTCTCATACCCTTGTATGAGTCTCATACCCTTGTATGAGTCTCATACCCTTGTATGAGTCTCATACCCTTGTATGAGTCTCATACCCTTGTATGAGTCTCATACCCTTGTATGAGTCTCATACCCTTGTATGAGTCTCATACCCTTGTATGAGTCTCATACCCTTGTATGAGTCTCATACCCTTGTATGAGTCTCATACCCTTGTATGAGTCTCATACCCTTGTATGAGTCTCATACCCTTGTATGAGTCTCATACCCTTGTATGAGTCTCATACCCTTGTATGAGTCTCATACCCTTGTATGAGTCTCATATTTACAAAATGACACATACCAGTTTATGAGTCTCATACCCTTGTATGAGTCTCATATTTAGAAACAGTTGATAAATCGACTATACCAGTTATATGAGTCTCATACCCTTGTATGAGTCTCATATTTACATACAGTGGAAAACAAATCGACTATTACCATTATATGAGTCTCATACCCTTGTATGAGTCTCATATCCTGTGCGACCAGAATACCTCTTTTGTTTCGCACTTCAAACTCCTTCCAAACGAATTGCAAACAATCCGAAACCACCACCACGACTTTTGAACATAAAAATTCAATATCTTAAGAGTCTATTGATGCAATGAAATCATCAATCATCCCTCAATTGATTTGCAAGACAACGATTATCATTTTAGGTCACCGAATCGACGAAAACGAATGAACTCGACACCAAACAATCATCTTATGACACAGACCAGATGTGAAACTCATAATGACTCTATAGAATCATAAAAATTCCATTAATAACCTTTTCTTACCTGAAGGAATCTTCAAGACACCAAACAATTGCAACAACGATTACCGATTCACCCGAAATCACCGATTCTAAGAACGAAACGTATTCAATCAATCAATACTAGGTATGAATGAATTGAATAGATTAAAATGACTAAAAATCAGTAGATATTTCAATCATTACCTTTAAGGATGATTATAGAATCGAATTCAAGCCCTAGATCACTCCGAATCGACCCGAAATCAATGAAACTATGAAGAGAATGGTATGGAGGCACACACACTCTATTTCACACATATCTCCTGGAGAATATGAGGGATTAGGGCTGCCTAACCCTATTAGAACCGTCCTCCCTCCAGCACAAATGACCAGAGTGCCCTCGACTTAAAACTAACGACCGTTAAGGCTCTAACTAACGAACCGGAATCTCAAACGACCAAACGAACACTTTAATGGCAAGCCGACAACTATGATTACATCTCCTAATCATTAAAACTCATTCAAGCTTCAAATCAATCATCTAAACAACGATAGTTAACTACTTAGCAATTTAAGCAACTAACGGCGTTATCGGTAAACTAATGGTCAAAGCCAAAGTTAAAGATAGAAAACTTTAGGATGTTACAATTAAGTTTCCTCTAAAGCAAATGTAAAATTGGGGGGTTGTGACAACTAACTTAACAAACTACGAGTGATCTTTTGAAAGCTTTTAAATGACTAAAAAAGTAAATTTTGGCGTAAGAGGAGCAAAAGATAAATCTTAAGGTCATTACAGAAAAGACTTTGTTTGATTTTTGAAACCTGAAAATATTTTTAACCTCACTTTATAATCAAACTATCACTATCTGATTAATAAACCAATAAGTTAAAGTGAGAAGTCTTGAAATGGAAGTGTACCAAATAAGATTGGTAATTGTAGAACGAGAACAATAATTGACACAAAGAATTAATTAAGGACAATGAACTTCTACCCAAATGTTAGATCCCAACGGCTTCTCCACGTAACCTTTGTGACCTACCCAATTATAGTATGAAAACAATAACGTCAACTAAGATTAAATCTTCGTGTAATTTAACTAAACTTAATGAGACTTTTTGCACTGAGTGAATCTAAACCCAACCATTATTAAACTTAAGAGAACCGAAGTAAAATTTGTACCAAAGAAGTTCTCGAACAAACTTTCGAATGAGATTTGCAAACTAGTAACTCTGAACAAAATAAAACGTACAAGTTTAATTTAAGAGTCGGTGATTGAAGTTTGTTCGGAATGTAGTGAAAGTTTTACACGAGAATAAAGTAGCTTGAAAACTAAATTATTCTATTACAAACTAATATTGAAGATTGTTGGATAATGACTTAGACTAGTTTGTGACTGAAAATGGTGTGGAGACCATATGATACTTTCCCAAGCACACTTGAAATAATCTCCCGCAAGCTCTATTTATAAACAATTTCGCCAAAGTTCTGCCTTAAATGCGGGGACATAAGGTGTAGCTACAGTAGGTGAATAGCAAACTTTTGTGCGAAATAGTATCAAGAATGTGCCTATTGAAATGAAATCTTGAAACACCAATTTTTTTTCTTTTCTTTTAATTATTAAAATTGTTTAATGACATAAATATAAGTATTTCTTATGGATACATACATGTAGGTCTCGACACTTATATATACTTGAAATGGTGAATCCACCATAACAAGAGTTATTCAAAAGCTTATAAGTTATACTTAAAACCTGATATTGACTTCAAGACCACAATCAATAGAAATTAAACTTATTCCCCTTTCCGTAGATAGCTCATTCATCAAAAACGGAGTTACCGTTTAAAAATTATGACCATTTTAAATTCATTTGATTTACTAGCAAAGTGCTTGAAGGGGATCTTTTGTGACTTAATTTAAATCTGCTTAGGCACACCCGTTTTGAGCAAATCTTATGTCGTTTGAAAGGTCTAATCCCATACTATCAATACCTATTTTCATATTTAACCAAAACGAAAGACACACAAAGTTATAGCCTTTCAAAAACAGCTCAGGCACGTTTCTGGTTGCTGAAACAATTGCTCAAAAACAGAAAAACAGCCTTGACCGGCTGTTTTACGATCCATTTTGAACCACTTTTCTTTGGACAACCCTAAACACATACTATACCATTTTAAAGCCCTTAGAGTCTACTTTCCAACCAAATAAGCCACTATCTAGAACTGAACCATTGGGAAATTACAAACCTTCAAATTAGGTCTGAAAGTCATTTTTAACTTTTTTTCCCCAAAATGGACGACTCTCAAAAAGACAAAAACTCAACATTAAAACACCGAAACTTTCAGAATTAATCAAAATAATATTCTTGACTTGTTTGATTTGTTCCTTTCAAAATTCGGGCTCAAACGGGCCAACTACGCATTCTATGACTTAACAAGACTTTAACTAACTACATTTGCATCCAGCGACCACCACTTATGCCATAAAAGTGCAGATCATATTTTTAATATATTTGGGACATGCCGGACTCAAACTTAATATTTAGCTCATGGGACGACCTGAATGGGTCTTTACCCAACTAGCGTACAAAACAGGTAAAAGACGACACATTTCATTTTACCAATTGCATGTCCACATTCCTTTTTTATTATAGTAATACATATTGTTTTGCAGAATTGACACAACAACATAAACCCATACATTGGATACAAAGACATGTTTTTTTACAACAAACCACAAAATGACGCAATAGTGCATTACTAGCTACTCTTTTTTCATTTATGCGCAATTTACTTCAAGTGATGCATCAACTCGGCAATTTAAAGAAATTACAATATTATACATTCCAAGTAAATCCACACTAAGCTTCCTTGCCTCTTCCTTTCTTTGATCTTTCTTAACACCCGAGCTACTTGCATGTGCCTATTAAAATAAAACAACTAGAAGGGAATAAGCACAAAGCTTAGTGAGCAATATAAGCGTTAAACAAGTAACTTAACAACATATTATCAATGGCAAAAATGGGATTTACAACTCTTATCTTGCAACGGATCCGTGCATATAAAAACTTAGCACATAACAACTTAAATGTGGCAATAAAGTTAGAATATCCCCATGATGCAAACAAATACTATGGTTAATCACAACACATGTAACATAACTATCATATGACTATATGACACCTCGGGATCATATAGTCTCAACTTAATTGTCCCATGACTATATGACACCTCGGGGTCATATAGTCATCTAAGTTGTCTAATCCCCATATTAGTCACCTTGGCCCGAAGTCCATAATATGACAACGGAGAAACATCACGTCCTTAGCACCTAGCAAACATCATATACACATCAACTATATACAATTAATCAAATAATATCATAAACAACTTCCTGACACCATTTTATCCATGCTAGATCCATTTGACTAGTTTTATTTTTTAAAGTCAAACTTAGTTACAACATCACTAGTTTCAACAATAATCTTCTTTATTAACTTATCACCCAAAATCTTAATCATCTTTATTAACATATAAATAATCTTTCTACACTAACAAATTGGTGGGCTATCTTTATTTTATTGAAATCAAACTTTTTCATAATTGCTATTTTAAACATATATCAAAATTCAATTCATGTCTTTACCTAACATCTAAAACAACACTTGCTATGTTCATACTATTATTTCATAATAAAAACCCACAAATTATTGGCTTAACTTCATCATAACTCATAATCATAATCACCCGCTAAAATCAACCCTTTCAAAAATCATTTTAATAATAAAAAACGATGATCTCCATGTTGGAATGTGATCACGTTAAATAAACGCATGTCCGGAAATTATTTAAGCCTACGGGGTCACACAAAATGACACATGTACTCTATGTAATTAATTGATATGTTAAATGTAATATATTGATTAATATGGTCACGAAATGATTAATAAGCATTTGTTAAAAGTTAAATATATATGTTTATTAATTAAAAGGACTTAATTGTGAAATTAGGAATTAGTATTGTTTCCTAATTCCTAATGGGGGGGGCGAAAATTCCAAGAGGGTTTTAGGCCTTGACTTAACTTGCCCATCAAGTTAAAAACCCTATCAATTAAGCCTATAAATAGAGGGTTAAGTTAAGGGTTTTTTAATATGTTGTTTGTGAGGTAAAACCCAAAACTAATTCTCTCTTTCTCTCCTCTCTTTGTTCGATCGGCCAACAAGAAGAAAAAAGGGTTTTTGGTTCTTAGCTAGGTTCGACTTTAGGGGTATTACACAATCGGGTTTGTGAGTTCGTGATCGGGTACTAGCATACATCATAGGGGTGTCAAGTGTGCGATCGTAGAGAGATTTTACTTTAAACCCTAACTAATAATAATCATATTATTATTAATTTTATTGGAAGCTTACGCTAAAAGGTACACTTTCAATTCCCTACTTTGTTAATTAATATTATTGCATATACGTTTCTTTCCGCTGCGTACTCGTGATTATTTATTTGATAATATGCTTATACTCTAACAGTGGTATCACGAGCCTAATATGTGATATATTAGTTACAAAGTTCAAAACTTGAAGGGGGGTTTAGGGTTGGTTCGATTTAATTAGTAATTAAATATTAAAAATCGTTTTTTATTATTTATTGAACGAAATGCATTTTTGGTCCCTGTGTTATCACCTCATTTGCAAGACTCGTCCAAACTTGTGCAAAGTGGTGTTTTTGGTCCTCGTGATATCAACTTAGTGGCAATCTTAGTCCAAATAGACGAATCCGTCTATTTTCTACCGTTAAGGACATCATGTGCCCCTCACGTGAGGGGCAATATTGTCTTTTCATATAAACGAGGACTATTCTTGCAACTAACCCAAATACATATATCTTCCTTAAACCTTTATTTATTTATTTATTTATTATTCTTTGTTTATGTGTATATATGTCTTTATCATCAAATAGCAATTTATTTTTACCGGATTTATTTTTTCTTTTTGAATGAGATCTGGGAATGAATTAGAAGGATATATGTATTTGGGTTAGTTGCAAGAATAATCCTTTTTTATATGAAAAGACAATATTGCCCCTCACGTGAGGGGCACATGATGTCCTTAACGGTAGAAAATAGACGGATCCGTCTATTTGGACTAAGATTGCCACTAAGTTGATATCACGAGGACCAAAAACACCACTTTGCACAAGTTTGGACGAGTTTTGCAAATGAGGTGATAACACAGGGACCAAAAATGCATTTCGTTCTTATTTATTTTAATTAATTTTGAAATTTTAATAAAAATAAAATTAGGGTTTTGTTTTTATTATTAATTCAACCTATTTCATATTAATGGTTAATTGAAACCCTCTATGCAAGTTTTGATTATGTGAATTGGCATGTTTATTTGATATAAATTGCATGTTTAATTGTATCTTTATTTAATGTTGTTAAATAGAAGTAAAAATTATAAGGAATTCATGCAAAATTCTTTATGATTATTACTTAGATATTTAGATATAAATTTCTTAGCTTAATGGTCCAATAATTAGGGTTAATTATTTGATAATTATGTGACTATGTGAATTTTTCGTGTGATTTTTCTGCTTGACACCAGTTCACTAAAAAATTCATATAAAATCAACCGTAATGAGTTAGGAGTTTCCTTGGACTGTAGATGCACGACTCATAGGGCTACACCTTTGTAGTTCTGGTCGAATCCTGATTCGGACTGCAAATAGGTCTAAACTGGTCGTGAAGCTGCTGGAAATTTCCAGTCAGCATGTTTGAATGTATTTACTTGCTAATTGTTTGTTTAAAGGCTTACGCAATCAAGGCAACTTGATGTATGTGGTCCTCTTCTTTGAAGGGGGAGCCGAATTAGACATATACATTAACCATAGTGACCATGTTAGGTGGCCTACCATAACTCGTTGCATGATTAAATTTGTTAATAGTTAGTAAGTTTATTATTTTGCTTATATTGTTATAAAAGGTGATGCAAAATTGTTTTATTGAAAAGAATAAACTTGACTAAGAATTATCGAAATATGATTTTGTTTTAATAAAATTGGTGTCTTACAACTAAGAGATACACCGGCTCACCCATTTGAACAAACTCTAAGAGAGGTATAAGTCGGAGTGCGCTAGCCTCCTAAAGGAGCGGGTTTTTAATTGCGTATATCGCAAACCTTTGCTCCTGCGCTTCTTTGTGCGTTCGAATGGAGCTACCGAGCTCTTTTGTGTTGTTAAGACTTGATGTGTTCATAATTATACATATTTCCACATCGTTAATAAGCCGTTTTTAGAGTTAATTATGAGTTAAACGCATGAATATTCGATACTTTCATAGTGTTTGTGTGATTTCAGGTTCCAGGAGTGCAAAATGGTTAGAAATGGCTTTTAGATGACTTCTGGATGCATATAGAAGGTTCGAGGATGAGTTCGTGTGAAGACGAGATGGAAAATACAAGTTTAGTGATTTCTGAAGACATATGCGGCGCATGGAAGCTACATGCGGCGCATGGAATATCGAGGCAGTGACCATGCGGCGCATGAATTCTTCGAGGCAGTAGCTTCTGACTTCATTTCATGCGGCGCATGAGATCTTCATGCGGCGCATAGCGGGCACCCAAATTTCTGAAAACACATTCCATGCGGCGCATGGAATTGCCATGCGGCGCATAGATTAGGTCGGCAGAATTGGAACTTTCCTAAACCCTATAAATAGAAGACCAAAACCCTACCATTCGAGACTTTACCATTTATTTATGAAATTAGGGTTATTTTAGAGGGTTTTGCAGCAGCTTTTACGTCCTCAAAGGCTAAGGAGTTGTTCGTGAGATCCAAGACTTTCGATTACGTTTTCTTTGCTTTCTAGTTAGATCAAACACATTGGTACACTATGTTTCTCTTTTCAATTACTCTTTGTGTTCTGTTTTTGACTATGAGTAGCTAAATACTTTATCATCTACTGAGATGAAGTGATATTATTGAATGATGGTTGCATGATTTATGTTATTCAAGACGACTTGATTTAACGTTATGTCGTGATCTTAGCTTATTAATTCTTTATCATTTATCTCTTGATTTCGGATAGATCTCGCTTAATCTCAGTGGTAACTAGGGTTGGGTAAGAGATATTTTGATTGCTTAGGTATAAGTAATTGCTTCTATGACGGGTACGGTAGAAGGGAATCAATAGGTAATAAGAATTAACGGGTTAATGGTTAGGTACAATCAATAGGCATAATTGTTATCTTAATAATCAAATAAATTAGTTAATTAGTGAAGTTATAAGAGGCGTCTCGGGGTACCGGTCTTAAGTAATGGATCTAGTTGATTAAGGGAATTAAATAAAGTAACAAACTTGACGGGTACGGAGTGAGTCTTTGTTTGGTTCTCGATTATAAGTCGTCATATTTGAATTGGTCTTTCAATTAAAATGCAACCTGAATTTGATGTATCATGGAGTCGAAGTAGATGACCTTTTAATATTATTGTTTCTGATAAATCCTTTTAAGTTTATTTAGTTTTTCATTTTAGTTTTAATTTAATTTTCAAAACAACTGACGAGGGTCATAAAACCTAAAAGCATTTTGAACTACTTAAAACTCGCTTATTTCTTATACATTCCCTGTGGATTCGACCTGGACTTACCTTTGAACTATATTGCAAACGAACGGGTACACTGCCCGAGAGTGTGTAGTAATCAGTTAATCGGTATTTCTTGTTTATAAATTTTAAAACTAGATTTTCACACATCAAAGTTTTTGGCAGCGCTGCCGGGGAGTGTTTCTAGGATTTTAGTTTGAGATTTCGTAGTTCGATCCTTTCTTGTATTCATTTGCAAGAAAGTTACTTGTTTTCTAGATTAGTTTTTCATTTTAGTTTTTAATTTTCTGTTTTTAGTTATTTGTGTAAATTGGTGCGTTTTACGGTTTTCTTGTCTCTGTTTTCAGGTTTAGGTAGTTCATGAACAGGAGGTCTTCTGGTTTACCACTAGTGAGCCCTCAGTCTAATCCAGGAAAAACCAAGAAACGCGGAAGGAAACCAAGTCAAACCGTACCCATTACACCAATAAAAATAGGTTCACCGTCGAATAGCGGTGATTTAGAAGTAAAAATAGGGGATAAACAACCAACTCCGCATAACTCACCGTTTAATTCACAACCGAACTCACCCATGGGAGAAGAAATTCACCGTTTCGATAGGACCATAGGAGAGAGTGCTCGAGTCATTGCACCTAATAGGGGCTCGGCCATTCGACCTCCACCCACTGCAGCAAATTTCAACGTCAAAGGAAATCACTTGGATCAAGTTGAAGCAAATCAGTTTGACGGGGTATTGAAGTGGGATCCGTATGATCATATTGAGAAGTTTGAGAAGGTGTGTAGGTTGTACAAGTATGGAGAAGGGCAGGAGCCATATGTCAAGCTTGAGTTGTTTCCATTGTCGCTCACAGGACAAGCAGCCGATTGGTATGACGATCTCGAGGAGAACATTTTCGAGACGTGGGATGAGTTAAGAGAAGCCTTCATTGAGCGGTTCTTTCTGGCTTAATTAGTGGAGACTTTGAAGATTGAGATTAGGGCATTTAAGCAAGGGAAGGACAAGGATATGGTTGATGCTTGGAAGAGATTGAAGGAATTGCTGAGAAAGTGTCCCGGGCATGGAATTATGAGCACATTCTTATTTTCTTTAGGGGTTTAGATCGCCGAACTCAGAGGGAACTAGATTGGGCGTGTGGAGGTAATATCAATAATGTTACTTTCAACGAGGCCTACAAGATTATGGAGGACATGGTTAAGACTAGTGTGACTCGAGAGGCGGGTAGGACTAATCCGGAACCTAGTAGGACAATTAGGAAGAATGTGGCTCGGGTTGAAAGTAGTGGAAATGAAGAAGTAGTGAAGGTAATTAAGGAATTATCGGATAGGATTGATAATAGGTTTTCTATGGTTGAAAAGGACTTGAAGACTGCAGTAGAAGGATGTGATCATTGTGGTGGCATGCACTATACAGAGGATTGCGAGTGTGCACCTAAGGAGGACGCTAATTATGTTCAAAATCAGTACCAACCTCCTTATGCCTCTCGGGGGCTGTTTCAACGTGGTAACGACTACCCACGACGGTTCCAAGGTAATTCTAACTTCAATTCTAAGTTTAATAATGCAGGAAGTAGCTGAAACACGTGGTTAGGAACTGTCCAACCACCTCCATTAGGGGCTGGTCACGCGACATCATAGCCTACCGTTGAAGATCCGAATGCCGAACTTAGGGATCTAATGAAGAAGTTCATGGGTGAGCAGGAGTAGAAGAATGATCAGTACCGAATCGACATTACAACCTTGAACGAGAAGATGAATCTCAACATCAAGAACCAACAAGCGGCTGTAAAAGACTTAAGTGTTAGGATAGATAGGTTGAGCAATTCAAATCGACAGCAAGGAGCTTTGCCAAGCAACACTCAGCCTAATCCTAAGCCTTCAGGGTCGAATGATCAAGGTCAAAAGTACCAACCACCAATTGGTAGAAGTGAACACGTTAATGTGATTGTCACTCGATCCGGTAAGGCCTATGACTCTCCTGAACCTAGTTCTAGTACTCCTAATGTTTCTGGGCAGGTTGATGATGAGGAAGAAGAGGAGAGAATCGACGAGGAGATAGAAGTGGAGCCAAATCCAGCCGTGAAGCAGCCGGCCGATCCAACTCCACCGGTTGATAAACCGACAGTTGTGAAGCCTGTCGTGAAAGCCTACCAACCAAAGATTCCTTTCCCTCAACGATTGAGGAAGGAGAAGCTTCAAGAGCAATATGGTAAGTTCTTGGATATGATTAAATCCGTTCATATTAATGTCCCTTTGGTTGATCTCATTTCAGGTATGCCAAATTATGCTAAGTTCATCAAGGAGCTTGTAACGGATAAGAAGAAGTTAGAGGAAGCCAAGGCGACTTTCCTAAACGCCGAGTGCTTAGCCGTAGTCAAGAATAAGCTTCCTCCTAAGCTTGAAGACCCAGGAAGTTTTCTAATTAAATGTTCTTTTGCTAAGTCTTTTAGTTGTGATGCATTAGCCGATCTAGGAGCTAGCAACAATTTAATGCCTTATTTTGTTTATCGTAAGTTATCTTTAGAAGCATTAAAACCAACTCAAATGAGCATTAGGCTTGCCGACATTCATTTCAGTATCCTATGGGAATTGCTGAAAATATGTGTGTTAAAGTAGGTCATATAGTTTTTCCGGCTGATTTTGTGATCTTGGAAATGGAAGAGGACACCAAGGTGCCTCTAACTTTAGGCCGACCATTCTTGTACACAGCCGATGCTATCATCCATGTTAAGGATAAGATCATTTCGTTAGGAATAGGAGATGATAGAGTTACTTTTGCCATTGACAAAGCATTGAAACACCTTTACTCTTACGATGATTCTTGTTTCAGGATTGATGTGATTGAAGATGCTTTGGAGATGGAAATTCTGGAAATTTTAGGGATGGAAATGATTGAAGCTCTAGTGGCAAGTAGTGAAGAAGTTCATGAAATGGAAGAAGAAGAAATGCAAGAGATTATGGCACTAAGTATGGATGAAACACCACCGGAAGATGAGACTTTTGAGGAGATCGATAGGGATGGCTTGAAGATGGAGACCTCGGTGAAGAATCCACCAACTGATTTGGAGCTTAAGCCACTTCCCGAGCACTTGGAATATGCATTCCTCGAAGGTAAGTGTTTTCTTCCAGTTGTCATTTCATCGTCACTTTCGGATGATGAGAAATTTAGGTTAATGACTGTCCTTAGGTCTCATAAAAGGGCCTTTGCTTGGCGTACAACTGACATACCCGGAATAAGCCCCGAATTTTGCAAGCATAAAATCAATTTAAATGAAAATTTTAAACCGGTTGTTCAAAGACAACGGAGGCTTAATCCGAATATGAAAGATGTAGTCAAGAAAGAGATAATTAAGCTTTTAGATGCAGGTATAATTTATCCTATCTCTGACAGTCCATGGGTTAGTCCGGTACATTGTGTACCAAAGAAAGGGGGGATGACAGTAGTTACCAATGACCGAAATGAGTTTGTTCCAACTAGGACGGTTACCGGGTGGCGTGTTTGTATTGACTATAGGAAGTTAAATGATGCAACCCGTAAGGACCATTTCCCTTTACCTTTCATTGACCAAATGCTCGAACGGTTAGCCGGTAACGAGTATTTTTGTTTTCTTGACGGTTTCTCCGGGTACTTTCAAATACCCATTGACACCAATGATCAAGAAAAGACCACTTTTACATGTCCCTTTGGTACCTATGCCTACAGTAGAATGCCTTTCGGATTATGTAATGCACCCGCCACCTTCCAAAGGTGTATGATAGCCATCTTTCAAGACATGTTAGAGACTTCCACGGAGGTTTTTATGGACGATTTTTCTGTTTTTGGTAATTCTTTTGATACATGTCTAACTAATTTAGATAAGATGTTAGAAAGATGCGAGCGGGCTCACCTAGTGCTTAATTGGGAGAAATGTCACTTTATGGTTAGAGAAGGAATTGTTTTAGGACATAAAGTGTCTAGTTTAGGCATAGAGGTAGATAGAGCCAAGATTGATGTTATTGCTAAGTTACCTCCTCCCACCAATGTTAAGGCCGTTAGAAGTTTTCTTGGACATGCCGGTTTCTACCGTAGGTTTATTAAGGATTTTTCTAAGATTACTAGACCCATGACCCGTTTACTTGAGAAAGATGTGCCATTTGAGTTCAACTCGGATTGTCTTAAGGCATTTGAACTTCTCAAGGACTGTTTGACTCACTCACCCATTATGGTTTCACCCGATTGGTCTCAACCTTTTGAATTAATGTGTGATGCAAGTGATTATGTCGTAGGGGCTGTTTTAGGACAAAGAGAAGGTAACCATTTCCGACCCATTTACTTTGCTAGTAGGACTCTTAATAGTGCTCAACAGAACTATACCACCAACGAGAAAGAGTTACTAGCGGTTGTTTTTGCTTTTGATAAGTTTAGGTCGTATTTAGTGCTTAGTAAGACCATAGTTTTTACCGACCATTCAGCCCTTAAGTACTTGTTTTCTAAACAAGATGCTAAACCTCGTCTCATTCGTTGGATTTTGCTCTTACAAGAGTTTGACATTGAGATAAAGGATAAGAAAGGGGCTGAAAATTTAGCGGCCGGCCATCTAAGTAGACTTGAAGATCCTCACCGGGAGGAACTTCGGGAAGGAGATATAGATGATGCCTTCCCCGATGAGTATTTAATGAGTATTAATGATGCTAATCTTCCATGGTATGCAGATTTTGCTAATTATCTTGTTGCAGGTATCATTCCTAAGGGATGGACACATCAACAAAAGAAGAAATTCTTTTCTGATGTGAAGAACTATTTTTGGGATGACCCGTTTTTGTTTAGAGTGTGTGCAGATGGAATGATTAGGAGATGTGTTTCCGGAGCTGAAACCCAGAAGATCTTGGATGATTGCCACTATGGACCCACCGGAGGACATTATGGACCATCCATTACGGGTAAGAAAGTGTTTGATGCAGGTTTTTATTGGCCAACAATCTTTAAGGAAGCTCAAACGCTTGTGGACACTTGCAAGATTTGTCAACGCCAAGGTAACATTTCTAAGAAGGATGAAATGCCTCAACAATTTATTCAGGTATGCGAAGTTTTTGATGTTTGGGGTATCGATTTCATGGGACCTTTCCAGCCTTCACACAAATGTCTTTACATTTTAGTTGCGGTTGATTATGTGTCGAAATGGGTCGAGGCTAAAGCCTTGCCAACTAATGATGCCGGGGTAGTTATAGGTTTCTTGAAGCAATTGTTTAGTAGATTTGGAGTCCCTAAGGCCTTAATAAGTGATCGTGGGACTCATTTCGCGAATCACCAACTTGCTAAGGTGTTGAAGAGATATGGTGTTCACCACCGTTTCTCGACTTCTTATCACCCGCAAACGAGTGGCCAAGTAGAGAATACTGTGAGTCCCAAATATAGATGATTAACTAAACCCGACTGGCAAGTACAACTAATCTTGATGGACAAGTTAAGTTTACGATCCAGATATGGATAACAAGAAACAATTGACTTAAAGTAAAATGCAAGAACTAAATGGCAGAAACTATATAAAGATATATATATGTATAATCAAGTATGTAGCATTGAGACACGTTGTTTTCTTTCTAATGTATTTGATTTATTGATATATAAACAAATACAAGGATTGTTGCGGAACGAAGATAAACACCCAAGTGTAAGTATCTAAACAATCCCGAAAAACAAGTGATCTAAATAACTTGGAAATACTCGTAAGTTTACTTAGAGTATATCTCACAAGTTGCAATGCTAAAGTTTCAAGCTCTTTGCAAGTTGTGAGAAGACTTCATATTTATAGACCAAGTTCATGATGACATGGACAAGATCGTATAAAAGTAGTTGTGAGCATTTAAGGAATTAAACTTAATTCCTTACATGCTTGTACTAGGAAGAGTATATAAGTCAGTTGATGTGACTTATAGTACTACGTTCCAAACCTATACTTTTACCTTGTACCTTTTATTAATAGATAAATCTATTAACTGGATAAAGGTATGTAAAGTAAAAAGTCTTCCTCGTAATCAGTGTAAAGTGTTGTAAATACTTTACACTGAGATGCTTCAGTCTTCGATCTGGTAGAATCACTCTTTGCTCGCTTCTGAGATGATTCTCTTCTTCATGCTTCAGTCTTTGACTTCAGAATGAATGCTTCAGATTTATCTTGATCTGAACTGAAGTGAAGCTTCAGTGAAGTAATTCTGATACGGCTCAGAATTCTGTACAAACATTTTCACTGAACTTCAAGCTATTTCTGAACAAATTATACTTGGTCGATTTCCGACCTAACAAATTCCCCCTATTTGTTCTGAAATAGTGCATGCATCTCAGACTTCTATTTATACATGTTTGTAAGTCTGAAATGCAAGTTTTTGTTTAAGTTGTAAAAATTTTCTAAGTACATCTTATAGATCATTGATGTCTCAGAATTTTACTTGTGGTTTTTCTAACTTAAACTTACCATCTACTTATTGGTTACAATTTGCAACATATATATACAAACTGAGATGTTTGTTACAAATGTAAATATATTACAAGTACATGATAAACTGAAAAAGGAACTACTTCTTGGCAGGCCTTGAACCAGAAGGTGCTTCAGTAGGTTTCCTTTTCAATGGAGAATGATCCTTCTTTCCAAACAATCTTTCTTCAATTTCTACCTTGGCCTGCATCTTTTGTTGTATTCTTGATAACCATGCACCAATCAAGGCAGATTTCGGCTTTCCCTTCAGAATTTGGATCATCTCCCTATGCTCAGAAATCCCAAACTCGTGTACTGAAACCTGATGGTATTCTTCAGCTGCCCTTCCTTCTCTTTTAACAACCAAGTCAAAAAGCTTCAATCCATCAGCTTTTGTTACTTCCATATCAACTATTTTGGCTTAATGAGATCGATGCTTCATATAATGCTCATATTGATCCCTTTCATGTTTTCTTTCAATTTCAATAGCATCATCAGACATTGGCAAGAAAGATAAGGGCAAGGCCCCAGTGGTGGTTGAACCAACAAAGAAAGATTCTAAGGGTTCTGGTTTGGTGGTTGGTGAAAATGTTGATGAACAAGGTTACCCACTTCATGATCCTAATGCTGATAGCAAGAAATTAGAAGCTTTGCAAAAACAAGTTTCTAATCAATTTATTATGTGGGGAGAAAATAAGGAAAGAGAAAGGGTTCAACATCAGAAAATGGGAACCCTCGATCATATTGATGCTGCAGCTCTTGGTCTCTCTCTGGAAAGATATCTAAAGATCAAAAATGGATTTGAGAAGGAGTGAAATTCTTTGGCCATGTGGCAGATGTTTTCACATCATTCGATGGAGTATATTTAAAATTGATGAGCGATTTGGGTTGTGAAGAAGATGATGATTTAGACATTTTTAAGAATCGAAAGTTGAAAGTGAAAGGAATATGAAGAGTTAAGGAATTTGAGAGTAAATATGAGAGAGATGATGATTGGGAAGTAAATGAAAAACGAAGTAAATGAAAGAATAGAAAAGGAATTTGAATTTAAGATGGAATACAAAGTGATTTTCCAATTAAAAACAATTTCTGGGGTCAAGTCCGCATTAAATGCAGAGACGTTTGAGTGACCCCACCCCGCAACACTTTTTCAGAAAAAGTACTCATTTCTTTCCCTTTTATGGCGCAACTTGTGTGACACATAAGCATGACCAACGTAAGTTAAAAACATAGTATGCAGTAGGCCACGTGTACACACAATTGACCAAGTATCAAAAAAATATCTTGAAAGGATTGTTGTCTTTCAGTGATGACAAAATAAATTCTGAGCATGGTCAGTTCCAAAGAGATCTGAACCATCTCAGTTAATAAAATTCAACTGAAATATTTTGATTTTCTGAAGTGCTTCAGTTAAATACGTTTTTCTGAGTAAAAAGGTTCCCCCTCAAAAATGAAGGTTTATTTTAAAGTTAGAAAAATATTTAACATTCCCCTGAAGTGATGATCCATGAATTAATAAGTGCCAAGATAGTATCACAAAGGCGTTCGATAGCTAGGCGAGCAAAAATTACATGGATCGCTCAGACTGGTGAACCAGATCAGTGTCACTGAGGCGTTCATAACAAGATACCAGTCTAAGGATTTAACATACCCAACTCACTGACCAGATGTTTAAAGGTTTTGACATCTAAAGGTTTTGTAAAAACATCAGCGAGTTGCTTATCAGTGGGAATAAAAGTGCAATTCAATATCTCCTTTCAGAATATGATCACGAATGAAATGATACCTGAGATCGATGTGCCTGGTTTTCGAGTGCATCACAGGATTGTGAGATATGGCAATGGCACTAGTGTTATCACAAAAGATTGGAGTCTTTGTGTAAGTAACACCATAATCAGTCAGCTGGTTTTTCATCCATAGAATCTGAGCACAACAACTTGCTGCAAAAATATACTCAGCTTCTGCAGTGGATAGTGATACTGCAGTCTGCTTCTTACTGGTCCAACTTACTAATTTGCCACCAAGGAAATGACACCCTCCAGTGGTACTTTTCCTGTCTATCTTACAACCTGCATGATCAGAATCTGAATAACCCATTAGATCTAGACTGGAGCCTTTGGGATACCAAAGACCCAATCTGGGGACACCCTTAAGGTATCTGAAGATCCTTTTAACAGCATTTGCATGTGCTTCTCTGGGATCAGAAAGCACAAAGGCATGTTGCAAACATTATGTCTGGTCTACTTGCAGTTAAATACATCAGTGAACCAACCATACCACGATATTTTGTATGGTCCACTGGTTTTCCATGTGGATCAGAATCCAAAGATAATGGAGCAGAAATAGGAGTATCTTTTGATGAGACTGAATCAAATTGATATTTCTTTAATAAATCTCTGACATATTTTTCCTGGTTTATGAAAATACCATCTTCAGTTTGTTTAACTTGAAGTCCCAGAAAATATGTCAGTTCACCCATCATACTCATTTCATACTCAGAAGACATGATTTTAGAAAAATTTTCACACATCTTCTCATTTGTAGAACCAAACACAATATCATCAACATAAATTTGTACTAAAAAGGATATCACTTTTATCATGCAATATGAACAAAGTGTTATCAATTGCACCACGTTTAAAACCATTTTAAGAAGATGTTTAGTAAGAGTATCATACCAGGCTCTGGGTGCTTGTCTCAGACCATATAAGGCTTTGTTCAGTCTGTACACCCAATGTGGTTTTTCTTCATTGATGAATCCTGGTGGTTGATACACATAAACGACTTCTTCTAGTTCTCCATTCAAGAATGCACTTTTGACATCCATTTGATAGACTTTAAACTGATGATGAGCTACAAAAGCTAAGAATATTCTGATAGCTTCAAGTCTAGCAACTGGTGCAAAAGTTTCATCAAAATCTATTCCCTCTTCTTGTGCATATCCTTTTGCAACAAGTCTTGCTTTGTTTCTGATGATATGACCATCTTCATCCATCTTGTTTCTGAAGACCCATCTTGTCCCAATTGGTTCTTTCTTCAGGTTACTGGGACAAGGAACGAGTTCCCATACATCGTTTCTTTTAAACTGGTTAAGCTCATCTTGCATGGCTTCAACCCAGCTTGGGTCTTGCATAGCCTCGTCAATCTTCTTGGTTCAATTAGAGATAAGAAGCTGACGTTTAAGCATTGATCGCTTGTGGCTCTTCTGGTCTGAACCCCTTTACTGGACTCTCCAATAATTTGCTCGATTGGATGTGCTTTTGTCCATTTAGAGTATTGACCAGGATGAACAATGATATCAGTGCAAGAACTTCTCTGAGTAACTTCAAGAGGAGCTTCAGAAAATACATTTTCAGCTTCTTCTTCTTCCTGCAGATCATGACTTGCATCATGAAATTCTTCAGATTGAGGTTGCTCAGTGGAGCCTGATATCCGAGGAGAAGCAGCATGTACATCTGATCCAATAGTCAGTTCAGAAGGTAGTTTGAAACTGACTGGAGGATAAAATGGAATGTTGCTAGGCTTGTTTACTACTGGTTCTGAACGAAGATGTTCAGAAGCAGGTTCAGGTGACTGATCAGTTTCAGCAATAGGATCAGAATCACCAAAACTTATTGGACTTTCTGAGGGTGGTACAAAGGTAACATGAATTGACTCATCAACCTTTTCAAGTCTCTTGTTAAAGACTCTAAAGGCTTTGCGATTTGATGAATATCCTAGGAAGTATCCTTCATCAGCCTTTGCATCAAATTTTCCAAGCTGATTTGAATCATTCAGAATGTATACTGGACACCCAAATACATGGAAGTATCCAATATTAGGCTTTCTATTTCTGAGTACTTCATAGGAGGTCTTCTTGTGTCTTTTGACATAAACAGATCTATTCTGAGTGTAGCAGGCAGTTGCAACAGCTTCAGCCCAGAAATTCTTGGGAAGACCAGATTCATTCAACATACTTCTAGCAGCTTCAATCAGCGTATGATTCTTTCTTTCTACAACACCATTCTGCTCTGGTGTGTGAGCTGAGGAGAAGTTCTGAGATATGCCAGTTTCAGTGCAGAAGGACTCCAGAGTAGCATTTCTGAATTCAGTGCCATTGTCACTTCTGAGCTGACAAACTTTTCGCTTGTGCTTGAGCTCAATTTATTTGATGAGAGCAATGATTTCAGCAGCAGCTTCACTTTTGGACCTGAGGAAAATCACCCAGCAGTATCTTGAATATTCATCAACGATAACAAGGGTGTACTTCTTTCCTGCTCTGGTCTGAACATTCACTGGTCCAAAAAGGTTTATGTGAAGCATGTGAAGAGGTTCAGTTATACTAAAGCTTTGTTTTGTCTTGAATGAAGCTCTTTTCTGCTTACCCATTTCACAACCTGGACATGGCTTGTCTTTGTTGAAAGACATAGAGGGTATCCCATCAACAAGTTGTTTTCTAGACAACTTATTAATATTTTTGAAGTTTAGATGGGATAATCTCTTGTGCCACAGCCAGTTTGTGTCTTCATCTGCCTTTGAGTAAAAACATTGTTCAGTGGTAGAAGGATTCATATCAATGACATAAATGTTTCCCTTCCTTGGTGCAATCAGTACCACTTTCCATCTCTGTTGAATATGGTGCCTTGTGAAATATCAAATAAAACCTTGAAGCCATCATCACACAGTTGATTGACACTGATCAGGTTATATTTCAAACCATTCACATATGCAACACGTGTGAATTTGACTTGACCATTATTCACCACACCATATCCCTCAGTTTTTCCATTACCATCATTTCCAAAAACTATTGAGGGCCCCTCTTGCACCCTATATTCCTCTAGCAGGGTCTGATAACCAGTCATGGTTCGGCCAGCAGCACTGTCCAGAAACCATATATTCTTCTTTCGGTCTCCCTGCACACAAACAAAGATTAGTTCTTTTTGGGAACCCATCTTTGGATGGGTTCACTAGACTCTCCCTTAGTAGTCTTAGATTTCTTTGGTTCATAAGGAACAGAAGGATCAAAGGGGATTTCAGTCATTATTTCAGATGACACAAACATAGTTGGTTTGATGGGGTTTTTCAACCTTTTTCTTTTCAGATTTCTGCTTGATTTGCTTAGAAAAAGGTTTTGTATTTTGTTTAGGTTGAAGAGAAGGAGTTTCAACATTTTTTAAATGTGCATTACAACTCTGCACTTGTCTAGCCAATAGTTGAAATTGACTTTCTAACCTTAACAAAATTGATTCTTCATTAGACACCTGAGCCTTACCTGAATCTGAGGTAGATGGCTCAGTAGGAGAGAAATTTTTCTTCTTCTTTAGGTCTTTAGGAACCTTAGATGAAGTCTGAGGGGATGGCTTTTTGGATTTAGCCTTCCTTTCTGAAACAGTTGTCTGAGCTGTTTCAGATTTACCCTCAGATTGTTCCTGGGCTTTATGAGTTACAGTTTTCTGCTTGCCAACTTTAGGAAAAATGATTTCAGGCTTTATTTCCTTTGGAAGTGCATCTAAATCAGTGATTATGGATGTCAAATGAAGATCACCAGACTCATATGCTGCTCTTTGTGATGCAAAAGTATTTTTAATTGCAGCATCTGGCCTTGGTGCTTTCATCCAAGATTTAATAATTGCTTGTTCTTTTTCAAGGATGGATTTTAATTCTTCCTTTTTCCAATTCTAAAGTTGCAACCATAGACTGATAACTTTTTAGAGCCAATTGAACATCTTCAGTTCTTTCAGTCTGGCATGACTGGCGTTCAGTTCAGAAGCATTATTTTCAAACATTTTTAGGCTTTCTGAACGCACTGTCTCGACAAATGAGATGTCAGCCTCTAAAGAACCAAAAGGTCCAGTTTGTGTTCCTCATTCTTTTCAAAGCCAAAATTACTGACCTTTTTCATTACAATATCCACCCAGCGACCAGATTCAACATCGGATTTGACCAAATGACCTTGATCTTCTTGTGCCATGAAACACATGTCCCTAACTTCTTCTTCATCATCAGAATCTTCCCATTTTTCAGTTTTGGCAATCATACAACTGTTGCTTGAGTTGTCTTGTGCCAGAAGAGCCATATGTGCCTTTAACTTCTTGTATTTGGCCTTATAGCTGTCATCAGATTTCTGAAAAATAGAATGGTTAGGAGCAGATTGTGATGATGATGGTTGACTAGATCTGCATTCCTTCATGAAATGTCCTTTCTTGCCACATTTAAAGCATTCAAGATTAGACTTGTCAATAGAAGTGCTGAAAGCAAAAGGTTTGCCAGCTCGATTTGATTTGGCCTTAAAACGATTGAACGTTTTAGCCAGCATGGCAACCAGATCATCATTGTCATCCTCATTACAATCATGAGTAACACTACCAGAGACACCAGTTTTTAACATTTCAGAAACCATCTTCTTCATCGAGTCAGAAATGTCACTCTCAGAAGATAGTAGAGCAGTACTATGTGGTTCAGAATACTGAACCATACCAGAACTGGTAGAAACATGATTCTTGGCATCCTGCTCAGCCAAAGCTCTCTCAGCTTTGTTCTCTTCAGTGTATCTGAAGGCTCCATAAAGGGAAGCAAGAGTGTGACTGTGCAAAGTTTTGCCTTGTCTCAAGACCAAGATTAAATTTTCCCATTTAGAAGGTAAAATATCACAAAATTTTTCCAACAAAATTTCTTTATCTTTGGTAACACCCAGGGCTTTCAGTTGATTTACCAGATTTGTAAATCTAATGTAAGTTTGAGTTAAAGTTTCCCCAGGGACAGCAAAGAAAGACTCATATCTTTTGTTTAAAGCAACTTTTCTTGTGACAATTGTCTCATTTGTGCCTTCAAACTGTGTCATATTTCCTCCCACATTAATTTGGAATTTTCAAGTAAACAAGAGTGGGCATAAGGGTTTCAGGAACTGCATATAAAATCATATTTGTAACTTAGTGTCAAGGTCTACAAGTCTATGATCTTCCTCAGACCAATGATCCTTCTCCTTAGGTGACTGCCTAGGAGTCCCATCGGTATTTCTGACAACAGTAGAAGCATTCATGGGGACAAAGGGTCCTTCTTTTAAGATATCGGGTAAGTGTCTTTCAACACTAGCAATATACTTTAGCATGCATGCTTTCCATGTTTGAAAGTTTTCACTGTTCCCATCAAACTTGGGAACAGGATTATTTGGAAAGTGTACGTGTACATTATGCGATGGTATATTGTTGTTGATGATAGGGGGTGGAGTAGTGTTATTAGGGTCAGGACGTTCTTGTTGAAAGTCAGCCATCTATGCAGATCAAAGGTTAAAGAATTGATATAATTCAACCTTGCTGCTCTGATACCAATTGTTAGTCCCAAATATAGATGATTAACTAAACCCGACTGGCAAGTACAACTAATCTTGATGGACAAGTTAAGTTTACGATCCAGATATGGATAACAAGAAACAATTGACTTAAAGTAAAATGCAAGAACTAAATGGCAGAAACTATATAAAGATATATATATGTATAATCAAGTATGTAGCATTGAGACACGTTGTTTTCTTTCTAATGTATTTGATTTATTGATATAAACAAATACAAGGATTGTTGCGGAACGAAGATAAACACCCAAGTGTAAGTATCTAAACAATCCCGAAAAACAAGTGATCTAAATAACTTGGAAATACTCGTAATTTTACTTAGAGTATATCTCACAATTTGCAATGCTAAAGTTTCAAGCTCTTTGCAAGTTGTGAGAAGACTTCATATTTATAGACCAAGTTCATGATGACATGGACAAGATCGTATAAAAGTGGTTGTGAGCATTTAAGGAATTAAACTTAATTCCTTACATGCTTGTACTAAGAAGAGTATATAAGTCAGTTGATGTGACTTATAGTACTACGTTCCAAACCTATACTTTTACCTTGTACCTTTTATTAATAGATAAATCTATTAACTGGGTAAAGGTATGTAAAGTAAAAAGTCTTCCTCGTAATCAGTGTAAAGTGTTGTAAATACTTTACACTGAGATGCTTCAGTCTTCGATCTGGTAGAATCACTCTTTGCTCGCTTCTGAGATGATTCTCTTCTTCATGCTTCAGTCTTTGACTTCAGAATGAATGCTTTCAGATTTATCTTGATCTGAACTGAAGTGAAGCTTCAGTGAAGTAATTCTGATACGGCTCAGAATTCTGTACAAACATTTTCACTGAACTTCAAGCTATTTCTGAACAAATTATACTTGGTCGATTTCCGACCTAACACTCCAATAGAGCTTTAAAGAGAATTCTTGAGAAAACTATAGGAGACAACCCAAAGAATTGGTCTAAGAAATTAGATGATGCTTTGTGGGCATTTAGGACCGCCTACAAAACACCCATAGGAACTACACCATATAGGTTGCTATACGGTAAGACTTGTCATTTGCCGTTAGAGATAGAGCATAAGGCTTATTGGGCACTTAAGAATTGCAATATGGATTTGATTGAAAGTGGTGAATTGAGATTTTTGCAATTGCATGAACTAGATGAACTTAGGTTGCAAGCATATGATAGTTCAAGACTCTATAAGGAACACACTAAGGTTTGGCATGATCGTAGACTTCGTAAGAAAGAATTTAAGGTAGGTGACAAAGTGCTTCTGTTCCTTTCTAGATTTAAGTTGACCTCTAGGTGGACCGGACCATATGTCATTAAGCATGTTTATCCATCGGGTTATGTCGAATTGTTTAAGAATGATGGAGATTCGTTCATAGTGAATGGCCATAGATTGAAATTGTTCAATGAGGAAGAGAATGCCGAGGGAGCTGTAGTAGAGGAGCTCCCGTTCTTTGAGTTCAATCAATGATTTAGGATCGAGTCTAGCTAACGACTCGTTAATAAATTAAGCGCTTCTCGGGAGGCAACCTGTAACATTCATGATTTTTACCGTTTGATTGTGCATGTAATTTGATAACTATTTCAATAAACGGAAATTTGGACATAATTGTGTACATTTATCTGTAAATTGGGCCAATTATAATGTCATATTTGAACTTCTAGAATTAGGGCCATAATAGCAGACTATGAAATTGGCCCAGTACATGTTATGGAAATTATATGATAGATGATAATTGAGTAACTGTGGTAACAGGAAAAAACGTATATACGAAACCTTAAGTATAATGTACGATTCCAACAGTGTCGGTGGAACAGTGTCGGTGAAACAGTGTCGGTGGAACAGTGTCGGTGGCTAGATGATAATTCCATTAATAGGACAAAAACCGACACAACCTTTATATTATATGAAATGATTTATCCATATTATGGATTTATAATAATTTATAAAAGTTGTACGCTCGTGAGTATTTTTTTGTTATTAATTCGGAATCAATTAACTAGCTAGATATATTGTACATACTAGTAAAATAAATATGCAATTGTGTACTTAAATTAGCTAACTAATAAATATATAAATACATGTAATTGATTTATAACCACATAGATAAAAGTAAATATACTTACATTAAACTAATTACTACACTTAATTACACAAATAATAATCAAGAATCAAAGTTTAGAGTCAACCAAAGTCAATTAGTCAAGTCAAGCTTGTGTTCTTGACATAAACCCCACACAAACTAACCAAGACTTGGATTATAGCTTGTAATCATGCAATGAACATGTTCCTACTGAATTCTAGTTTGTTTTAAGGCCAAAGTTTCAGCCATTACACTCAAGGATGAGTTGTAAACACATGATGAACACCTCATGGCCAAGGTGTGTGTTCTTGGCACTTAGTTGCAACTCTTGGGCTATATAAGCAAGCATTTGATGATCATTCTATCATCCATCTCTGCTCTTTCCTCTCTCTCTCACATTCATAACACAAAACAATCAAGTTCATAAAGTCTTGGGTTCATCACTTGAAGTTTCAAGTTGAATTTAAGGACTTTATAGGACTGAAATTTTCAGTCATCTTGCAAACATCATAGAAGATTCATCTGGACGAATTAGGAGACGAATCTTATATTTTTGGAAAGGTCCAAGTGTCAGTAAAATTTGATAAGAACGAAGTTTCTTCTGGTTTTGCTCAGAAGAGTTCCAAAAATGACGATTTTCAGAACTGGTCTGATTTCTGACGAGGCTACAGGTTTGTTTTTGTAAAAATCATAACTCTTTTATTAAAGCTCTTCAAGAGCCAAACCTTACATTTTTGAAAAGGACATTGAGTGCCCAACAAATGTCTAGAACTGAGTTTTGTTGTATCTAGTCTTCTTGGCTTCCCAAAGTCGTTGTCTAGTAGATGGCGCAAAGCTGGGAACATGCTGAAATTTCCCTATTTTGCACTTAGGCTTTGTGGTAGCTTATAAGTTGATCTTATACTTGTTCTAGGTACCCGGTAGTACATTTTGAGCATAGTAAAGTACTTTGCAAAGTGTTTTGAGCTGTACTAAGATTAACTTGTCACGAGGATTATCTACTGCTCTGATTTGCCACTACAACTAAGGTGAGTTTCGTAAACCCTCCCTACTCAATTGAGATTCGGGCTGAAAAGTGTACATGTATGTTTGATTGATTGTTTGATTTAACGTATTGACTTGTTGCTCGGTTAACTATACTTTCTTTTATGAATACTTGTTGTTAAACGATTGTCGGTTGATTCACTTTGTTATGATATGGAACGAGATGTTAATTGTCTATTTGTTGATTGTTGATGTGATTACTTGTGGTTTAATGGCGCATTGTTTATCATGTGAGTCGCAACGGGTTACGATATATGGCGCATTGTTTATCATGTGAGTCGCAATGGGTTAACGATATATGGCGCATTGTTTATCATGTAAGTCGTAACGGTTTAATGGCGCATTGTTTGACAAGTAAGGCGTAACGGTTTATGTATAATGATATTGTACTTGATATGTTGATTGTATTGATTTGTGCTAATGTGAAACCTTTTAGGGTTTCTTTGGACATGATTAGATATTCTAATCCTCGCTTATCGTTAACGGTTGTTATCCCGACATACTTGTTTCCTGTTACTTGTCCCTACGAACTCACCAACTTTATGTTGACGCATTTTAGTACACTTTTCAGGTAATCAGGTTAATCAGAGACAAAATTGATGATTATGTGCTTGCATTGCTAAGATTGGACTTGCTTCGGACTTTCTGGATCCGTGATCCTTATTTCCCTTTTATGGGTTATGCTTAGGATCAACTACTATCATTTAAACATTTTCTTTTAAATATTGATTGAGTGTGTATCTTTGATGGATGTTGATTATTGTATTACATTTGAATAAGCTTGTAGATTGTTTCAATCTTATAAATGCATATAGTTTGACTCTACATAATTTCCATGTCGTGCTGTGCTTTTCTAAGTGATACCCCATGATTCCGCCATGTTGGGGTGTTACAGAATGGTATCAGAGCCGTGGTTGTAGAGAGCTAGGTGGATTGACCTAGTCTATAGCCATTGCACCCACATTTCATATTAGCATGCATGGTAGGAAATTTTGTGTGCAACGTGAACTGTATGATGCATGAAAAATTGTTTAAACGGAGTTCGTAGGTTACTTATGATTTGATGACTTGATTGTGATGTGACAACTTGATGGACGTATATGATAGTGTCGGGATACACCGTGAATTGTGGAATTGTTGTGATAAACGTTGATGTGTGTGGAATCTTGGAAGTATCTATTGTTTGTCCCCCAGTAAAATGAAACGATGGCATTAATGGAGTATAACATTCGATAACCCTAGAGGCGCCTGATCAACAAATCTATGGTTATCCTATGTTATATAAAGTTAATGATCTCGTGGATTGCGCCTCGTGGATAAAGTATAGTAGGTAACCCGGTATGTTTAATGAGTGTTGGTTAGGTGGAGGGTTAGCCGCTGGTACACCCTGTATACATACCCGGCCAACACTTAGAGAACATATCGGAACCGAGTCTTGACATCCATTCAATATATTAACGGTGTGGAGGGTTAGACCGATGGTACACCCTGTATACAAACACTTTTAATGTGTCGAATGTTGAAGTTAAGATCCGGACTATACTTTACCCACCTTGTTATGACTTGACCCATTTATATTGTGTCGAATGGTTCGTGATTGTATTATTTAATTGTAAATTGTACGATTGTTGAAGCCTTAGATTATTACCATGATATTATCCCTGAAGAGATAACTATATTCAAGCAATGATTTATAAGGACTTGATGTGGAAATTGTGTATTACTTGAAGGTAATTTTGATATTCGGGTGTAAATTGTGAGACTTAACTTGTTAATATAATACGTGTGTTCAGGAAAGTTGGTTAGAACAAGAAGAGCTAACACTAACTATAGGCGTCAAAATGAGCAA
>CM067167.1:191788403-191813946 GCA_034093135.1 Erigeron breviscapus | reverse complement strand
TGGAAGTGTACCAAATAAGATTGGTAATTGTAGAACGAGAACAATAATTGACACAAAGAATTAATTAAGGACAATGAACTTCTACCCAAATGTTAGATCCCAACGGCTTCTCCACGTAACCTTTGTGACCTACCCAATTATAGTATGAAAACAATAACGTCAACTAAGATTAAATCTTCGTGTAATTTAACTAAACTTAATGAGACTTTTTGCACTGAGTGAATCTAAACCCAACCATTATTAAACTTAAGAGAACCGAAGTAAAATTTGTACCAAAGAAGTTCTCGAACAAACTTTCGAATGAGATTTGCAAACTAGTAACTCTGAACAAAATAAAACGTACAAGTTTAATTTAAGAGTCGGTGATTGAAGTTTGTTCGGAATGTAGTGAAAGTTTTACACGAGAATAAAGTAGCTTGAAAACTAAATTATTCTATTACAAACTAATATTGAAGATTGTTGGATAATGACTTAGACTAGTTTGTGACTGAAAATGGTGTGGAGACCATATGATACTTTCCCAAGCACACTTGAAATAATCTCCCGCAAGCTCTATTTATAAACAATTTCGCCAAAGTTCTGCCTTAAATGCGGGGACATAAGGTGTAGCTACAGTAGGTGAATAGCAAACTTTTGTGCGAAATAGTATCAAGAATGTGCCTATTGAAATGAAATCTTGAAACACCAATTTTTTTTCTTTTCTTTTAATTATTAAAATTGTTTAATGACATAAATATAAGTATTTCTTATGGATACATACATGTAGGTCTCGACACTTATATATACTTGAAATGGTGAATCCACCATAACAAGAGTTATTCAAAAGCTTATAAGTTATACTTAAAACCTGATATTGACTTCAAGACCACAATCAATAGAAATTAAACTTATTCCCCTTTCCGTAGATAGCTCATTCATCAAAAACGGAGTTACCGTTTAAAAATTATGACCATTTTAAATTCATTTGATTTACTAGCAAAGTGCTTGAAGGGGATCTTTTGTGACTTAATTTAAATCTGCTTAGGCACACCCGTTTTGAGCAAATCTTATGTCGTTTGAAAGGTCTAATCCCATACTATCAATACCTATTTTCATATTTAACCAAAACGAAAGACACACAAAGTTATAGCCTTTCAAAAACAGCTCAGGCACGTTTCTGGTTGCTGAAACAATTGCTCAAAAACAGAAAAACAGCCTTGACCGGCTGTTTTACGATCCATTTTGAACCACTTTTCTTTGGACAACCCTAAACACATACTATACCATTTTAAAGCCCTTAGAGTCTACTTTCCAACCAAATAAGCCACTATCTAGAACTGAACCATTGGGAAATTACAAACCTTCAAATTAGGTCTGAAAGTCATTTTTAACTTTTTTTCCCCAAAATGGACGACTCTCAAAAAGACAAAAACTCAACATTAAAACACCGAAACTTTCAGAATTAATCAAAATAATATTCTTGACTTGTTTGATTTGTTCCTTTCAAAATTCGGGCTCAAACGGGCCAACTACGCATTCTATGACTTAACAAGACTTTAACTAACTACATTTGCATCCAGCGACCACCACTTATGCCATAAAAGTGCAGATCATATTTTTAATATATTTGGGACATGCCGGACTCAAACTTAATATTTAGCTCATGGGACGACCTGAATGGGTCTTTACCCAACTAGCGTACAAAACAGGTAAAAGACGACACATTTCATTTTACCAATTGCATGTCCACATTCCTTTTTTATTATAGTAATACATATTGTTTTGCAGAATTGACACAACAACATAAACCCATACATTGGATACAAAGACATGTTTTTTTACAACAAACCACAAAATGACGCAATAGTGCATTACTAGCTACTCTTTTTTCATTTATGCGCAATTTACTTCAAGTGATGCATCAACTCGGCAATTTAAAGAAATTACAATATTATACATTCCAAGTAAATCCACACTAAGCTTCCTTGCCTCTTCCTTTCTTTGATCTTTCTTAACACCCGAGCTACTTGCATGTGCCTATTAAAATAAAACAACTAGAAGGGAATAAGCACAAAGCTTAGTGAGCAATATAAGCGTTAAACAAGTAACTTAACAACATATTATCAATGGCAAAAATGGGATTTACAACTCTTATCTTGCAACGGATCCGTGCATATAAAAACTTAGCACATAACAACTTAAATGTGGCAATAAAGTTAGAATATCCCCATGATGCAAACAAATACTATGGTTAATCACAACACATGTAACATAACTATCATATGACTATATGACACCTCGGGATCATATAGTCTCAACTTAATTGTCCCATGACTATATGACACCTCGGGGTCATATAGTCATCTAAGTTGTCTAATCCCCATATTAGTCACCTTGGCCCGAAGTCCATAATATGACAACGGAGAAACATCACGTCCTTAGCACCTAGCAAACATCATATACACATCAACTATATACAATTAATCAAATAATATCATAAACAACTTCCTGACACCATTTTATCCATGCTAGATCCATTTGACTAGTTTTATTTTTTAAAGTCAAACTTAGTTACAACATCACTAGTTTCAACAATAATCTTCTTTATTAACTTATCACCCAAAATCTTAATCATCTTTATTAACATATAAATAATCTTTCTACACTAACAAATTGGTGGGCTATCTTTATTTTATTGAAATCAAACTTTTTCATAATTGCTATTTTAAACATATATCAAAATTCAATTCATGTCTTTACCTAACATCTAAAACAACACTTGCTATGTTCATACTATTATTTCATAATAAAAACCCACAAATTATTGGCTTAACTTCATCATAACTCATAATCATAATCACCCGCTAAAATCAACCCTTTCAAAAATCATTTTAATAATAAAAAACGATGATCTCCATGTTGGAATGTGATCACGTTAAATAAACGCATGTCCGGAAATTATTTAAGCCTACGGGGTCACACAAAATGACACATGTACTCTATGTAATTAATTGATATGTTAAATGTAATATATTGATTAATATGGTCACGAAATGATTAATAAGCATTTGTTAAAAGTTAAATATATATGTTTATTAATTAAAAGGACTTAATTGTGAAATTAGGAATTAGTATTGTTTCCTAATTCCTAATGGGGGGGGCGAAAATTCCAAGAGGGTTTTAGGCCTTGACTTAACTTGCCCATCAAGTTAAAAACCCTATCAATTAAGCCTATAAATAGAGGGTTAAGTTAAGGGTTTTTTAATATGTTGTTTGTGAGGTAAAACCCAAAACTAATTCTCTCTTTCTCTCCTCTCTTTGTTCGATCGGCCAACAAGAAGAAAAAAGGGTTTTTGGTTCTTAGCTAGGTTCGACTTTAGGGGTATTACACAATCGGGTTTGTGAGTTCGTGATCGGGTACTAGCATACATCATAGGGGTGTCAAGTGTGCGATCGTAGAGAGTTTTACTTTAAACCCTAACTAATAATAATCATATTATTATTAATTTTATTGGAAGCTTACGCTAAAAGGTACACTTTCAATTCCCTACTTTGTTAATTAATATTATTGCATATACGTTTCTTTCCGCTGCGTACTCGTGATTATTTATTTGATAATATGCTTATACTCTAACAGTGGTATCACGAGCCTAATATGTGATATATTAGTTACAAAGTTCAAAACTTGAAGGGGGGTTTAGGGTTGGTTCGATTTAATTAGTAATTAAATATTAAAAATCGTTTTTTATTATTTATTGAACGAAATGCATTTTTGGTCCCTGTGTTATCACCTCATTTGCAAGACTCGTCCAAACTTGTGCAAAGTGGTGTTTTTGGTCCTCGTGATATCAACTTAGTGGCAATCTTAGTCCAAATAGACGAATCCGTCTATTTTCTACCGTTAAGGACATCATGTGCCCCTCACGTGAGGGGCAATATTGTCTTTTCATATAAACGAGGACTATTCTTGCAACTAACCCAAATACATATATCTTTTAAACCTTTTTTTATTTATTTATTTATTCTTTGTTTATGTGTATATATGTCTTTATCATCAAATAGCAATTTATTTTTACCGGATTTATTTTTTCTTTTTGAATGAGATCTGGGAATGAATTAGATTTGAGAATGAATTAGAAGGATATATGTATTTGGGTTAGTTGCAAGAATAATCCTTTTTTATATGAAAAGACAATATTGCCCCTCACGTGAGGGGCACATGATGTCCTTAACGGTAGAAAATAGACGGATCCGTCTATTTGGACTAAGATTGCCACTAAGTTGATATCACGAGGACCAAAAACACCACTTTGCACAAGTTTGGACGAGTTTTGCAAATGAGGTGATAACACAGGGACCAAAAATGCATTTCGTTCTTATTTATTTTAATTAATTTTGAAATTTTAATAAAAATAAAATTAGGGTTTTGTTTTTATTATTAATTCAACCTATTTCATATTAATGGTTAATTGAAACCCTCTATGCAAGTTTTGATTATGTGAATTGGCATGTTTATTTGATATAAATTGCATGTTTAATTGTATCTTTATTTAATGTTGTTAAATAGAAGTAAAAATTATAAGGAATTCATGCAAAATTCTTTATGATTATTACTTAGATATTTAGATATAAATTGCTTAGCTTAATGGTCCAATAATTAGGGTTAATTATTTGATAATTATGTGACAATGTGAATTTTTCGTGTGATTTTTCTTGTTTGACACCAGTTCACTAAAAAATTCATATAAAATCAACCGTAATGAGTTAGTTTTCCCTTTGGACTGTAGATGCACGACTCATAGGGCTACAACTTTGTAGTTCTGGTCGAACCCTGATTCGGACTGCAAATAGGTCTAAACTGGTCGTGAAGCTGCTAAAAATTTCCAGTCAGCATGTTTGAATGTAATTACTTGCTAATTGTTTGTTTAAAGGCTTACGCAATCAAGGTAACTTGATGTATGTGGTCCTCTTCTTTGAAGGGGGAGCCGAATTAGACATATACATTAACCATAGTGACCATGTTTAGGTGGCCCACCTTAACTCGTTGCATGATTAATTTGTTAATAGTTAGTAAGTTTATTATTTTGCTTATATTGTTATAAATGGTGATGCAAAATTGTTTTATTGAAAAGAATAAACTTGACTAAGAATTATCGAAATATGATTTTGTTTTAATAAAATTGGTGTCTTACAACCAAGAGATACACCGGCTCACCCATTTGAACAAACTCTAAGAGAGGTATAAGTCGGAGTGCGCTAGCCTTCTAAAGGAGCGAGTTTTTAATTGCGTATATCGCAAACCTTTGCTCCTGCGCTTCTTTGTGCGTTCAAATGGAGCTACCGAGCTCTTTTGTGTTGTTAAGACTTGATGTGTTCATAATTATACATATTTCCACATCGTTAATAAGCCGTTTTTAGAGTTAATTATGAGTTAAACGCATGAATATTCGATACTTTCATAGTGTTTGTGTGATTTCAGGTTCCAGGAGTGCAAAATGGTTAGAAATGGCTTTTAGACGACTTCTGGATGCATATAGAAGGTTCGAGGATGAGTTCGTGTGAAGACGAGATGGAAAATACAAGTTTAGTGATTTCTGAAGACATATGCGGCGCATGGGAGTTGTATGCAGCGCACAAAAAAAGAGATTTCGAGGCAGTAGCTTCTGACTTCATTTCATGCGGCGCATGAGATCTTCATGCGGCGCATAGCGGGCACCCAAATTTCTGAAAACACATTCCATGCGGCGCATGGAATTGCCATGCGGCGCATAGATTAGGTCGACAGAATTGGAACTTTCCTAAACCCTATAAATAGAAGACCAAAACCCTACCATTCGAGATCTTATCACTTATTTACGAAATTAGGGTTATTTTAGAGGGTTTTGCAGCAGCTTTTACGTCCTCAAAGGCTAAGGAGTTGTTCGTGAGATCCAAGACTTTCGATTACGTTTTCTTTGCTTTCTAGTTAGATCAAACACATTGGTACACTATGTTTCTCTTTTCAATTACTCTTTGTGTTCTGTTTTTGACTATGAGTAGCTAAATACTTCATCATCTACTGAGATGAAGTGATATTATTGAATGATGGTTGCATATTTATATTATTCAAGACGATTTGATTTAACGTTATGTCGTGATCTTAGCTTATTAATTCTTTATCATTTATCTTTTGATTTTGGATAGATCTTGCTTAATCTCAGTGGTAACTAGGGTTGGGTAAGAGATATTTTGATTGCTTAGGTATAAGTAATTGCTTCTATGACGGGTACGGTAGAAGGGAATCAATAGGTAATAAGAATTAACGGGTTAATGGTTGGGTACAATCAATAGGCATAATTGTTATCTTAATAATCAAAAAATTAGTTAATTAGTGAAGTTATAAGAGGCGTCTCGGGGTACCGGTCTTAAGTAATGGATCTAGTTGATTAAGGGAATTAAATAAAGTAACAAACTTGACGGGTACGGAGTGAGTCTTTGTTTGGTTCTCGATTATAAGTCGTCATATTTGAATTGGTCTTTCAATTAAAATGCAACCTGAATTTGATGTATCATGGAGTCGAAGTAGATGACCTTTTAATATTATTGTTTCTGATAAATCCTTTTAAGTTTATTTAGTTTTTCATTTTAGTTTTAATTTAATTTTCAAAACAACTGACGAGGATCATAAAACCTAAAAGCATTTTGAACTACTTAAAACTCGCTTATTTCTTATACATTCCCTGTGGATTCGACCTGGACTTACCTTTGAACTATATTGCAAACGAACGGGTACACTGCCCGAGAGTGTGTAGTAATCAGTTAATCGGTATTTCTTGTTTATAAATTTTAAAACTAGATTTTCACACATCAAAGTTTTTGGCGCCGCTGCCGGGGATTGTTTTTAGGATTTTAGTTTGAGATTTCGTAGTTCGATCCTTTCTTGTATTCATTTGCAAGAAAGTTACTTGTTTTCTAGATTAGTTTTTCATTTTAGTTTTTAATTTTCTGTTTTTAGTTATTTGTGTAAATTGGTGCGTTTTACGGTTTTCTTGTCTCTGTTTTCAGGTTTAGGTAGTTCATGAACAGGAGGTCTTCTGGTTTACCACTAGTGAGCCCTCAGTCTAATCCAGGAAAAACCAAGAAACGCGGAAGGAAACCAAGTCAAACCGTACCCATTACACCAATAAAAATAGGTTCACCGTCGAATAGCGGTGATTTAGAAGTAAAAATAGGGGATAAACAACCAACTCCGCCTAACTCACCGTTTAATTCACAACCGAACTCACCCATGGGAGAAGAAATTCACCGTTTCGATAGGACCATAGGAGAGAGTGCTCGAGTCATTGCACCTAATAGGGGCTCGGCCATTCGACCTCCACCCACTGCAGCAAATTTCAACGTCAAAGGAAATCACTTGGATCAAGTTGAAGCAAATCAGTTTGACGGGGTATTGAAGTGGGATCCGTATGATCATATTGAGAAGTTTGAGAAGGTGTGTAGGTTGTACAAGTATGGAGAAGGGCAGGAGCCATATGTCAAGCTTGAGTTGTTTCCATTGTCGCTCACAGGACAAGCAGCCGATTGGTATGACGATCTCGAGGAGAACATTTTCGAGACGTGGGATGAGTTAAGAGAAGCCTTCATTGAGCGGTTCTTTCCGGCTCAATTAGTAGAGACGTTGAAGCTTGAGATTAGGGCGTTTAAGCAAGGGAAGGACAAGGATATGGTTGATGCTTGGAAGAGATTGAAGGAATTGCTGAGAAAGTGTCCCGGGCATGGAATTATGAGCACATTCTTATTTTCTTTAGGGGTTTAGATCGCCGAACTCAGAGGGAACTAGATTGGGCGTGTGGAGGTAATATCAATAATGTTACTTTCAACGAGGCCTACAAGATTATGGAGGACATGGTCAAGACTAGTGTGACTCGAGAGGCGGGTAGGACTAATCCGGAACCTAGTAGGACAATTAGGAAGAATGTGGCTTCGGGTTGAAAGTAGTGGAAATGAAGAAGTAGTGAAGGTAATTAAGGAATTATCGGATAGGATTGATAATAGGTTTTCTATGGTTGAAAAGGACTTGAAGACTGCAGTAGAAGGATGTGATCATTGTGGTGGCATGCACTATACAGAGGATTGCGAGTGTGCACCTAAGGAGGACGCTAATTATGTTCAAAATCAGTACCAACCTCCTTATGCCTCTCGGGGGCTGTTTCAACGTGGTAACGACTACCCACGACGGTTCCAAGGTAATTCTAACTTCAATTCTAAGTTTAATAATGCAGGAAGTAGCCGAAACACGTGGTTAGGAACTGTCCAACCACCTCCATTAGGGGCTGGTCACGCGACATCATAGCCTACCGTTGAAGATCCGAATGCCGAACTTAGGGATCTAATGAAGAAGTTCATGGGTGAGCAGGAGTAGAAGAATGATCAGTACCGAATCGACATTACAACCTTGAACGAGAAGATGAATCTCAATATCAAGAATCAACAAGCGGCTGTAAAAGACTTAAGTGTTAGGATAGATAGGTTGAGCAATTCAAATCGACAGCAAGGAGCTTTGCCAAGCAACACTCAGCCTAATCCTAAGCCTTCAGGGTCGAATGATCAAGGTCAAAAGTACCAACCACCAATTGGTAGAAGTGAACACGTTAATGTGATTGTCACTCGATCCGGTAAGGCCTATGACTCGCCTGAACCTAGTTCTAGTACTCCTAATGTTTCTGGGCAGGTTGATGATGAGGAAGAAGAGGAGAGAATCGACGAGGAGATAGAAGTGGAGCCAAATCCAGCCGTGAAGCAGCCGGCCGATCCAACTCCACCGGTTGATAAACCGACAGTTGTGAAGCCTGTCGTGAAAGCCTACCAACCAAAGATTCCTTTCCCTCAACGATTGAGAAAGGAGAAGCTTCAAGAGCAATATGGTAAGTTCTTGGATATGATTAAATCCGTTCATATTAATGTCCCTTTGGTTGATCTCATTTCAGGTATGCCAAATTATGCTAAGTTCATCAAGGAGCTTGTAACGGATAAGAAGAAGTTAGAGGAAGCCAAGGCGACTTTCCTCAACGCCGAGTGCTCAGCCGTAGTCAAGAATAAGCTTCCTCCTAAGCTTGAAGACCCAGGGAGTTTTCTGATTAAATGTTCTTTTGATAAGTCTTTTAGTTGTGATGCATTAGCCGATCTAGGAGCTAGCATCAATTTAATGCCTTATTTTGTTTATCGTAAGTTATCTTTAGAGGCATTAAAACCACTCAGATGAGCATTAGGCTTGCCGACCATTCATTTCAGTATCCCATGGGAATTGCTGAAAATATGTGTGTTAAAGTAGGTCATATAGTTTTTCCGGCTGATTTTGTGATCTTGGAAATGGAAGAGGACACCAAGGTGCCTCTAACTTTAGGCCGACCATTCTTGTACACAGCCGATGCTATCATCCGTGTTAAGGATAAGATCATTTCGTTAGGAATAGGAGATGATAGAGTTACTTTTGCCATTGACAAAGCATTGAAACACCCTTACTCTTACGATGATTCTTGTTTCAGGATTGATGTGATTGAAGATGCTTTGGAGATGGAAATTCTGGAAATTTTAGGGATGGAAATGATTGAAGCTCTAGTGGCAAGTAGTGAAGAAGTTCATGAAATGGAAGAAGAAGAAATGCAAGAGATTATGGCACTAAGTATGGATGAAACACCACCGGAAGATGAGACTTTTGAGGAGATCGATAGGGATGGCTTGAAGATGGAGACCTCGGTGAAGAATCCACCAACTGATTTGGAGCTTAAGCCGCTTCCCGAGCACTTGGAATATGCATTCCTCGAAGGTAAGTGTTTTCTTCCAGTTGTCATTTCATCGTCACTTTCGGATGATGAGAAATTTAGGTTAATGACTGTCCTTAGGTCTCATAAAAGGGCCTTTGCTTGGCGTACAACTGACATACCCGGAATAAGCCCCGAATTTTGCAAGCATAAAATCAATTTAAATGAAAATTTTAAACCGGTTGTTCAAAGACAATGGAGGCTTAATCCGAATATGAAAGATGTTGTCAAGAAAGAGATAATTAAGCTATTAGATGCGGGTATTATTTATCCTATCTCTGACAGTCCATGGGTTAGTCCGGTACATTGTGTACCAAAGAAATGGGGGATGACAGTAGTTACCAATAACCGAAATGATTTTGTTCCAACTAGGACGGTTACCGGGTGGCGTGTTTGTATTGACTATAGGAAGTTAAATGATGCAACCCGTAAGGACCATTTCCCTTTACCTTTCATTGACCAAATGCTCGAACGGTTAGCCGGTAACGAGTATTTTTGTTTTCTTGACGGTTTCTCCGGGTACTTTCAAATAGCCATTGACACCAATGATCAAGAAAAGACCACTTTTACATGTCCCTTTGGTACCTATGCCTACAGTAGAATGCCTTTCGGATTATGTAATGCACCCGCCACCTTCCAAAGGTGTATGATAGCCATCTTTCAAGACATGTTAGAGACTTCCATGGAGGTTTTTATGGACGATTTTTCTGTTTTTGGTAATTCTTTTGATACATGTCTAACTAATTTAGATAAGATGTTAAAAAGATGCGAGCGGGCTCACCTAGTGCTTAATTGGGAGAAATGTCACTTTATGGTTAGAAAGGAATTGTTTTAGGACATAAAGTGTCTAGTTTAGGTATAGAGGTAGATAGAGCCAAGATAGATGTTATTGCTAAGTTACCTCCTCCCACCAATGTTAAGGCCGTTAGAAGTTTTCTTGGACATGTCGGTTTCTACCGTAGGTTTATTAAGGACTTTTCTAAGATTACTAGACCCATGACCCGTTTGCTTAAGAAAGATGTGCCATTCGAGTTCAACTCGGATTGTCTTAAGGCATTTGAACTTCTCAAAGACCGTTTGACTCACTCACCCATTATGGTTTCACCCGATTGGTCTCAACCTTTTGAATTAATGTGTGATGCTAGTGATTATGCCGTAGGGGTGTTTTAGGACAAAGAGAAGGTAACCATTTCCGACCCATTTACTTTGCTAGTAGGACTCTTAATAGTGCTCAACAGAACTATACCACCACCGAGAAAGAGTTACTAGCGGTTGTTTTTGCTTTTGATAAGTTTAGGTCGTATTTAGTGCTTAGTAAGACCATAGTTTTTACCGACCATTCAGCCCTTAAGTACTTGTTTTCTAAACAAGATGCTAAACCTCGTCTCATTCGTTGGATTTTGCACTTACAAGAGTTTGACATTGAGATAAAGGATAAAAAAGGGGCTGAAAATTTAGCGGCCGGCCATCTAAGTAGACTTGAAGATCCTCACCGGGAGGAACTTCGGGAAGGAGATATAGATGATGCCTTCCCCGATGAGTATTTAATGAGTATTAATGATGCTAATCTTCCATGGTATGCAGATTTTGCTAATTATCTTGTTGCAGGTATCATTCCTAAGGGATGGACACATCAACAAAAGAAGAAATTCTTTTCTGATGTGAAGAACTATTTTTGGGATGACCCATTTTTGTTTAGAATGTGTGCAGATGGAATGATTAGGAGATGTGTTTCCGGAGCTGAAACCCAGAAGATCTTGGATGATTGCCACTATGGACCCACCGGAGGACATTATGGACCATCCATTACGGGTAAGAAAGTGTTTGATGCAGGTTTTTATTGGCCAACAATCTTTAAGGAAGCTCAAACGCTTGTGGAAACTTGCAAGATTTGTCAACTCCAAGGTAACATTTCTAAGAAGGATGAAATGCCTCAACAATTTATTCAGGTATGCGAAGTTTTTGATGTTTGGGGTATCGATTTCATGGGACCTTTCCAGCCTTCACACAAATGTCTTTACATTTTAGTTGCGGTTGATTATGTGTCGAAATGGGTCGAGGCTAAAGCCTTGCCAACTAATGATGCCGGGGTAGTTATAGGTTTCTTGAAGCAATTGTTTAGTAGATTTGGAGTCCCTAAGGCCTTAATAAGTGATCGTGGGACTCATTTCGCGAATCACCAACTTGCTAAGGTGTTAAAGAGGTATGGTGTTCACCACCGTTTCTCGACTTCTTATCACCCGCAAACGAGTGGCCAAGTAGAGAATACTGTGAGTCCCAAATATAGATGATTAACTAAACCCGACTGGCAAGTACAACTAATCTTGATGGACAAGTTAAGTTTACGATCCAGATATGGATAACAAGAAACAATTGACTTAAAGTAAAATGCAAGAACTAAATGGCATAAACTATATAAAGATATATATATGTATAATCAAGTATGTAGCATTGAGACACGTTGTTTTCTAATGTATTTGATTTATTGATGTATAAACAAATACAAGGATTGTTGCGGAACAAAGATAAACACCCAAGTGTAAGTATCTAAACAATCCTGAAAAAACAAGTGATCTAAATAACTTGGAAATACTCGTAAGTTTACTTAGAGTATATCTCACAAGTTGCAATGCTAAGGTTTCAAGCCGTTTGCAAGTTGTGAGAAGACTTTGTATTTATAGACCAAGTCCATGATGACATGGACAAGATCGTACAAAGTAGTTGTGAGCATTTAAGGAATTAAACTATAATTCCTTACATGCTTGTACTTGGAAGAGTATATAAGTCAGTTGATGTGACTTATAGTACTAGGTTCCAAACCTATACTTGTACCTTTTATTTATAGATAAATCTATTAACTGGATAAAGGTATGTAAAGTAAAAGTCTTCCTCGTAATCAGTGTAAAGTGTTGTAAATACTTTTACACTGAGATGCTTCAGTCTTCGATCTGGTAGAATCACTCTTTTGCTCGCTTCTGAGATGATTCTCTTCTTCATACTTCAGTCTTTGACTTCAGAATGAATGCTTCAGATTTATCTCGATCTGAACTGAAGTGAAGCTTCAGTGAAGTAATTCTGAGACGGCTCAGAATTCTGTACAAACATTTTCACTGAACTTCAAGCTATTTCTGAACAAATTATACTTGGTCGATTTTCGACCCAACAAATTCCCCCTATTTGTTCTGAAATAGTGCATGCATCTCAGACTTCTATCTATACATGTTTGTAAGTCTGAAATGCAAGTTTTTGTTTAAGTTGTAAAAATTTTCTAAGTACATCTTATAGATCATTGATGTCTCAGAATTTTACTTGTGGTTTTTCTACTTAAACTTACCATCTACTTATTGGTTACATTTGCAACATATATATACAAACTGAAATGTTTGTTACAAATGTAAATATATTACAAGTACATGATAAACTGAAAAAGGAACTACTTCTTGGCAGGCCTTGAACCAGAAGGTGCTTCAGTAGGTTTCCTCTTCAGTGGAGAATGATCCTTTTTTCCAAACAATCTGCTTTCAATTTCTACCTTAGCCTGCATCTTTTGTTGAATTCTTGATAACCATGCACCAATCAAGGCAGATTTAGGCTTCCCTTCAGAATCTGGATCATCTCCCTATGCTCAGAAATCCCAAACTCGTGCACTGAAACCTGATGGTATTCTTCGGCTGCCCTTCCTTCTCTTTTAACAACCAAGTCAAAAAGCTTCAATCCATCAGCTTTTGTTACTTCCATATCAACTATTTTGGCTGAATGAGATCGATGCTTCATATAATGTTCATATTGATCCCTTTCATGTTTTCTTTCAATTTCAATAGCATCATCAGACATTGGAGAAGATAAGGGCAAGGCCCCAGTGGTGGAAGAACCTAAAAAGAAAGACTCTAAGGGTTCTGGTTTGGTGGTTGGTGAAAATGTTGATGAACAAGGTTATCCACTTCATGATCCTATGCTGATAGCAAGAAATTAGAAGCTTTGCAAAAGCAAGTTTCTAATCAATTTATTATGTGGGGAGAAAATAAGGAAAGAGAAAGGGTTCAACATCAGAAAATGGGAACCCTTGATCATATTGATGCTGCAGCTCTTGGTCTCTCTCTGGAAAGATATCTAAAGATCAAAAATGATCCAAGAGTGCAGAATCGGATTTGAGAAGGAGTGAAATTCTTTGGCCATGTGGCAGATGTTTTCACATCACTCGATGGAGTATATTTAAAATTGATGAGCGATTTGGGTTGTGAAGAAGATGATGATTTAGACATTTTTAAGAATCGAAAGTTGAAAGTGAAAGGAATATGAGGAGTTAAGGAATTTGAGAGTGAATAAGAGAGAGATTGATGATTGGAAAGTAAATGAAAAACGAAGTAAATGAAAGAATGAAAAGGAATTTGAATTTAAGATGGAATATAAATTGATTTTCCAATTAAAAACAATTTCTGGGGTCAAGTCCGCATTTAATGCAGAGACGTTTGAGTGACCCCACCCTGCAACACTTTTTCAGAAAAAGTACTCATTTCTTTTCCTTTTACGGTGCAACTTGTGTGACACATAAGCATGACCAACGTAAGTTAAAAACATAGTATGCAGTAGGTCACGTGTACACACAATTGACCAAGTATCAAAAATATCTTGAAAGGTTTGTATTTCAGTGATGACAAAATAAATTCTGAGCATGGTCAGTTCCAAAGAGATCTGAACCATCTCAGTTAATAAAATTCAACTGAAATATTTTTGATTTTCTGAAGTGCTTCAGTTAAATACATTTTTCTGAGTAAAAGGTTCCCCCTCAAAAATGAAGGTTTATTTTAAAGTTAGAAAAATATTTAACATTCCCCCCTGAAGTGATGATCCATGAATTAATAAGTGCCAAGATAGTATCACAAAGGCGTTCGATAGATAGGCGAGCAAAAATTACATGGATCGCTCAGACTGGTGAACCAGATCAGTGTCACTGAGGCGTTCATAACAAGATTACCAGTCTAAGGATTTAACATACCCAACTCACTGACCAGATGTTTAAAGGTTTTGACATCTAAAGGTTTTGTAAAAACATCAGCGAGTTGCTTATCAGTGGGAATAAAGTGCAATTCAATATCTCCTTTCAGAATATGATCACGAATGAAATGATACCTGAGATCGATGTGCTTGGTTTCGAGTGCATCACAGGATTGTGAGATATGGCAATGGCACTAGTGTTATCACAAAAGATTGGAGTCTTTGTGTAAGTAACACCATAATCAGTCAGCTGGTTTTTCATCCATAGAATCTGAGCACAACAACTTGCTGCAGAAATATACTCAGCTTCTGGAGTGGATAGTGATACTGCAGTCTGCTTCTTACTGGTCCAGCTTACTAATTTGCCACCAAGGAAATGACACCCTCCAGTGGTACTTTTCCTGTCTATCTTACAACCTGCATGATCAGAATCTGAATAACCCATTAGATCTAGACTGGAGCCTTTGGGATACCAAAGACCCAATCTGGGGACACCCTTAAGGTATCTGAAGATCCTTTAACAGCATTTGCATGTGCTTCTCTGGGATCAAACTGAAATCTAGCACAAAGGCATGTTGCAAACATTATGTCTGGTCTACTTGCAGTTAAATACATCAGTGAACCAACCATACCACGATATTTTGTATGGTCCACTGGTTTTCCATGTGGATCAGAATCCAAAGATAATGGAGCAGAAATAGGAGTATCTTTTGATGAGACTGAATCAAATTGATATTTCTTTAATAAATCTCTGACATATTTTTCTTGGTTTATGAAAATACCATCTTCAGTTTGTTTTACTTGAAGTCCCAGAAAATATGTCAGTTCACCCATCATACTCATTTCATACTCAGAAGACATGATTTTAGAAAAATTTTCACACATCTTCTCATTTGTAAAACCAAACACAATATCATCAACATAAATTTGTACTAAAAGGATATCACTTTTATCATGCAATATGAACAAAGTATTATCTATTGTACCACGTTTAAAACCATTTTTAAGAAGATGTTTAGTAAGAGTATCATACCAGGCTCTGGGTGCTTGTCTCAGACCATATAAGGCTTTGTTCAGTCTGTACACCCAATGTGGTTTTTCTTAATTGATGAATCCTGGTGGTTGATACACATAAACGACTTCTTCTAGTTCTCCATTCAGGAATGCACTTTTGACATCCATTTGATAGACTTTAAACTGATGATGAGCTATAAAAGCTAAGAATATTCTGATAGCTTCAAGTCTAGCAACTGGTGCAAAAGTTTCATCAAAATCTATTCCCTCTTCTTGTGCATATCCTTTTGCAACAAGTCTTGCTTTGTTTCTGATGATATGACCATCTTCATCCATTTTGTTTCTGAAGACCCATCTTGTCCCAATTGGTTCCTTCTTCAGGGTACTGGGACAAGGAACGAGTTCCCATACATCGTTTCTTTTAAACTGGTTGAGCTCATCTTGCATGGCTTCAACCCAGCTTGGGTCTTGCATAGCCTCGTCAATCTTCTTGGGTTCAATTAGAGATAAGAAGCTGACGTTTAAGCATTGATCGCTTGTGGCTCTTCTGGTCTGAACCCCTTTACTGGACTCTCCAATAATTTGCTCGATTGGATGTGCTTTTGTCCATTTAGAGTATTGACCAGGATGAACAATGATATCAGTGCAAGAACTTCTCTGAGTAACTTCAGGAGGAGCTTCAGAAAATACGTCTTCAGCTTCTTCTTCTTCCTGCAGATCATGACTTGCATCATGAAATTCTTCAGATTGAGGTTGCTCAGTGGAGCCTGATATCAGAGGAGAAGCAGCATGTACATCTGATCCAATAGTCAGTTCAGAAGGTAGTTTGAAACTGACTGGAGGATAAAATGGAATGTTGCTAGGCTTGTTTACTACTGGTTCTGAACGGAGATGTTCAGAAGCAGGTTCAGGTGACTGATCAGTTTCAGCAATAGGATCAGAATCACCAAAACTTATTGGACTTTCTGAGGGTGGTACAGGAATGGAATTTTTAAAGATTGCAGAATTGGATTCATCAAAGGTAACATGAATTGACTCATCAACCTTTTCAAGTCTCTTGTTAAAGACTCTAAAGGCTTTGCGATTTGATGAATATCCTAGGAAGTATCCTTCATCAGCCTTTGCATCAAATTTTCCAAGCTGATTTGAATCATTCAGAATGTATACTGGACACCCAAATACATGGAAGTATCCAATATTAGGCTTTCTATTTCTGAGTACTTCATAGGAGGTCTTCTTGTGTCTTTTGACATAAACAGATCTGTTCTGAGTGTAGCAGGAAGTTGCAACAGCTTCAGCCCAGAAATTCTTGGGAAGACCAGATTCATTCAACATACTTCTAGCAGCTTCAATCAGCGTATGATTCTTTCTTTCTACAACACCATTCTGCTCTGGTGTGTGAGCTGAGGAGAAGTTCTGAGATATGCCAGTTTTCAGTGCAGAAGGACTCCAGAGTAGCATTTCTGAATTCAGTGCCATTGTCACTTTTGAGCTGACAAACTTTTCGCTTGTGCTTGAGCTCAATTTGTTTGATGAGAGCAATGATTTCAGCAGCAGCTTCACTTTTGGACCTGAGGAAAATCACCCAGCAGTATCTTGAATATTCATCAACGATAACAAGGGTGTACTTCTTTCCTGCTCTGGTCTGAACATTCACTGGTCCAAAAAGTCTATGTGAAGCATGTGAAGAGGTTCAGTTATACTAAAGCTTTGTTTTGTCTTGAATGAAGCTCTTTTCTGCTTACCCATTTCACAACCTGGACATGGCTTGTCTTTGTTGAAAGACATAGAGGGTATCCCATCAACAAGTTGTTTTCTAGACAACTTATTAATATTTTTGAAGTTCAGATGGGATAATCTCTTGTGCCACAGCCAGTTTGTGTCTTCATCTGCCTTTGAGTAAAAACATTGTTCAGTGGGAAGGATTCATATCAATGACATAAATGTTTCCCTTCCTTGGTGCAATCAGTACCACCTTTCCATCTCTGTTGAATATGGTGCCTTGTGAAATATCAAATAAAACCTTGAAGCCATCATCACACAGTTGACTGACACTGATCAGGTTATATTTCAAACCGTTCACATATGCAACACGTGTGAATTTGACTTGACCATTATTCACCACACCATATCCCTCAGTTTTTCCATTACCATCATTTCCAAAAACTATTGAGGGCCCCTCTTGCACCCTATATTCCTCTAGCAGGGTCTGATAACCAGTCATGGTTCGGCCAGCAGCACTGTCCAGAAACCATATATTCTTCTTTCGGTCTCCCTGCACACAAACAAAGATTAGTTCTTTTTGGGAACCCATCTTTGGATGGGTTCACTAGACTCTCCCTTAGTAGTCTTAGATTTCTTTGGTTCATAAGGAACAGAAGGATCAAAGGGGATTTCAGTCATTATTTCAGATGACACAAACATAGTTGGTTTGATGGGTTTTCAACCTTTTTCTTTTCAGATTTCTGCTTGATTTGCTTAGAAAAAGGTTTTGTATTTTGTTTAGGTTGAAGAGAAGGAGTTTCAACATTTTTTAAACGTGCATTACAACTCTGCACTTGTCTAGCCAATAGTTGAAATTGACTTTCTAACCTTAACAAAATTGATTCTTCATTAGACACCTGAGCCTTACCTGAATCTGAGGTAGATGGCTCAGTAGGGGAGAAGTTTTTCTTCTTCTTTAGGTCTTTAGGAACCTTAGATGAAGTCTGAGGGGATGGCTTTTTGGATTTAGCCTTCCTTTCTGAAACAGTTGTCTGAGCTGTTTCAGATTTACCCTCAGATTGTTCCTGGGCTTTATTAGTTACAGTTTTCTGCTTGCCAACTTTAGGAAAAATGATTTCAGGCTTTATTTCCTTTGGAAGTGCATCTAAATCAGTGATTATGGATGCCAAATGAAGATCACCAGACTCATATGCTGCTCTTTGTGATGCAAAAGTATTTTTAATTGCAGCATCTGGCCTTGGTGCTTTCATCCAAGATTTAATAATTGCTTGTTCTTTTTCAAGGATGGATTTTAATTCTTCCTTTTCCAATTCTAAAGTTGCAACCATAGACTGATAACTTTTTAGAGCCAAATGAACATCTTTCAGTTCTTTCAGTCTGGCATGACTGGCGTTTAGTTCAGAAGCATTATTTTCAAACATTTTTAGGCTTTCTGAACGCACTGTCTCAACAAATGAGATGTCAGCCTCTAAAAGAACCAAAAGGTCCAGTTTGTGTTCCTCATTCTTTTCAAAGCCAAAATTACTGACCTTTTTCATTACAATATCCACCCAGCGACCAGATTCAACATCGGATTTGACCAAATGACCTTGATCTTCTTGTGCCATGAAACACATGTCCCTAACTTCTTCTTCATCATCAGATTCTTCCCATTTTTCAGTTTTGGCAATCATACAACTGTTGCTTGAGTTGTCTTGTGCCAGAAGAGCCATATGTGCCTTTAACTTCTTATATTTGGCCTTATAGCTGTCATCAGATTTCTGAAAAATAGAATGGTTAGGAGCAGATTGTGATGATGATGGTTGACTAGATCTGCATTCCTTCATGAAATGTCCTTTCTTGCCACATTTAAAGCATTCAAGATTAGACTTGTCAATAGAAGCGCTGGAAGCAAAAGGTTTGCCAGCTCGATTTGATTTGGCCTTAAAACGATTGAACGTTTTAGCCAGCATGGCAACCAGATCATCATTGTCATCCTCATTACAATTATGAGTAACATTACCAGAGACACCAGTTTTTAACATTTCAGAAACCATCTTCTTCATCGAGTCAGAAATGTCACTCTCAGAAGATAGTAGAGCAGTACTATGTGGTTCAGAATACTGAACCATACCAGAACTGGTAGAAACATGATTCTTGGCATCCTGCTCAGCCAAAGCTCTCTCAGCTTTGTTCTCTTCAGTATATCTGAAGGCTCCATAAAGGGAAGCAAGAGTGTGACTGTGCAAAGTTTTGCCTTGTCTCAAGACCAAGATTAAATTTTCCCATTTAGAAGGTAAAATGTCACAAAATTTTTCCAACAAAATTTCTTTATCTTTGGTAACACCCAGGGCTTTCAGTTGATTTAACCAGATTTGTAAATCTGATGTAAGTTTGAGTTAAAGTTTCCCCAGGGACAGCAAAGAAAGACTCATATCTTTTGTTTAAAGCAACTTTTCTTGTGACAATTGTCTCATTTGTGCCTTCAAACTGTGTCATTAGTTCCTCCCACATTAATTTGGAATTTCAAGTAAAACAAGAGTGGGCATAAGGGTTTCAGGAACTGCATATAAAATCATATATTTGTAACTTAGTGTCAAGGTCTACAAGTCTATGATCTTCCTCAGACCAATGATCCTTCTCCTTAGGTGACTGCCTAGGAGTCCCATCGGTATTTCTGACAACAGTAGAAGCATTCATGGGACAAAGGGTCCTTCTTTTAAGATATCGGGTAAGTGTCTTTCAACACCAGCAATATACTTTAGCATGCATGCTTTCCATGTTTGAAAGTTTTCACTGTTCCCATCAAACTTGGGAACAGGATTATTTGGAAAGTGTACGTGTACATTATGAGATGGTATATTGTTGTTGATGACAGGGGGTGGAGTAGTGTTATTAGGGTCAGGACGTTCTTGTTGAAAGTCAGCCATCTATGCAGATCAAAGGTTAAAGAATTGATATAATTCAACCTTGCTGCTCTGATACCAATTGTTAGTCCCAAATATAGATGATTAACTAAACCCGACTGGCAAGTACAACTAATCTTGATGGACAAGTTCAGTTTACGATCCAGATATGGATAACAAGAAACAATTGACTTAAAGTAAAATGCAAGAACTAAATGGCAGAAACTATATAAAGATATATTATGTATAATCAAGTATGTAGCATTGAGACACGTTGTTTTCTTTCTGATGTATTTGATTTATTGATATATAAACAAATACAAGGATTGTTGCGGAACAAAGATAAACACCCAAGTGTAAGTATTAAACAATCCCGAAAAACAAGTGATCTAAATAACTTGGAAATACTCGTAAGTTTACTTAGAGTATATCTCACAAGTTGCAATGCTAAAGTTTCAAGCACTTTGCAAGTTGTGAGAAGATTTCATATTTATAGACCAAGTTCATGATGACATGGACAAGATCGTATAAAAGTGGTTGTGAGCATTTAAGGAATTAAACTTAATTCCTTACATGCTTGTACTAGAAGAGTATATAAGTCAGTTGATGTGACTTATAGTACTACGTTCCAAACCTATACTTTTACCTTGTACCTTTTATTAATAGATAAATCTATTAACTGGATAAAGGTATGTAAAGTAAAAAGTCTTCCTCGTAATCAGTGTAAAGTGTTGTAAATACTTTACACTGAGATGCTTCAGTCTTCGATCTGGTAGAATCACTCTTTGCTCGTTTCTGAGATGATTCTCTTCTTCATACTTCAGTCTTTGACTTCAGAATGAATGCTTCAGATTTATCTTGATCTGAACTGAAGTGAAGCTTCAGTGAAGTAATTCTGATACGGCTCAGAATTTGTAAAGTCATCACTAACTTCAAGCTATTTCTGAACAAATTATACTTGGTCGATTTCCGACCTAACACATACCATAGAGCTCTTAAACTTTCTCTGTAACACTTCATAGAAGACAACCCAAAGAATTGGTCTAAGAAATTAGATGATGCTTTGTGGGCATTTAGGACCGCCTACAAAACACCCATAGGAACTACACCATATAGGTTGCTATACGGTAAGACTTGTCATTTGCTGTTAGAGATAGAGCATAAGGCTTATTGGGCCCTTAATAATTGCAATATGGATTTGATCGAAAGTGGTGAATTGAGATTTTTACAATTGCATGAAATAGATAAACTTAGGTTGCAAGCATATGATAGTTCAAGACTCTATAAGGAACACACTAAGGTTTGGCATGATCGTAGACTTCGTAAGAAAGAATTTAAGGTAGGTGACAAAGTGCTTCTGTTCCTTTCTAGATTTAAGTTGAAACAACCTAAGTTGACCTCTAGGTGGACCGGACCATATGTCATTAAGCATGTTTATCCATCGGGTTATGTCGAATTGTTTAAGAATGATGGAGATTCGTTCATAGTGAATGGCCATAGATTGAAATTGTTCAATGAGGAAGAGAATGCCGAGGGAGCTGTAGTAGAGGAGCTCCCATTGTTTGATTTGAATGAGTAAATGATGATCGAGTCTAGCTAAAGACTCGTTAAAAAATTAAGCGCTTCGGGAGGCAACCTGTAACATTCATGATTTTTACCGTTTGACTGTGCATGTAATTTGATTAACTATTTCAATAAACGGAAATTTGGACATAATTGTGTACATTTATCTGTAAATTGGGCCAATTATAATGTCATATTTGAACTTCTAGAATTAGGGCCATATTAGCAGACTATGAAATTGGCCCAGTACATGTTATGGAAATTATATGATAGATGATAATTGAGTAACTGTGGTAATAGGAAAAACGTATATACGAAACCTTAAGTATAATGTACGGTTCCAACAGTGTCGGTGGAACAGTGTCGGTGAAACAGTGTCGGTGGAACAGTGTCGGTGGCTAGATGATAATTCCATTAATAGGACAAAAACCGACACAACCTTTATATTATATGAAATGATTTATCCATATTATGGATTTATAATAATTTATAAAAGTTGTACTCGTGAGTATTTTTGTTTATGTTATTAATTTCGGAATCAATTAACTAGCTAGATATATTGTACATACTAGTAAAATAAATATGCAATTGTGTACTTAAATTAGTAACTAATAAATATATAAATACATGTAATTGATTTATAACCACATAGATAAAAGTAATTATACTTATATAAACTAGTTACTACACTTAATTAAACAAATAATAATCAAGAATCAAAGTTTAGAGTCAACCAAAGTCAATTAGTCAAGTCAAGTTTGTGTTCTTGACATAAACCCCACACAAACTAACCAAGACTTGGATTATAGCTTGTAATCATGCAATGAACATGTTCCTACTGAATTCTAGTTTGTTTTAAGGCCAAAGTTTCAGCCATTACACTCAAGGATGAGTTGTAAACACATGATGAACACCTCATGGCCAAGGTGTGTGTTCTTGGCACTTAGTTGCAACCTTGGGCTATATAAGCAAGCATTTGATGATCATTCTATCATCCATCTCTGCTCTTTCCTCTCTCTCTCACATTCATAACAAAACAATCAAGTTCATAAAGTCTTGGGTTCATCACTTGAAGTTTCAAGTTGAATTTAAGGACTTTATAGGACTGAAATTTTCAGTCATCTTGCAAACATCATAGAAGATTCATCTGGACGAATTAGGAGACGAATCTTATATTTTTGGAAAGGTCCAAGTGTCAGTAAAATTTGATAAGAACGGAATTTCTTCTGGTTTTGCTCAGAAGAGTTCCAAAAATGACGATTTTCAGAACTGGTCTGATTTCTGACGAGGCTACAGGTTTGTTTTTGTAAAAATCATAACTCTTTCATTAAAGCTCTTCAAGAGCCAAACCTTACATTTTTGAAAAGGCCTTTGAGTGCCCAACAAATGTCTAGAACTAAGTTTTGTTGTATCTGGTCTTCTTGACTTCCCAAAGTCGTTGTCATAGTAGATGGCGCAAAGCTGGGAACATGCTGAAATTTCCCTATTTTGCACTTAGGCTTTGTGGTAGCTTATAAGTTGATCTTATACTTGTTCTAGGTACCCGGTACATTTTGAGCATAGTAAAGTACTTTGCAAAGTGTTTTGAGCTGTACTAAGATTAACTTGTCACGAGGATTATCTGCAGTTCTGATTTGCCACTACAACTAAGGTGAGTTTCGTAAACCCTCCCTACTCAATTGAGATTCGGGCTGAAAAGTGTACATGTATGTTTGATTGATTGTTTGATTTAACGTATTGACTTGTTGCTCGGTTAATTATGTTCTTTTATGAATACTTGTTGTTAAACGATTGTCGGTTGATTCACTTTGTTATGATATGGAACGAGATGTTAATTGTCTATTTGTTGATTGTTGATGTGATTACTTGTGGTTTAATGGCGCATTGTTTATCATGTGAGTCGCAACGGGTTACGATATATGGCGCATTGTTTATCATGTGAGTCGCAATGGGTTAACGATATATGGCGCATTGTTTATCATGTAAGTCGTAACGGTTTAATGGCGCATTGTTTGACAAGTAAGGCGTAACGGTTTATGTATAATGATATTGTACTTGATACGTTGATTGTATTGATTTGTGCTAATGTGAAACCTTTTAGGGTTTCTTTGGACATGATTAGATATTCTAATCCTCGCTTATCGTTAACGGTTGTTATCCCGACATACTTGTTTCCTGTTACTTGTCCCTACGAACTCACCAACTTTATGTTGACGCATTTTAGTACACTTTTCAGGTAATCAGGTTAATCAGAGACAAAATGATGATTATGTGCTTGCATTGCTAAGATTGGACTTGCTTCGGACTTTCTGGATCCGTGATCCTTATTTCCCTTTTATGGGTTATGCTTAGGATCAACTACTATCATTTAAACATTTTCTTTTAAATATTGATTGAGTGTGTATCTTTGATGGATGTGATTATTGTATTACATTTGAATAAGCTTGTAGATTGTTTCAATCTTATAAATGCATATAGTTTGACTCTACATAATTTCCATGTCGTGCTGTGCTTTTCTAAGTGATACCCCATGATTCTGCCATGTTGGGGTGTTACAGAATGGTATCAGAGCCATGGTTGTAGAGAGCTAGGTGGATTGACCTAGTCTATAGCCATTGCACCCACATTTCATATAGCATGCATGGTAGGAAATTTTGTGTGCACGTGAACTGTATGATGCATGAAAAATTGTTTAAACGGAGTTCGTAGGTTACTTATGATTTGATGACTTGATTGTGATGTGACAACTTGATGGACGTATATGATAGTGTCGGGATACACCGTGAATTGTGGAATTGTTGTGATAAACGTTGATGTGTGTGGAATCTTGGAAGTATCTATTGTTTGTCCCCCAGTAAAATGAAACGATGGCATTAATGGAGTATAACATTCGATAACCCTAGAGGCGCCTGATCAACAAATCTATGGTTATCCTATGTTATATAAAGTTAATGATCTCGTGGATTGCGCTTCGTGGATAAAGTATAGTAGGTAACCCGGTATGCTTAATGAGTGTTGGTTAGGTGGAGGGTTAGCCGCTGGTACACCCTGTATACATACCCGGCCAACACTTAGAGAACATATCGGAACCGAGTCTTGACATCCATTCAATATATTAACGGTGTGGAGGGTTAGCCGATGGTACACCCTGTATACAAACACTTTTAATGTGTCGAATGTTGAAGTTAAGATCCGGACTATACTTTACCCACCTTGTTATGACTTGACCCATTTATATTGTGTCGAATGATTCGTGATTGTATTATTAATTGTAAATTGTACGATTGATGAAGCCTTAGATTATTACCATGATATTATCCCTGAAGAGATAACTATATTCAAGCAATGATTTATAAGGACTTGATGTGGAAATTGTGTATTACTTGAAGGTCAATTTTGATATTCGAGTGTAGAATTGTGAGACTTAACTTGTTAATATAATACGTGTGTTCAGGAAAGATGGTTAGAACAAGAAGAGCTAACACTAACTATAGGCGTCAAAATGAGCAAGAGGAGCCGATAGCTCAAGAAGAAAAAAAAAAAAAAAAAAAAAAAAAAAAAGAATCTAGAATTCAAACAATG
>CM067167.1:191764395-191787403 GCA_034093135.1 Erigeron breviscapus | reverse complement strand
CGTTTAGATTAATGTAACGAGAAATAAAAAAATCCAACCAAAAAACCCCATTATGATTCGTGATTGTGGTCTTTCAAGCGCCCAAAACTGTTAGGACCAGTTTTGTAAACTGGCCAGTCTCCAGTTGCATGGAGAATAGAAGATTTGTCCAGAAATATATTGAAGTCCAGTTGCATCGTACAGTTAACGCAACTGAAGACTTCCTCCAGTTGAGAACTGACCAGTTAAGAATCATTATTATTCATTTGCAATTTAGATTCGTGTTCCTTGTTTTTCTGTGATTGGATTTTTGTGTTCTTGTATATATATGCAGAATTGCAGATGAGTGAATTGGAGTGAATTGGGTTTTAATTTGGATAGTAAAAGAATTGGGTTTTTGTTTTTTTTTTGCAAATCTGGTCCAAAAGCATTGAAAGGACGAATCTACCCCTCACGTGACACGCACGTGGGTCGAATAACGGAGGCATATGACGGAAAGTTAAAAATGGACCAAAATTGCGAAACTTTTCCATTTGTGGCACCAGAATCGCCACTTTGCAAATGTTTGGACCAAGATTGCAAATGGTATGATAACACAGGGACCAAAAATGCATTTCGTTCTTATAATTAAGTTATAATGTTTCAATAACAAACATACATATATATTTTAAATATTTTTATGATTTTAAAATTTTAATTAATATGTCCGGTTGAAACCGAGTTGATTAGCTAGTAAGATAAAAAAAAATTAAAAAAAGTTGTCCAATCTTGCTACTAAACTTGTACAGTTGTACATAGCATAGCATCTTAATTTTTAGTGTTATCAATATCTATATTTATAATTATATATTTCTATCTATACTACTCTCTATATATACATCCTAGTTAAAAATCACAATTTTGAAATATGCGGCATTACCGAAATATTCTTAATGATTAAATTACACCATATCTCTTATCTTTTAAAAAATCTCTATTAACTTTTTTATATCAATTAATTTTACATAAATTATTTACGTATTTGACGAGCCATCAACACCAATAGTTATTGATACTACCACTAATCGCCATTATCATCCGTTGCCACCGCTCGGAGAAAAATATATACATAACAACCTCTACATCATAATAGTATTAGAACGAAATGCATTTTTGGTCCTTGTGTTATCATACAATTTGCAATCTTGGTCCAAACATTTGTAAAGTAGCGATTCCGGTGCCACAAATGAAAAAGTTTCGCAATTTTGGTCCATTTTTAACTTTCCGTCAATATGCCTCCGTTAGTAGAGCCATGTGCCAAACATGTGATGGGTAGTTTGGTCATTTTAAACATACATGGACCAATATTGCAATTGATTAGGCTATTTTTATCTCTTCTCTTAACCCTACCATCACCATCAATCTTTCCAATTTCAATTTTTCCATATCTGGTTCTGTCTTCATCATCTCCAACATCATCATCAACAAAAAATATACATAAATATCATATACACTCCTTTAATTGCAGCTGACTAGAATAAAAAGAAAAATGTTAAAAAGTGAAAATGCTCTTATAGTGGCGATTTCGTATTCCATAACCGTCATCAGTTTTTTGATCAATTTCTTCACTTTTTAATTTTGATAATTGCTTTAATCAATTCATTTTTGTTCCATGATCCATCCATTACCCAATCATGTAGAAAAATGTTGGTTTGGTGGATGTCTTAATTTCCGATGCCACTTCAAAAGAAAAAAAAAGTAGATTCCGATCCATCCATTAAATCCTACAATTCATGCTAGCCAATCACGATATTCCCTCAGATCCACCACTTCTAATTCATATGGGTCCTTATTTGATGATTCTCAATTTGTAAACCAGCCGCCACCTTCAAAACCAACCGCAAGAGATGAACAGACGGCTCCGGCCACTTCTGTCTTTGATACGAACATGGAAGGGGCAGACAAGGGTGCGACTAAGAAGGATCTATCATCGGTTGATGCCCAGTTCGCTCAGAAGAAAGAACCCGATCGTTTTTGTGGTGAAAAACCCACCGAAAGCACTAAAAATGACACCACCGCCGTGGAACCACCATTAGCTGCCTCTGGGCATATGAGTCTGGAACGGATTCAACAGTACTTGTAGATGATCTAAGGTTGTATATTGATTGATTTTTGGGGGAACCATTTGATCGATTGATTTATGGGAGTGAAAAAGAAGTTAGATTGGATTTTTGGGGGAAAATAGGGGTGGTTGGGACAAAACGGTTTTTGTAAAGTTTTTTGGCAAAAATGGACCATTAGCATTAAATAGACGAATCTACCCCGCACGTGACACGCACGTGGGTCGAATAACGGAGGCATATTGACGGAAAGTTAAAAATGGACTAAAATTGCGAAACTTTTCCATTTGTGACACCAGAATCGTCACTTTGCAAATGTTTGGACCAAGATTGCAAATGTTATGATAACACAGGGACCAAAAATGCATTTCGTTCATAGTATCAAAAGTAATAGAGCGAATATAAATCATCAAGCTTGCCAATACACTAAAGATGGCGATTAGTACACGTGCCAAGAGGGGGGCACAAGTTGCTCTTTCATTTGTTGAGTGTTTAGAAATTTCAACTTTGTTTTCAACTTTGTTTTCAACTAATTTCCACTCAGCGATACTTTCAAAGGAATTGAGGAAACTCACCATCCTGTCACTTTATCAAATCCTCATCTTTTCATATCTCATTTTCCCCACAACCTGAAGTCTCACGCGCCTAAATTTTCTACCATGGGATTCCCTCTTCTTTTTCCCCCTTCTGTCTCAAGTGGATTACCCAGACCCGTTAGGGTAATCTTGGTCATTGGATAAAAATTAAAAGTCAAGATTCAAAGATAACCATTTAATCTTGGCCTTTAATTTTCAATCAAGGGTCAAGATTTTCCCAACTTAACTCAAGTTGAGGAAATAACTTGAGTGAATCATCTCCCGTTTGTTTTCAGTAATCAACACCCCTTTAGTGTTTATGATTTTAATTTGGGATCCTTTAAACAAAATTCGAGATATCTTGACCCTTAAATTAAATCAAGGGTCAAGAATAAAAATCATTTTTAAATTTTGATCTTTCATTTTAATCTAATGGTCAAGATTCTTAACTAATAAACTAGACAACATGTAAAAATCTATAGATTAATCATATACATAATACTTATATGGGAAAAACATTTTGTATATAATTTTAAGGAAAAGTTATATGTGAAATAATTTGTATCATATCATTAGCGTGAATATGATTATGATTATGATTACCAAGAGTGTTGTACGTGCTTAAAATCATTAAATTAGCAGATCCTTATCTATCAGCAAAAATAAGAACGATAATTTGACATACAATAACTAATTGTATAGCGATTGTAAATTTTAGCTTACTTACAAATGTAATGCGAATTTAACATCTTAAAATGAAAATATAGAAATAGTCTAAACTTTCTTTTTTTCTTTTTTTGCAAAGTGAGTTTCGATTCAGACATACTGGATGCAATTTTAACCAGATATTTCTAGACCTACAACCTCCTCCTCATGAAAAATACCTTTAAGATGAGAACCCAAGACTCGAACTCGAGACCTTGGGTAAACTCACCACCGGTGCCCACATAATGGATATAGAAAATACCCCTGACCACTGAGGTTTAAACTAATTATGATAATTTAGTAACTGATATAATACAATAGCTAATGATATGGTCCGAATCCAAATTTAGTAAAGCAAATTTAGTAAAAAGTTGATGTAGGTAACCCAAAAAAGAGAATTGATAAAATTCAACGTGATTAAAGATGTGACATATTGCTTCATCATCAGACAGATTTTTTTTTTTAAAAATTATCTTTGAAATTTTATAACTTTAACGACACGTTTATTGGTTGTAAATGTAATCTAATTTTTTGTTCTTAGTTTCTCAAAAAATAAAATGAGTTTTTTATTTTTAGAAATAAATGAAAATTTTGAAATCTTTATCCCTATATCTATCTCTATAATAAATAAAGAATGATTGTTTTTACAAATACTTTTGGAAAATTTATTATAAGGCAAGTCCATATTTTTTCTTAGAAAACTTTTTTTTAAATTATGATGTCATATGATTTTTAAAGTTTTTTAAAAATTTCTAAAAATAAATAACCTCTTAGATGCTTAGTAAAAATCCTAATCATTTATTGGAATGAAATGATTTTTGTTTATTTATAAGTTAACCTTATATAAATTATTATATTATTGTATCAATAACAAACGTTACCCCGGTTGATTAGCTAGTACATTATAATTTTAAAATACTATTCTTATTTTCCATTTCATAAAACCAAAAAAAAACATGTTAGAGATATGAGAAAGAGGAGGAGGAGATGGAAAATGAAAATGAAAAAACAATAAAAAAAAGTATTTTAAAGTTTTCGATATAAAAGTGAAAACAGTTGTTTTCTATTTTATTGAAAAACTATTAAACAGTGTTTTCTATTTTCTTGAAAAACTATTATTAAAACGTGTTTTTTGTTTCCCATATATTTTTGAAAAAAAAAAGTAAAAAACTAGGGGTGTTTTTAGCTACCAAACACACCTTAATGTAATTTTCAATTTCCATTTTAGAAAATTAAAAAACATGTTAGAGATGCGAAGGGGTGATGTTGCGTTTTGTTTTGAGAAACAAACTTTTAATTATAAAAAAATACAACACTTGTTTTAAATTTATAAAAGTACAAGTGAATATCTCAAACTAAACACACACTTACGAGCTAGTAAACCCGATCGAATGTAGATTGTAACACCCAACATTTAAAAATACGGATTTCCAAAAATTTTTCACCTAACGGTGTTAAAGAATGCGGAATATCATTTCAAAAGTCCAAACCATAAAATCCAGTTTGGTCTGTTCATAAAATAGAAGGTGTTACTCGTCACATCATCAAAATAGTATAAATGGAAATCCTACGGTTGTCCAACATAACACAACCGTATACAAGTCATATCAAAACATAATAGTCATAACGAAATCAAATGTCTAAAAGGAGCAGCAACTATGGGTAACTAATAGCATCTTCAAGTATTCTACCCATGCCTCGCTCATTATCCATCAACACACTCTAGTTTGCTAAACCTGAGGGGACAACACATTTCAAGAAACAAATGTTAGCTAACGAATTAGCTAAATAAGATAACACTAAGTTAATAAAAAGTTTGTCCAATTAAAACTTGGTAAAGCAGCTTTTCATATTAAAGACACATTTCGCATATCATCACATACATATCATAGCATCAACATCTTTCATGGTAGGATTAACCATCCTAAATGTGCCTAATCATCATTTCATCATCACATATCATCACATTAGGTGTGACATAAGTCACGCATATCATATAAGGTGTAAGTTTGTGTGTAGGCGGTCATAAGACCTAACGGGAACCTCACACCCAACTAGATGGATGAGCCATACGGCGGTCCATCAAGTGTCGTTAAGGAATGGCAAGCCACTCCAGGAGTAGTCCGTATGTTCAAGACATTGGTGGGTAATCACTCCACCCGGAGATACTCTAACCACGCAATAATGAGCCACCCAAGCAAAACATATACGCACCCACCCGGCTAAGGTGAATACGGGTTAAGCTTAACACTTCATCGTATATACGAGCTCGATTTCATCACATATAGTTTAGGTGACAAAGTTACCTAAACATAACATATAATCATCTTTTACGTTTGGGCCCTTAAACGTGCACGTGTCATGGCAACTTAATAAGTCTAGTGAACTAGATGAACAAGCCATGTAATCATGCACACTTCACATATCATCAACATATATCACATTTCAATTCATCTCAAGGCATTACATAGCATTTCATAGCATATCATTACATCTCATATCATTGCATAACATTTCATATCATAGGGACTGCATTTCAGGCCTCAATAGTCATGTACATAGCCCATATCACCTCCCGTGTAACCCCGAATACCCATAAGCAATCAAGATAACATTTGGGAAGTTATTATATGAAACCATTCTTTTCGTTGAACCCTCAGCGTGTCAAAGTAGTGTATCTTACCTCGTAGAAGCACACAACAAGTGATAACGTAAGTTACCGAACTTTGCAAGAATTCCCGACTACCTATAATCATTAAACAACCATAATGAGCTAAACAAATACCCACTTACTTTTGGTCATGACTTAAGTCTAAATACCTATAAACATGACCCATGACAAGACTTGATGCATCGGAGGTTCGTTTAATACTTTAGAGCTTACATAACTCGACGGAACTCGACATTCACTCACTAAATCAACCTTTCTGGAAAACTTGACATCATAATCTTCTTTTAAAGCATTACCATTAGAAAATAGACTCTCTCACGATTACGTGGATAGCTTATTTGTCAAAAACGGAGTTACGGTTCAAAAGTTATGGCCATTTGAAAATTCTGTCGCTATTGCGTCGCAATGGGAATTGCGTCGCAACTTAAGTCACTGCAATTGAGTTGCGCCGCAACTAGCCCAGATTCAGCAAAAATCTCATTGTTTAACCTCCAAAACTTAACCAAACACACCCCAAACGACCCCAAACCTTGAACGACTTTTGTACCTCAAAATTCATCATTTTAAGACCATAATGATGCAATGAAATCATTGATTAATCCCTAATTGATTTGCATCACAATAATAAACGTTTTAGGTTACCGAATCCACAAAACGGACGATTTTCAATCGATTAACACACCCTATGGTCCAGATCTGATATGACACTTATAATGACTCCATTATATCATAAAAATATCAGTAACAACAAGATTATACCTTCTGGAATCCCCAACACATCAATAGATTGCAATAACGGTTACCGGGTAACCCGAAATCAACGATTCTGGCAACGAAAAGCATATAATCGATCAAGACCAGGTATGAACGAATTGAATAGATGGAAATGACCAAAAATCAGTAATGATTGCAATCTATACCTTGAAGATGATTAGAAGATCGAAATATAAGCCCTAGATCTCTCCGAATCAACCCGAAATCGATGAAATCGATCAATAGAATGCTATGGGGCTTATGGAATGGCTAGGGCTTCAAAGGAAAAGTGTTTTCTCTGTATTTTGAGTCTAATGACAAGTTAACAACTCCTTAACCCGTTTTTAAGTTTAGCCCTAAGTCAAAACTAGTCCCCAAGCTTCCAAACGACTCATATTTAGCTCAAAACACCTTTAGGGACTACTTACAACTCATTAAACACTTCAAAGCACCCCTAAAGGCATATAAATACACCTTAAACACATTATCACATCGATCATTAAGGCATTAAAGCCTTACACATATAGTACATTAAACACATATAATCATTAAATCTTCCAGAGACTTAACGGACACGTAGTGTTGACTTAACGACTCAAGTCAACCGTTAACCAAAAAGTTCGGGATGTTACAAATACCTCCCCCTTAAGAGGATTCCGTCCTCGGAATCACTTCAGCATCAAATAGGTGAGGATAACTTTCAAATCAACTTTCACCATAAATATGATTCCATCCCACTTGCACAAGCTCAATTAACTTCCTATGAAGCTTCTTTTACTTTTGGCAAAGGATCTCAACCAGGCCAACTACAAACACTCCTTAACATCAATACTCATATCTCTCCATGGATTCACATTGGTTTCATATCAACATATACATCATATCATCGCATACTCACATCTTAAATTACATGTACATCTTTCTCACATATTCTTATATCTTTAATCAATTTACATATTAAGCACTAGCTGTACAACAAGCACGATTTCCCACGTCTTATGCACTAGCATTACATCTAGCACGATTTCCCACATCTTATATTGCTTTAACATTAGGTACATTCATTACCTAATTAATCCCACATGTACTTTAACGTTTAGTCCCACTAACTTGCACAACTCATAGTGATTCATACGTGTATCTAGTGAACTAGACATACCATACTTAAGTGCCACATATAAGTCATCACATAACAACATTAAGCTATAACATCGACATTATCAACAACACATATCTTAATATCATAGCACCGTCATTATAAGAATCATACTTCATATGCACATATATACTTCTACTTTAAACATCATCATATCAACATAAGTCATTTCAACATACATATATTCCCATAATACATTCAGTGAATACTATTCATTTGGCGGTTAAGCCTTCCAAGCACGTATCCTTACTAACTTGCTATCACAACTCACATAATTCATTTGAACAAAGGGTCGACTCGCCATACTTTCGATGCATAACATATGATACCAACTTGTAACACCCGTCGTTTAAAAACTTGGATTTTTTTTCAAACTTTGCCAAACGGCGTTTAAAATAAGCGGAAAGGATCACTTTCAAAATCTGCCCCATCCGTAACGGATGGTACCTTTAAAATTTGGTGTTACTACTAGCATCATCAAAACAATAAAAGTAAATCCAAGCTTTGGCACCAACATAAATGCCACATTATTACAAGTCTTTAATCATAAATGAAATAGCCAAACATAAGGCTAAAGGAAGTCTAAGCGTTTAATGTCTTTGCTAAGCTTCTTTATTCGTCTACCCAAGTCTCACCAAGCTAATCCTCGCCTAGCTCAAACTTGATTATCCTGAAGGCACAACATTTTCAAAGAACAAGTGTTAGCTAATAAAATTAGCTAAGTAAGATAACATACTTGAAAACGTTTGCCAATTTCATATATTAACAAAATCTGCATTTTAAGTTAATATCACACACCTACATAACATCATAAGATACACATTAGGTTCAACATGTCCTAAAGTGTGCCTATACTTTCTTTCTTCATCTTTCTTTCTTTATTTCTTTGCCAAGACGTAGGCTAAGTGACTTATGCCACTTACATAGGGATGTGGGTTGTGTGTAGGCGGTCATAGACCATACATGGAGTCCTCACACCCGACATGATGGGTAAACCATAAGGTGGTCCATCGCGTCGTTAAGGAATGACAAAGTCAATCCAACTGAATAAACCGTTTATGCCTTTACGCATTGGTGGTTAGTTACTCCACCCGGAATACTCAAACGTAACTATGCCACAAGGAGCAACTCAAGTGACCACGTACGCACCAGCCCCGAAGAGCTAGCACGGGTTAAGCTTAACACAAGACTTTACATAATGCTCGAGACTTTAATCGTTTAATTAGTTTAGGCTACTCTTTCACCTAAGCTAATCACATATCATCTTTTACTTTAGGGCCCTTAACGTGCACGTGAACATGGCAATCCTAATCAAGGACTAGTGACTAGGTGACCAAGCCACACATGCAAGCATATATCATATCATTTCATCATCTCATACATACATAATCATTTCATCATTTCATGCATTTATAATCATTTCATCATCTCATGCATATATACTTACCACATACCATTACAACCTGCATATGAATGTTAATCATCATAAACGGTAAGTAATATATCCCTTTGCAACCTCCCATAGTCACCCGTGAATATAAAATGTACATACATATTCAATTGGAAGGTTTAACTTATGAAAACGTGTTTTGTTGTACCAACAGGTGACAAAAGATGTTATCTTACCTCGATACAGCTTACCAACAAGTTAAATGTATCTTATAGTGCTTGCTAAGTGCTCCCGACAACCTAGAATGAGTATAAGATCGAAACATAAGCTAAACGAAATGTTTTGTGAAAACTGGACAAGAGGTGCGTCGCACCTCCCATATGGTGCGTCGCATAAATCGATCAGAAGATACTGAACATAAGTAGGTGCGCCGCACCTACTCCTTGGTGCGTCGCACAAATCCAACAGAGAATTCTGAATAGATACAGGTGCGCCGCACCTACCCAATGGTGCGCCGCATATCGGGCTTTTGGCTGAAAACCATTTTTCCAAATCTGGCAATGGTGCGTCGCACCACCCTCCTGGTGCGTCGCACCTGGAGTGTCGACCAGAAACCTAATCTTTGTTCTATGATCAAACGAATTCCATACGAACCCATACCCCAAATCCAACCTGGGGACTTAAAATTAATCCTTTTAATTGCACTTTCATCAACTTAAACCATCCTATTAATCCCTTAATCCTTTACATCATAAATCAATCTTTAAAACACGCGAATAACATGAATTCAATAAACGTTTGATCAAATAACCCAACCCAAACCCTATGGCCTGGATTGAAATCACTACTAAGACATACATGATCAGATTTAAGAGTAAGATCAGCCATAATACCTGTAGATGACTTTGAGGATTCGAAATCTTAATCAAACTTGATCGAAACGACACGAAACGATTGATTCTTGGAGAAAACTTGTCTTGAGAGGGAGGGGATCTGTTCCTAGGGCTTAATCACGAAAATTAGCAGCTATTGGAGTCTCACTAGACCTTAAACTCCAGACCATAAGTTTCCTTTAGTGCCCATAGGCCCCTCGACTTCCTAATCTTTACTTTCGTAGCTTAATTAACTTACCGGGAGACTTAACGATCTAACAAGCACTTAACTTTCATACTTACTTTAAATTACTTTCATTTAATTCACTTTACTTTATTTCATATTAAACACATAAGCATTTAATCACATAATCCCTTATAGGGCACATAAACATAACGGACCTAACGTTAATTAACGGAAAGTCAAATAGTCAACATAAAATGTTTGGGATGTTACACTTATGGTTAGACCATATTACCCACTTTGCTCATAATAAGCTTCCTTTGTTCACCACAAAACCTTTAGACAATTTTGAGCTAATCAAAACACTTATTTAACAATTCCAACTTTATGAACTATTGTCTTTATGATCTTTGGCTCTGCACTTTTCCTTTCAATAGCTTGTCGTATCATGAAATGACATCCAACACCTATGGCATAATCATTGTTGCATATGAACACAACAATAAATTTCGAGGCACCATCACACAATCATATGATTTTACCAAGTTTCTAACTCATTCATTCTCTTTCCCCAAACTAGGAGTGATAGACATCACTTGAGTTCACCATTTCCTACATATTTTATCAAAACATCTTTAAAAAAATATTTACATAACGGTCGTATCGATTTGAAACATTCCACAACTAACTTCCATGCTTTAAGAGAACTCCTTTAACATACATCTTTTCTTTCATGTCCAATGAAACGGTGCAATAGTTCACCATGAAATAAACATTCTTGAACAACTTGCCTACTAATTCCTCATGTCATATCATTACCTTTAGCTTCCCACGTAACTTTGTCTCTTAGTCCAAGGTGACGTGACCACTCACTTCCGTCAGAGGATCATCAAATTCTTTAAATTGCCACCAAACTTTCGGTGTCTAGTCTTGGCTTTTAACCCAATCACACGTCAACATATAAAATTTACTACACCTCGTATCATAATAGATCGGATCACATTTCAGGAGGCATCCAAATGAGCATGTCACCACGGTTCATAAACTTCCTCAAGTACAACTTTTGGTCATTTCATTCTCGGATACCGAAATCTTACTTTTAGACTTATAGTTCCACGCTGGTTATTTATGAATTTTCAGAATCCAATCACATAATACCAACATCTTCGTCTCTAGAAATATCACCTTTCACTGACTCATTGTAGACAAGTGCTTACCATAACCGTATAGTCATGGAATTAAACATTAAATGGAACCTTGTTCCTTTCAATTCTACGCGTCAGTTTCTACTTGTAAAAAATCATAGTAACGTTCCTTACACAACATGATGTTCTTCATTATACTTAGAGTGGATAATAATTTCATCACCGAACGTAATGACTGAACGGTCTAGAGAAACTTTAAACTTTATCCCTTAAGTTCACGACATGGTAAGGACCATTCGTTACCATGCAGGTACTTCAAGAAACTCAATAGGGTCATAACGAGCGTATGATTAACCTAAACAGGACTTTCATCATCGACTTCATCATATGGTAGTACAATTCGTAAATCTATCTTATAGAAAGAAATACATCCCACAATCAAAAACATTGACTTCTTCCTATAAGTGAGAACAAAACGAAAGGTGTCTTTGAATAAAAGTAGCACTCGTCACACGTCAATAGAAGGTTCGACCTCACGATCGCAACGAAACCGAGAACATTAATAGAACATCTCAAAACTACGGGTGGCCTCGACTTTTGAAGTATAATATTTGCCTTACATAAGTAGATCACATAGGTGAGAAACATGATCAATTCGGAACCGAATGCTCCTGAAAATTTCTACTTCTTGTGATTTATGTATCCATAGTTAACTCCGTCATCCAACCTCTTAACCTTTCATAAAGGAAAACTCCTTATCTTGAGAAGCAGTCATACATAAAATTTTTGTACAAATATAAGATATCAACATCACCTTTACACTCATGCGATATAAGGAAGAATCTCCACCTGTAGGTACTTGTCCCATTCGTCATATATCATCCCGTAGCGAAATCAAAGCTAAACGAGTCGTAAATCCAAAATAGACCAAAATATGCGCTGCATGTCGTCTAGTCCGACCAAGTACCCCATGTTTTATACCTTTAAATGAATTCTTTTCCAAACTCCAAACCTTAATCCCAAGCACAACTTTAACGCTTCGCAACTCGAATGTAGCCTCACATCCTAACGTAGGGTTCATGGAATGGAAGAGTTTCATGGTTAAGGGTCCAATCGACTTTAGTGTTAACTTCCTTACTCGCCTTAGCTTCATCATTCTTTAATCCATAGATACATGACTACTCCTCACGTGGTTAAATATGCTATCATCCAGTGATTCCATCATTCCCACCTTCACTTCATTCGGATCAGCACAGACACAGTTTCACAAACACACACATGTCGTGATACATTTACAATTACGTTCGCGACCTGAATTGTAACTGTATCCTTCCATACATGTGACCGGTAACCCTTATATGCGTCACCTACTTATAACCTTCAAAAATCCAGCATCAACTCCACTCGAAAACTTCAAGTCCATGTACTTTAAACTAGTAGACTTAACAACATTGTCTACCAATCACTTTACTCCTTACGTACCTTTAGACTTCATTTAACTTCATGTACATCATAATCATCATAAACATTTAATCGGCGATAACTTTTCATCGATCTTCTCACATTTCAACACGCTTGAGGCATCAAATTCATTATAGTTGTAACACGGTGTTTACTCTCGACACATAAAGATTCACTACATAGAAATCTCTCCAACTTCATTACTTTGTACACCGGTCAACACAAGCATGGCCATACAAACACGCTCGCGTCGTGATACGCTTGCAATTATGTTCCGGACCATAATTGTAATTGTATCCTTTCACATGCGTGTTCGTTACCACCATTGTGTATCACCTTCTTTTCACCAATTCCATTCATCTAATCCTCCAACTTTTGTCCATCTCAACAACTTCTCACATAATATAAGGCAAAAGTTTATCGAATTCAGTTAGAGGAATAGAAGATCACCTCGAGGACCGTCTATCGTAACAATAGAATAACTTAGCGACGGAGAAGCGAGAAACGGAAGAATAAAGGCTAAAACACATATTCACATATCAATAAACAATCATCATATAGCCTTATTCCTACACTCTCTCTCATCCCAACCCGTCCAAAGGCATTTCATCTCAAAGGCTAAGCATACCTACTTAAGCCTAACCTGATCTCTATCGGTTTAAGTCCAATTCCTATGGCATACCTATAGTCATTGGTTCACTTAAACCATTTCTCTGATACCAACTTGTAACACCCAACATTTAAAAATACGGATTTCCAAAAACTTTTCACCTAACGGTGTTAAAGAATGCGGAATATCATTTCAAAAGTCCAAACCATAAAATCCAGTTTGGTCTGTTCATAAAATAGAAGGTGTTACTCGTCACATCATCAAAATAGTATAAATGGAAATCCTACGGTTGCCCAACATAACACAACCGTATACAAGTCATATCAAAACATAATAGTCATAACGAAATCAAATGTCTAAAAGGAGCAGCAACTATGGGTAACTAATAGCATCTTCAAGTATTCTACCCATGCCTCGCTCATTATCCATCAACACACTTCTAGTTTGCTAAACCTGAGGGGACAACACATTTCAAGAAACAAGTGTTAGCTAACGAATTAGCTAAGTAAGATAACACTAAGTTAATAAAACATTTGTCCAATTAAAACTTGGTAAAGCAGCTTTTCATATTAAAGACACATTTCGCATATCATCACATACATATCATAGCATCAACATCTTTCATGGTAGGATTAACCATCCTAAATGTGCCTAATCATCATTTCATCATCACATATCATCATATTAGGTGTGACATAAGTCACGCATATCATATAAGGTGTAAGTTTGTGTGTAGGCGGTCATAAGACCTAACGGGAACCTCACACCCGACTAGATGGATGAGCCATACGTCGATCAATCAAGTGTCGTTAAGGAATAGCAAGCCACCCCAGGAGTAGTCCGTATGTTCAAGACATTGGTGGGTAATCACTCCATCCGGAGATACTCTAACCACATAATTACGTTGAAAGGAGCCACCTAAGCAACAACATATACGCACCCACCCGGATAGGGTGAATACGGGTTAAGCTTAACACTTCATCATATATACGAGCTCGATTTCATCACATATAGTTTAGGTGACAAAGTTACCTAAACATAACATATAATCATCTTTTACGTTTGGGCCCTTAAACGTGCACGTGTCATGGCAACTTAATAAGTCTAGTGAACTAGATGAACAAGCCATGTAATCATGCACACTTCACATATGATCAACATATATCACATTTCAATTCATCTCAAGGCATTACATAGCATTTCATAGCATATCATTACATCTCATATCATTGCATAACATTTCATATCATAGGGACTGCATTTCAGGCCTCAATAGTCATGTACATAGCCCATATCACCTCCCGTGTAACCCCAAATACCCATTAGCAATCAAGATAATATTTGGGAAGTTATTATATGAAAACCATGTTTTTGTTGAACCCTCAGCGTCTCAAAGTAGTGTATCTTACCTCGTAGAAGCACACAACAAGTGATAACGTAAGTTACCGAACTTTGCAAGAATTCCCGACTACCTATAATCATTAAACAACCATAATGAGCTAAACAAATACCCACTTACTTCTGGTCATGACTTAAGTCTAAATACCTATAAACATGACCCATGACAAGACTTGATGCATCGGAGGTTCGTTTAATACTTTAGAGCTTACATAACTCGACGGAACTCGTCATCCACTCACTAAATCAACCTTTCTGGAAACTTGACATCATAATCATCTTTTAAAAGCATTACCATTAGAAAATAGACTCTCTCACGATTCCGTGTATAGCTTATTTGTCAAAAACGGAGTTACGGTTCAAAAGTTATGGTCATTTAAAAATTCTGTCGCTATTGCGTCGCAATGGGGAAGTTGCGTCGCAACTTAAGTCACTGTAATTGAGTTGCACCGCAACTTAAGTAGTTGCGCCGCAACTGGCCCAGATTCAGCAAAATCTCATTGTTTAACCTCCAAAACGTAACCAAACACACCCCAAACGACCCCAAACCTTGTGAACGACTTTTGTACCTCAAAATTCATCATTCTAAGACCATAATGATGCAATGAAATCATTGATTAATCCCTACTTGATTTGCATCACAATAATAAACGTTTTAGGTTACCGAATCCACAAAACGGACGATTTTCAATCGATTAACACACCCTATGGTCCAGATCTGATATGACACTTATAATGACTCCATTATATCATAAAAATATCAGTAACAACGAGATTATACCTTCCGGAATCCCCAACACATCAATAGATTGCAATAACGGTTACCGGGTAACCCGAAATCAACTATTCTAGCAACGAAAAGCATATAATCGATCAAGACCAGGTATGAACGAATTGAATAGATGGAAATGACCAAAAAATCAGTAATGATTGCAATCTATACCTTGAAGATGATTAGAAGATCGAAATATAAGCCCTAGATCTCTCTGAATCAACCCGAAATCGATGAAATCGATCAATAGAATGCTATGGGGCTTATGGAACGGCTAGGGCTTCAAAGGAAAAGTGTTTTCTCTGTATTTTGGAGTGTGTGTGTGTGTGTCTGTGTGTGTGTGTGTGTGTGTATGCGTGTGTGTGTGTGTGTGTGTGTGTGTGTGTGTGTGTGTGTGTGTGTGTGTGTGTTTGTGTGTGTTGTGTGTGTGTGTGTGTGTGTGTGTGTGTGTGTGTGTGTGTGTGTGTGTGTGTGTGTGTGTGTGTGTGTGTGTGTGTGTGTGTGTGTGTGTGTGTGTGTGTGTGTGTGTGTGTGTGTGTGTGTGTGTGTGTGTGTGTGTGTGTGTGTGTGTGTGTGTGTGTGTGTGTGTGTGTGTGTGTGTGTGTGTGTGTGTGTGTGTGTGTGTGTGTGTGTGTGTGTGTGTGTGTGTGTGTGTGTGTGTGTGTGTGTGTGTGTGTGTGTGTGTGTGTGTGTGTGTGTGTGTGTGTGTGTGTGTGTGTGTGTGTGTGTGTGTGTGTGTGTGTGTGTGTGTGTGTGTGTGTGTGTGTGTGTGTGTGTGTGTGTGTGTGTGTGTGTGTGTGTGTGTGTGTGTGTGTGTGTGTGTGTGTGTGTGTGTGTGTGTGTGTGTGTGTGTGTGTGTGTGTGTGTGTGTGTGTGTGTGTGTGTGTGTGTGTGTGTGTGTGTGTGTGTGTGTGTGTGTGTGTGTGTGTGTGTGTGTGTGTGTGTGTGTGTGTGTGTGTGTGTGTGTGTGTGTGTGTGTGTGTGTGTGTGTGTGTGTGTGTGTGTGTGTGTGTGTGTGTGTGTGTGTGTGTGTGTGTGTGTGTGTGTGTGTGTGTGTGTGTGTGTGTGTGTGTGTGTGTGTGTGTGTGTGTGTGTGTGTGTGTGTGTGTGTGTGTGTGTGTGTGTGTGTGTGTGTGTGTGTGTGTGTGTGTGTGTGTGTGTGTGTGTGTGTGTGTGTGTGTGTGTGTGTGTGTGTGTGTGTGTGTGTGTGTGTGTGTGTGTGTGTGTGTGTGTGTGTGTGTGTGTGTGTGTGTGTGTGTGTGTGTGTGTGTGTGTGTGTGTGTGTGTGTGTGTGTGTGTGTGTGTGTGTGTGTGTGTGTGTATGTGTGTGTGTCGTGTGTGTGTGTAACATGGTGTGTGTGTGTGTGTGTGTGTGTGTAGTGTGTGTAGGATCGTGCAGAGAATTAAAGCTAGAAAATCAGATTGCAATCTATACCTTGAAGATGATTAGAAGATCGAAATATAAGCCCTAGATCTCTCTGAATCAACCCGAAATCGATGAAATCGATCAATAGAATGCTATGGGGCTTATGGAACGGCTAGGGCTTCAAAGGAAAAGTGTTTTCTCTGTATTTTGAGTCTAATGACAAGTTAACAACTCCTTAACCCGTTTTTAAGTTTAGCCCTAAGTCAAAACTAGTCCCCAAGCTTCCAAACGACTCATATTTAGCTCAAAACACCTTTAGGGACTACTTACAACTCATTAAACACTTCAAGCACCCCTAAAGGCATATAAATACACCTTAAACACATTATCACATCGATCATTAAGGCATTAAAGCCTTACACATATAGTACATTAAACACATATAATCATTAAATCTTCCAGAGACTTAACGGACACGTAGTGTTGACTTAACGACTCACGTCAACCGTTAACCAAAAAGTTTGGGATGTTACATAGATAGTGTTGAGGTAAGTGCAAGATCGTTTGTAGTGACACTTGCAAAACCGTGTCTAATAATATGTGTAATTCTAGTGGTTGGGTTTGTCATGTTTTCCTAATTAAACTACTAAAAACAATAAAATAAAAGGAAGGCCGCAACCATTTGGTCTAGTGAGAAGCAAGTTTAGTCTAGATACTAAAAATGATAAACAGTAAATCTAAAAGAAATACTTGTTTGACATATCCGATCACATGTAACATGACAGTTATTAAAGGAGTGTGTGTGTGTGTGTGTAGTGTGTGTAGGATCGTGCAGAGAATTAAAGCTAGAAAATCAAACTGCAAACTATATTAGATGTTTAGAGAATTATCAGATTGAGTGTTTCTCGTCGTGATGAAACTCTAAGTAAAACATACTATATATAGGCCTAAGAGTGATAATAGTAGAGACCGGGTGCGCTTTCTGGGCCCCATAGGCATCTCTTTCAACTTTACCACTTTACATACTGGCCGCACACGTATCAATCCTAGTTGCACTCATAATGTGCATTATTGAAAATAATTTACATAGACGCATTATTAAAGTGGATGGAATCAAACAAAGAGTAGTGGACTGGGCCCACCATTAGCTTCTCTGATTGATATTCATAATTGAACTAAAATGCGTCATGCCTTACGTCATTCTTCTAGAATATGAACCGGGTTTCTTCAAGGACTTTGTTTTGGGCTTCCATGTTTCTAAGCTGGGCCAAGTTGTTATAGTATTCTTCGGACTCTTCGTTTCTTGGGCTTTCATGGGCTCTATTGATTCCCACTGTAATGTAGGCTTGGGCCAACAGTATTGCGAATTCATTTGTGACTCTTTGTTTTTGGTCTTGAAAGATGTTAAGCATTTGTTGTCTTTCTTTGAAGCTTGTATCCAAATTTCTTGGTCCTGGTAACATGCTTTCTTGGGCCAATCTTTTGAATTCTTCCATTGAATCAATAGTGAACTCATTACTTCCCCTGTTTGTTCTTCTTGTTTGGAAACATTGTAACCCATATTCTTCCCAGTTTGTAGCTCTGCGAAAATATATTCCAGCTGGTTGAGGGGTTCCGTCATCGAATTTGGGTCTTGTTCTTGACATCCTTCTGCACAAAGAACAGTTACTAACCTTGATAAGTTATCAGCTAAAACATTAAGTTTTCCTTCAATGTGTTCTAACTTAATGTTAACTCCTGTCCCTGTTAAGAAGTCTATAAAGCTTAGCCAACGAACTCTTGATGGTTTGTTTTGTGTGGTTTTGTTGTAAAAGCTAATGATAGCTTGACAATCTGTTCTGAGAACTGCTTCTTCCCTTCCAATATAATACAGCTTGAAAGATTTAAGTCCTTCCATGGCTGCATATATTTCTGCATCAATAGTGGATTTTATTGGATTGAATTTCCCGCTAGCGTATGCACAAACTTTTTCAGATGATCTGGGGTCGTTCTTCCTTCTCTTCCATTTGCAGATGGCACCCCATCCTTCCATACAACCATCTGTTTCAATAACAATGTAAGCATCTCCAGGTGGGATTTCCATATAAGGTAACCTTTGAACCTGAGCCTTAATTTGTCGCACAATCTCCCAATCTGACTGCTTCATTCTTTTATCCTATGCTAGTCTGTTGGAAAACTTATTTCACATTTCAGATTCTAGATTCATCAAACCGAATTAGTAGGGTTGTCGCTAGACTCACACCTACCCTATAAACAGATTTTCGCTAAATTCACTGCTAAGAATTAATGTTCAAGTTTATGTTTATTATTTATCTTCAACTATACTCAGATCTTAAGTCAATCACTGTGTATTAATTATCTCTGGTGGTCATAGTACACATCCATGTCACTAGATCGCGTCTGACATTGTTAAGCATCATGTTCAACTAGTTCTAGTTGTATTGGTTTTGGATTCGCTCCCTAGAGTAGAATCACTTTTTACAACCAATTATAAGCCGATTAGTGTTTTCCGTCTCAAATATATTAATCCTGGTGAATGACTATAAACACATCATCAAAAATAAAATAATATACTGAGATATAAAACCAATAACAATATGAAAAACCATTTAACCATGGATCTACGATAAACAGTAAACACAATCCAACAGATCTAACAATAAATAAGATAAATAAAAGTCTACTTGATCATATCAATCCAAAAAAGTATTTAGCCCACTAGTCAGACATTATTAATGGAATCACAAAGTCTGAAAAGATAAAAGACATTGTTCACCAACAATAAAAAGTAAATGAGAATGAAGATCTAGGTTTAAGATGAAGATCAAGAGGTGTTTGGAACTCCAAATCCTCTTTGAAAGTTGCAAATTTTGACCCGGGGTTTACGTCAAATGGCTGAAAAAATGCTCTCCTTAAGTCTGAGGGTTTATTATTCTATTTATAGTTGTGAAAGTCGTTCTGGATTCGGGGCTACCAGCGGCGCTAGTAAGGACTACCAGCGACGCTGGTAGTGTATTGTAAAGGGCCAGCGGCGGTGGTCTAGTGAACCAGCGGCGCTGGTTTCTCCTGTAGCTCCAGATATTCTTCGTTCGACTTCTGTTTCACCTCCTTGTGTCTTGTAAAATCCTTTGGCATATAAGTTGAGTTGGTAGATGACATTAATCCTCGTTCGCATCTCCCGTGAACCTGTGTTAATGGTGAATCTCATTAAGTACCAAAAGTTCACGTTTATAAACTCAATTAGGCATTAAAACACGGTCAAATGGTATGAGAAATAATCACGAAGTGAACACTCATCAAGGGTGGGGAGGGGAAAGATGAAAAATAAAAATGAATGAAAAACGATAAAAAAAAAATGCTCTCAAATTTCCATTGAAATATGAAAACATTGTTTTATGTTTTCTTGAAAAAAAATTAGAAAACTTTCATTATAACGCGTTTTCTGTTTTCCAGGTTTATTAAAAAATCAAAAATGGAAAATAAAAGGTGTTTTTTGCAAGCAAACGCACTACGCACCATAGATTTTAAAGCCTATTCAAACAGCTATTTCTTTCTCATTGTCACAACAACTCTATATCATCTCAATGGTGTTATCGTGTGACACATCCGTGACATTTCCTAACACTCCAATTGAGAGAGGTATAAAGATTTTATTAAAAATTATTATCAAGCACAGTTATATATAAAGTAACTTTGAGTTTAAAAAAGAAACAAATTTATCTGCACACTTTCTAACTATATATATTCATTTTCGGAAGAAGAAAAAAATAGAGTTTACATTTTACATCATTTTATTTTAGAAGCTACAAAATCTGACTATATTAAATATATTTTTACTCCCTAATAAATCACTTTTAACTTTTAAGTCTTTAAGAAACTTGAAGTATTTCTACTTTTTCAAAAAATTTCTTTTATAATTAAACTATATAACTAAAAACCTTTAATGAAATAATTTACAACATCTATCTTTCAACTCTTAAAATAACTACATTATCGTTTTACATCAATTACTTTTATATCAATAACTACGCCGTCGTCATTACCATAACGTTACCACTACACCCATCTCCTGCCCAACACACGTGCATTTGTCTAGTCATTACTAACTAAAACTTCTAACTAAAAGCTAAAATATCAACTATACAGATACTAGTTAGTTATCCAATGTAGCTACACCTTCTTGTTACAAACTTAGTATTATAAAGCTATTTCCACAAAATTCAAAAATGATAATAATAATAACAATAATAATAATAATAATAATAATAATAATAAATTTGTCAAACATATCCAGTTAATGGCATGGAAATTATCACTAAGCTAATATCTTCTATATATTTTAGTATTAGTATTTGTGTTATCTTATAAAACCAAAGGTCTCACGTCTAAATTCATTTAGTTATAACTTCCATACGACTTACGTTCCCCAACAAGATATGCTAAAGTTTAGAATGATATAATCGGTTAGCCACAAAATATCTAAGACATTGCTAACATGAATTTAATTAATTTAGACTAATAATTAACTAACACGTTTCTCAAAAAAATAAAATAACAATAATAATAATAATAATTAACTAACGTATAAAAGGTTGGTAGTAAAGTAAAGTATAAAAGCCCACCTGGCCCCATATAATTACTTGAATAGAGAAAGTCCAGTGGATCAACACGAAAAGTCGAAAACACAACTTCCACACACACCATATCTAGTCGTGTAATCGAGACAATTTAATAGGTATCTATAATCGGCTTACAAATTATTTGACATAGACTCGGTTTAATCCCAGTTTATCTCAAACTACTCAAGTAGACATCTTGATTATCATTTACACAATGCTATAAGCAAACGAGGAATGGGTTTGAAAAATTCGAATGTCGGTTAAGTCGTTCTATATATGTGACATGATGTAATGAGTGTTCAATATAGTTCACGGCAGGTCATTTTGTTTACATTCCATTGAGATCTCTTTTTTATTTTTATAGTTGTCATTATTTTATGTGTTTATTTTTTTAGAGTTAATTATATTTTTTGTCCCTGTGGTTTGCCCCACTTTCACAGATCGTCCTTGAGTATCCGAAATTACACGTTTCGTCCTTAAGTATGGAACTCCGTTAACATAAATGGTCCACAACCAAAACGTCCGTTAAGTTGGGGGTCACGTGAGTTGCACGCAGAGGGTAAAATGGTCAGAAATTTTTACAGGGACCAAAAGTGTAACACTGTGACGACCAAACAAAATGTAACGACCAAACCTCATTTAGTAAAAGAATACAAAAGTTAAAAGTTTTTTTTTTTTTTTTACAACAACATCCCACTGCGCCGCAGTGGGAACTTACTGGTCTACGGGTCAAAAAATCCCCCACTGCGCCGCAGTGGGGTTAAAACACTCCCACTGCGCCGCAGTGGACAGTTTCTGGTCCAGACCTGATAAAAATTCAGCAACCCAACATTTCCTTTTCACACTTGAACAACATTTCAACTTCCAAATTTCAAACCACATTTTATAACAGGACACTTCATACTTCGACATAATAATGGATACCAAAGGTAATCTTTACAACCATAATTTCGAACCAAAAGCGATAAGTGTCATCAAACGGTCGTTTGACCTAAAAACGACATAGTTACCAAGTTATGACCAAAAACAACCAAGTGACACAAAATCTTTACATATCTGCAGATTTTTCAACCAAAAGAACTTGTTTAAGCCACACCAACATGTATCAAGAGCCATAGTAGTCAAAGGGAATCATCTAACCAATTTACCCAAAGTGCCAACCTCCAAGATGGCTTCAAAATCTTCAAAGTCAACTTCACTAGATCAAATCCTTGCCTTTGCTACTACTACCAGCCCCTATAGCTTTTCATCAC
>CM067167.1:191722745-191763395 GCA_034093135.1 Erigeron breviscapus | reverse complement strand
AGTGATGAGGATGTGAAGGAAAGGGTTGTCTCTGGGTTGGATGAAGACTCCAAAATTTTGAATGAATTAAAAACTGGTCAAGACCAAGTTCTTGCAAATGTCTTGACCCAGTCCAAGGAGACGAACCATTTATGGAGGTCCTTCAGGATGATGTGTGGCATATTCAAAGAGTGTAAGGACTTGCAATCATGGCAGCCTCTTGACCGGTTGCATCTCACCCCTCTGAATGGGAAGCAATTAGGGCAGGTCTAGATGCTGCCAAGGGGGAAAAAGTTCAGTCCTTACACGACCAGTTGCACCTGGAAGGACTCCATCTGGATCTGGAAGAGAATTGATTGTAGCTACCAGTACTGAAGCTGGTGAGCAAAGGGTAGGTGGATCTGGTGGTAATGGAGATAGTGGGAATGTTGGTTTGGATAAAGGTAAAGTTTTAGCTGTTTAAGCATCTGCCCAGCCGGCCACTGATGAAATGTTAGAAACTGGAAATACTGACATACTTCCTCCAGTTTCAGATAGTGATAGCAGAAGACTGGCCAGACTTGGAAATGACATTAAAAAAAAAGAAGAAAATGAAACAAAGAAACCAAGTGGAAGCCAGGGCACATCTTGCTCAAATCAAGTTGCTGGATATGAGTGATGCCAATCTTCTGGGTATCACTAAGGATGAGTATGTTAGGGTTAAAAATGATCCCAGGATAGTTGACCAGTTGAATGAAATGCTAGATATAGAACTGGATAGACACTATGCTGAGGATGAGGCAGAATTTGATGCCAGAAGTCTAAACATTTCAGTGGAGAAGGCAAAAGAAATAAGGGTCAGTGGGATTCTGAAGAGAATTGCAAATGTCAAAAAGGTTGTGAAGGATGTTTTGAATCCACCAAGGAGAAGGATTCCACAACCAAGAAGACCACTGACAAAAGATGCAAGGGATGCTGACCTTGGCACATTCGTTGAACCAACTGGCGAAGTTTCAAATGAAGACATTAAGTCCGCTGTACTGGCTGCTGGTGCTGGGAGTATAAAAATCACAAATGAATCTGAAGCAAGAAACTACTACTCCCAGATCATGTCAACCAGAAGACATAGTGGTACTATTAATAGTGTCAATGTTACAATCAAGCCAGGCACCAAGGTCTTTCAAATTGAAGTTAAGTATGCTGGTGGGCCACTGGTTAAAACTGACAATCCTGGTGCGATGCAATATGGGTTCAGCGAATGGGTGGAGATGGTGAATGTTTTGGATGCCAAGGCACAAAAGAATAGGTTCGAGAAAGCATGGGTAAACTTTCTAAGGGGGAAGATTCAACATAAAGAAAATCTTGAGCAAAAGTTGAATATTGACCCTGAAGATACTCAGCCTATCTCTTCAGTTGCCAAAAGAAGAAGAACTGGCGAAGGGCCATCTCATTAAGTTCTTTCTTCAGTTTATCTACTTGTAATTTGTATTTACATTCTGTAACTTGTATAAATTTCATTCCCTTGTATAAATGAAGTTACCAGTTTGTAACCACAAGGTAGATAAAAGATTAAAATCTAACAAACCCAAAAGAAAAACCTAAGGCATTTATTGATCTATAAAAATGCCTTAGATAACTTAAATAGATTTAAATCGAACAAGTCTCTCCAGTTCACACTTGTACAGATACAAGAACTAGAAAAGACTTAGACTATATTTCTAGACAAATAGGGGGAATTTGTTAGGACCAGTTCACCTGGAACTGGCCAGTCACCAGTTCACACTGACCAGTCACCAGTTGCATCTGGTGACCCAGTAAACTGGTGACCAAAGATGATTTGTCGAGAAATATATTGAAGTCCAGTTGCACCATACAGTTACGCAACTGAAGACTTCCTCCAGTTGAGAACTGACCAAGTTGAAGAAGCATTCCAGTTGAAGTCGAAGACAACAAATGGAAGATAGAGAATGGCAATGGCAGCGAAGCCCAGTTGTCATTCTAGTCAGTTACAAACTGGAGACCATCAGTGGAAAGCCCTTACAAAGCTTTACACTGATTACGAGGAATTGACTTGTATGTTTTATGTACCTTTACCCGGATAATAAGCCTTATCTTATTATTTAAGTATTAAAAGGTACATAAAGGTGGTTATGTAAAGTCACTTTAACATGCGACTTTACAATGCTTTTTAAGAATTAAATGCTATTCCTTAAATGCTCCCAACCACATTTGTACGGCTAAAGTTAACATCCCAATGTTAACTTTGCCTATAAATACAAGTCATTGCACAACCAAGAATTTAAGTATTCGAACTCACAAGTTAAATACTTCACACTTTGCAAACCTGCAATATTCTTGGTGAACTTGTGCAATATTCTCTCAATCGCTAAAAGGAACATTTCACTACTTTAAGTGTTTCGATTGTTGAAGAGAAATTCCGAGTATAGATCAATTGTATTTCATAGGTTGTTAGGATATTTACATTCGTGTATTATCTTGGTTCCGCATCAACCTTGTAATTTGTTTAATATCAATAAATAAATTACACATTGAAAACTACATATTGTCTCATCAAGATTGTTTACAAGTTATTTGTATTATTGCATTGTTCTTTACTTATTGTCTTTTATATAAGTAATCTATCTAGAACTTGTATATACCTCTGCAACTGGTCGTCTCCAGTTCAGCAAGTATATTGCAAAGTAACTCCACCATCGACATAGAGGTGTCTTCAGTAGTACCATCTAACAAGTTGGGACTTACAATATCTGATCTATATCTATATCTTCACACCGATCTATATACTGTAGATCTATATCTATATCTTCACATATTAGATATATAGATATATGTGTGTGTATATAAGAGAGAGAGAGAGTGAGTGAGAGAGAAAGTAAAGGCGGGGGAGGTTGCGGTGCTTATGGCGGTGGTGATGGCAGGGGTTGCGGTGGTGGTGATGGCTATGTAAATGTGCTGGTGGTGGGTTTCGATGTGCTGGTGGTGGGAAACAGAGGAAATCGGTTGTGGGTTTGAATCAGAGCTAAAATTTGGGCAAGTCCCACGTTTCAGATGCTCAGAAGCTGTTCTTGATGGATTTGAAGCTGAGAAAACTGCACCACATAAACAGCAGCGGAGCTTGACAGCTTTTGGTGAGCCGGTATCTGGATTATGAACAAGAATAGGTTCAAGATGTGACCAATACCATGCTCCTTTTCCTTTTATAGCTTTTGTACGGACCATTACAAGCCCTTCATATCTTTTGTTCACAGTCTTGACCGTCGTTGACCCCGTTGACTCCGGTGGTGGGAGTGAATTTGGCGATGTGGGTTTTTGTGGGTTTTGGTCAGTGTTGATTGTACTGGCCTCCGTTGCCATTATAACAAGTAAAGTTTCAAGCTTTTCTTGATTTTGAGGTCAAGTTTCAAGATTTCTTGATTTTGAGGTCAAGTTCCAATAATAAACTGCTTAAGCATACTTCCTCCGGTCCTTTGCTTCTCTGTTTTCCCTCTTTCCTACTTAGGTGATAAGGCCCATTTCTCTTCTATCCTGAACAACTCCTTAGATGTAATAAATGTACCTCAAGCACAAACATTTATTATTCTAAAACAATTGGTAACATTGGTCCCATCGTACTTAACTCTAAAGAAAGTGTTATTGATGCCTCGATCTTTATTTAGGATATTATAGAAGGGAAAAGATTGTTCATTTATGCACTGGTATGAACAACAGTGATCAAGATGAGATGATTCCTAATATTAGTATTTGATGAGTATTAACATTATTTTCTTATATTCAGTAGGTTACTCTGCTTTAGATAAAGATTAAGAATCAGACTTATCGTTAGAAATGTAATTTTACGTTTCAGACTTTCAGGCTTAACTTGATTAGTAATTTTGATGTTTTTGGAAGTGAACGTTTACCTCTCAATATTTGCTTTTTAACTTTTGTTTTGTATATAGCATTGTTTTAGAAAATGGAAGGTGGTCGGAGTTCAAAGAAGTGGTGGTGGTTCATGGTGGTTCTCCGGCGAGTTATAAAAGTTGGTTGTTTTGGAAATTTGATGAAGGAGTTGTTGGGAGGAAGTTTCTTTGTGTGTTGGAGAGAGATAGAGAGATAGTTCAAAGTGGGAAGGAGAGTGTGAGTCAAATAAGGGTTAATTACATTTTTGGTCCTATGAGTTTGAAATGACCATTGTACCCTCGGTGTGCAGATCACGTGACTACAATTTTAACGGATGTTTTGGTCGTGGACCATTTATGTTAACGGAGTTCCATACTTAGGGACGAAACGTGTAATTTCGGATACTCAGGGACGATCTGTGAAAGTGGGTACAAACCACAAGAACGAAAAATGTAATTAACTCTTATTTTTATGGCCATGTCAGAATTTTTTGTTTTGTATTTTGGATCGAACTTTATACTCTATTGTTTTGGTCAGTCTTTTACTAGCAAATTTCGTTTAGTAAAAGTTTAATGTTGTTCAGAAAAAGAAAGACATATTGAGTATAAATTGGCTAGAAGCTCAATGTAACACCTTAAGGACAAATAAATTAGTAAAATAGGTAGTTATTTTTTATAAGGCCTTATACAATAGGCACCTCATTCACACATCTTTCAAACTGCCAAATCAGCTTTTCTCTCTCCTAAAACACTTCTTCCACACTCACTACCAATAACACCTCTTCCACACCTCTTGCTCACCTCTTCCTCAACTTTTATTTATTTTATTTTATATATACCCAAAATTAAATAAAACTATTTTTAAAAAAAATATATATTATATAAATTTAAAACATTATATGAATTTAAACAAAAAGATATATAAGGTTTAAAGAATAATCCTTTTTTTATAAACCACTACAATTCTAGGGGCTAAAATGAAAATATATTAAATATAAGTATTTTAGTTCTCATTGTCTTCTTCATTGAAATCCCTGCAACTATATACATATACATATATATATCGACACACTATATATATACATATAAATAAACAAACAAAAAAAACAAAACTATAAAATAAGTGAAGCCTGACCCACCTCTCCCTCTCTCTCTCCCTCTCGTCCACCCGTTTTGACCCATCGAAGTCCCCCGACGACAAGCCCCATCGACAAGGCACTAACAATAGTGTCGACGTCTCTATTGTATCCGGCCTAAGTAATTGTCTTAATTGATTTTATTTATATTTTATTAAATATGGCAAAATAGGGTATTATATGCCTTATTAAAGTAAAGCAATATGAAGACGAGTTATTATTCGTCAACATTACAATTCCGTATTACCATTCGTATTTTGTTATATCGCATCTCATTCAAGTTTTTTATTACATGTTACTTTTTGTTTTTTCGCATTTTTTTCCCTTTTGGTTCATCCAACCTTTTGTGACTACATTCCGTACCACTACTTGCATTTTGCTACATCGAATCCCACTTGAATTCTCAATTAATATATTGAGAATTTTACTAGATCGCACCCCATTTGGGTTTTCATATTCGAGTTACTTTTTGATTTCTTGCACACTTTTAAAAAACTTGGGTGAGTAACAATTTGTCAACGTCACACCCCGTACCACCATTCAGGTTTTGCCAGACTGCATCCCGTTTGGTTTTTCTGCCACGGGTATTTTTTGGGTTTTTTCACCCTTTTTTCTTTTGGGTCATTCAACCTTTTTTGTTAACACACCCCGTATCACTATTCGGATTTTGTCAAATCGCATACCGCTTGAATTCTCAACTAATATATTGAAGAATTTGCTACATTGCTTCTCGTTCGGGTTTTCGAATACGCATTATATCTCGGTTTGTTGCACGCTTTTTAAACAAACATACTTATGACATAATGATTTTTTATTAATCGTTTGAAGGTTCGACACATATACATTAAAATAAAATGATCGTTTCAATAAGACAAAGAACGGACCCCCGAAATATATTAGTTATTATAGATGGAACATTAGTTACTAATGGATATAATGCCCATTATTTAAAAGGATAAGTGGCTTTATTTGAAAGAACACAACTATATGACTCACCCCCTTTCATCACTATCTCTTTCCATCTCTGTTTCCTTATTTTCTTTCTATTTATTCATTATTCCTCCAAATCATCTCATGAATCAAAAAGTAAACTATCAAGAGTTGCAATAATAATAATGATGACTCATTAATCATTTAACAAAAATGAGGAGTTGTTGTGTGATTATGAGATGATATCTGGAAAAAAAAAGGGGGTAAAACTCTATATATTTTATTATAAGAAAAATAAATATAATAAACTACGGTTCATTAAAACTGAAAATTGGGGGTGTTTGATTCGAGCTTAAAATAAGAAAAGGAGAGAAAAATGAGTTTAGGATTATAGCTCCCTTTCCGTTCTTTGAGCCCAGTTGATCAGTACTTCGTGTGAATCGAATACCTGAAATAGTATAGTGTGCCCGAAACAAATAAATGTTATTATAAAAATCTTTTAAATGTTAATGTCATCATTTAATTATACCTCTTCGGTACAGAATGCGTCAGCGTCATAGTCAAATTCAGGACCTGCCTCCAGGGAGTCAAATTCAACATCAGGCTCTTCATATTGAATTCATAATTTTGGTCACCTGCATCTGCCCAGATATCCTCAAAGTAATCCATTTGAAACGATTCAATAGACCATATTTATCAAATACTATACTATATATATAAAAAGAAAAGTGAGTATGTGAGTGTTAGACACCTAAGTTGGTTGTAGAACCCCTCACATATTGATTTTTTAATATATATATATAAATGATTGTTCCCCATGTTTTTTATGGATTAAAAAATCAATTGTGAGTGGTTCCACACCCAAGCTTAGGTGTCTAACGGTCACATACTCCCTGACCTTATATCAGAGGCGGCTCAACGTAATAAGAGGCCTAAAGCGAATTTTTATTAAGAGGCCTTTTGGATTAATAGAATTGTTCATACTTTAACTTATGTAATTGATTTTACGACTGCGTTAACATGTTTTCAACATAATATCGTTGTTTATTCGTGTATACATACATGTACTATGTAATTGAACATATTCACATATCACATAATTTTATATTTTTATGTTTCTTATCTTCCTAAACTTTTTTGTAATTCTCATTTGTATTAGATTTTATGTATCATTATAAAAATATGAGGCCTTTAAAATTTTGGGCCTAAAGCCCTTGCTTCACTTGCCTTACCCTCGGGCCACTACTGCCTTTTTTTATATACTAATTAGTTTTTCATTATTTAGTCTTCAGCCCCGTCCGATGGACGGGTAGTCTCAAAATATATATATCAAAGGGAATCAAAATGATAACATGTTAGATGATGATTAACATGTGTTGGGTTTAAATCTTCAACATGAACCAACGTTGTCTTCTTTTCATCTAACAAAAAATAACAAAATATATGTCATATTCTAAATTTAAAAAAAAGATGTAAATAGCAAGCAAAATAAATTTAAAAGAATAAAACCTTTTGTAGAAGAAGAAGACATGATCAACCTATAATTGACAACAAAATAAATTAAAAAATTGAAAAATAACAATAACATAACAATTCAATATCAAATAATGAACAAAAATGAACAAAATACCAAAAATTAAATTAAAGTGATATAAAAAAACGTATGTTTATTTTGTTGAGAAGCTATATGACCATGATTTTTTTTAAAGATAAAAAGGAGAGAAATGATGGAAAATAATTAACAAAAATTTATTTAGGTTGTATATATAATAACTACTTGTGACAGTTTTAAGGAAAATTTAAAAGAATTTATTTTGATAGGAAAAGATTTATGATAGATTTTTAATATAATCATCTATTTAATAAAAAAAATCTATAAAAAAGAGAGAACTAGATTAATTAGGAGGGAGAATTAAGCCTAGGATAAGAAGGATGATTAGGGGTGTCAACCCTTTTCTTTTAGTTATATTATAGATATGTATATGTATATATCTATACTATGTATAGATGAATACATACCGATAACGAAAGAAGAAGCAATGGATCACAAATGTAGAAGCAGAAAAGAAAGAAGAAATAAAAGATAAAACGATAGAAACGAACCTCTCGAATGAATCGTGATTGACTGCAAAGTGTACCACGAAATGCAATTTAAACAACAAAACTTACTATTTTGCAAATCCTTTTTTTAGACGTAATTTAATTTGTTGGGTTGAGATTTTTTCCATAGTTTCTTATAAATCAGTTAGAAAAAAAATAAGTTGTAACACAAACAAATTTGTAAGTGAGCATTATGGTGTCAATATTGTATGGTCTGATCCACCTATATCGTAAAAGCAACTTTTTGTGGATTTTTTCTATTTATTATTAATCATTTTCTTGAAGTCGTATGAAACTACTAATGTTAATGTTACAGACTTACAGTTGATCAAGATTTGATTAAGCGAAGTTGTTTCACCTTAGAATTTTTTGGGTGTTTTCATTCTAGAAAGTACATATACTGATGCAGGCCCAGGCCCAAGCATTCTTGATCAGACCCTTTTGTACTTAGAAGATCAAGACAAAAAGAGGCATTCACTAAAATGGGCATAACTTTTGCTACAGAGCTCCGATTTTGACGTATGACCAGTCGAAACGACCGTTGGAAAGAGGAGCATCAAGCTGCAAATTGCCGTAGGCGGTTTGGGTCAGTCTTCGGGCCCAAAAACGCCGTTTTCTAGGAGTTATAGACATTTTTATATGTTTTTTCGGGTTTTTTGGATTTTCTTTTCGTTATAACTTTCGGTCCACTTATGTTTTTAGGCCCGTTCGAATTCTGCATGCTTATTTAAATCAAAAATTCATTTTTTCTCTATACACATGTTTGTGTTTTAGTGAGAAAATCCTAAATTTCGGTATTCTATTTGAATCAACGAAAATTTAGAAGAATTTTTCCTGGGTATTCTTTGAATCAACAGGATCAATTATCTGTCCAGAAATTCCGTCTGCGTCATATACGAGTCACGAGTAAGAGGAAGTGGTAATGGTCTATGGATGTTCATACGATTCCCATTTAATTAATTAAAAATTTGAATACAGCTCGAAGAACTTAAATTCTGAACATTGTTAAAAATTTTGACCCCAAAAAATACAAATACACGACTTTTCTATGATTCAAGAGTTATAGAAATTAACTAGAATCTATACTATAATTGTGTCTTTTTTTCCGCAGATATGCAAATTGACACCATTGCTCATTAATGTATTAATTAATGCATGACTTTGTACTAATAATTAAATATGCATAAATAATTTTAATAAATAAAAAATCCGACATGTCAATTCACGTATGGACGTATGGTACTAAGATAGAAACTTTATATGCTCCACCGTTTTAAAATAATTGCTCTATCTTAAAAAAACACACAGTTTAAATATGAATACAAGTTATTTTCTTCTCAAACGATAGGTTCTTTTGGAGATCATAGTTACGGACTTAAAGGTTCAATCTCCACTTGTTACAAAATGATCGAAAGTTTTTTTTTTATTTTATTTTTTTATAGAAATTGTCTCTTGATTTTAAGATAGGATAAAATTATTATTTTTTAAACATAAATTAGTAAGGCCTTTGACTTTCAGATAATACATTTGAGTTCGAAACTCACTTCTCACATTTGGTAGGGGTGAGCATGGATCGGTTTTGGCTTAAAACCGAAACCCGAACTGATCCATTCGGTTTTTAGAAAACCAAAACCGTTGGATTTGGTTTTTGTTTGATTCGATTTGTCGGATTTTGGTTCGGTTTGGTCGGTTTTCGTTTTGGTTTCGATTTTTATATTTTTATTTTTTTTACCCTTTTAATTTATTATGTTATAAATTTAACTCTCAACTTATAAGAAAAAAAAATATGATATAGAAAATATACGGATTCTTTTTATTAGCTAATTATATCCTATAGGGGTTAGTATAATTTTTTATAATACGAAGATTTTGTTGTACTTTTTCATTTAAAATATACAAGTTAGATTGATTTGTACACTAAAAAAGCAAAAGGTTTAAATATATTAACATATTACTAACTAAAAGTAATAAACATAAATGTAATATGATATAAATCAACTTAGGAGGGTTGGCCAGGGGTATCTTTTAAATCCACTATGTGGGCCCCAGAGGTGAGTTTTTCCTAAGGTCTCGGGTTCGAATCTTGGGTTTCTCATCTCAAGGTATTTTCCATGAGGAGGGGGTTAGAGGTCCAGCAAATCGCTGGTTAAAATTGTCTCAGCACGTCTGAATCGAAACTAACTTTACAAAAAAAATATATATATAAAATAAATTAAGTTATATTTGGTCCTGTTTTAGATCGTTTTTTTTACATATGAAACCGAAACATGAACCGATCATTAGTTTTTTTTTATAAAAAAACTAACCAATTGGTTTCATTAGGTTTTCAGTTTTAACAGTTCGGTTTTCTCTTCTCTTTTTTCCCGGTTTTCCGTTTCGGTTTTTACTCACCCCTAACATTTGTAGGGTGGATTAAAATGGTGTTTTGAGAGTTGGTATTTCATCCCAAGTATGCGTGTACTTTGGAATAATCTTAAGATAGAACACTGTTTTAAAAAATAAAAAAAATCTTTTAAGATCCAAACTACAAGTTGTCATTGTTGCCTTGATCAAGCGGTTAGATATTTTTTCGTAAGAATCATGAGGGGTTATGAGTTCAAATTCTATTAAAAATATTTAAAGAGGAGTTTTTATAATGGTATATACATTTAAGATATGTGAGTATTACCAAGGTTGACACACCAATCTCAAAAAACGTTAAACAATTATTCTGCGTTTAAAAAAGATAGAGTAAAAGACATAAATCGTCCATGTGGTTTACCCAAATAGTCACGTTTCATCCTTGTGGTTCAATAACGTCATGGATCGTTCTTTATACGAACAAAAGCTTCATGTTTAGTCCTTTGACTATTTGACCGGCAACCCTCCTCCGATAACCCCCCACGTGACTCACACGTGAGGGGTATTCCAGTCTTTTTCGCACCTGCACTCTACTTCTTTTCTTGTTTATATACATACACATGTATCTGAAAATCAATTAAATATATATGTATAATATATATACACTCAAACATAACTTTAGAAATTTTCAGATCTGAAAATCAATCCATGTATCTGAAATTCATCTATGTCTATATCTATACATTACCACCATCACCAAATCAATCCATCCATCTATATACCTATACAATACCAAATCAATTCATATATCCATATATATCTATATCTCTATATCATACAAAATCCAATACATAAATCATACACCACCAGAAACGGTCGGCGGCGAGCGCCCTCACCACCAGGCACCACAACCACCGCCGTAGATGGAGATTCCTATGAAATCTCGTTTGTAGCAGATTCTGATCAGATATTCATTTGTATCATATTTACTTCAGATCTCGTTTTGTAGCAGGTTCTGATCGAAGAAAAGGATATTAGGGGTAAGAGGGTTTTCAATAATATGAGAAAAGGAGATCGATGGTTTTTCTCTTTAGATTAGCAGCCACACAATAGAAAGTACACTTTACTTACAAGATTGCATTTTCCGGCACCGGAGAAAGTTGATGGTGAGGAGGCGGCGGATTTAGGCTAGCAGGATTGGGGGGCTGCTGCCGGAATATGATGTCACTCCGGTGAGTGGTTTTAACGTGTAACCCAATTGATATGTAAGTTTTTTTGTTTAAATTTAAGCTATATCCATTACATTTCTTCAATTTTAAATGATGTCTAGATGAAAGGGATTGATTGAATTTGGTTTTTGATGATAAAGTTAGGAGCTTTGTGGGGGTATATAAAGAGTTTCTTGATTTTGACTTTAAAGTCAAAGAACCGATGGTTTTGATTTTTGAACATTGTTTGGAAGAACCGAAGAAGTGTCGAAAGTTTTAAGATGATCGATCGACTACATGTGTTGTTTTAGAGGAAATAAGAAATTTGGGTGGTTTTGAACATTATTGGAAGAAATCTGTGTGTGTATACATATACATACAGATTTTTGTTTTTACAAAAAGATGATGATTAATATAAATACAAAAAATGATCAAGTTTGGTCCTTTATGCTAAGGAAAATACCAAATTACCCCTCACGTGGGAGGCACGTGAGGGGGTTATCGGAGGAGGGCTGCCGGTCAAATAGTCAAAGGACTAAACATGAAGCTTTTGTTCGTATAAAGGACGATCCATGACGTTATTGAAACCACAGGGATGAAACATAACTATTTGGGTAAACTACAGGGACGATTTATGTCTTTTACTCAAAAAATATAATCCAAACTACAAGTTAGAGTATTTTTTTAATAAAATCTATCACTAAGAGCAAATACATGTTCATGAAAGTTTCAAAAAGAAAAAATCAAGATTCATCTCAAAATGCGTACTTTTTGTGGTAAAATAATCATCATGCGAATACATATTATATTCATTTTTCAAACCCTTGCGGTATTTATTATGACATGAGAAAACAATACGTATTAGAAACTTGTACGGTACAGCTAAATAATCTCCACCAAAGATTTTTATAGAATCAATCCAATTTTGCTTTCACGAAACCTTCTCTTATTTCCAAAAATTCTCCACAAATGTCTCTTATTTACTATTTTTTATAACCCAAATAAGTTGATATAACTCGCCGGAAAATCTATATATACATATATACATACATATTTCCGGCAAGATGTCTTCAAATTTCCCCGGAGGTAATCATCAAGATTACTTCAATATAAACACAAATAACATACCTTCAAGATCCATTTCCATGATGAATAATTTACCAAACAACCACCCACAAAACCTTTTCCGGTCACCACTCGCCGGAATCCTCACTGACCCATCTTCTCAAATGGGTCTCCGGCGACCTGACTTGATCGGAAAAAGATCTTTAGCTGAGTTTCAACAACACCAACAACAACTTCAACTTCAACAACAAGCTTCTTTTTTCTTAAGAAATGTTAAACAAAGACCTTATAATAATAATAATAAATAATAATAATAATAATAATAATCTCATGGATTTTCCTTCTTCTTCATCTGATATTTCTTGTGTTTCTAATAATTCGTCTTCTTTAGCTTCTTCTATCTCTTCTATTCCAAGATATGGTGTTCCTGTTATGCAACAAAATATTCATCAATTAAACAACGCTCAAAGTGTACAAAGTTTGCAGAGTTTCAATCTCGGCGTGATGGGTAATTACCAAAACAATATTCGGCGTGGTTATTCGCGTGTTTCTAATGTTTCGTTACCTAATAATAATAATAATAATAATTTATTATTAGGTAACGAAATAAAGAACCACGCCAATGAAAAAAACCAAAATAGTAGTGAAGGAAAGATGATGATGAAACAATTACAAGAGTTGGAAAAACAACTCTTGTTAGATGACGAAGAAGACGGAGAAAATGATCAAAATAATGTATCCGGTGTGACGAACAGCGAATGGTCTGAAACTATTCGGACCATACTCTGTTCGTCTAATCCGGTGACTGTTGTTACTGAACAGTCCCCGGATAAACCGGAGAACATTGTTTCTCCGTCTCCAACATCGTCATCTTCATCATCATGTGCTTCATCTTCTGCGACGTCGGTTAGTCCAAAACAGTTACTATCCGACGTTGCAGGAGCAATATCTGATGGCAAGTCTGCTACTGCGGTGGAAATCCTCACGCGCCTGAAAAATGTTTCAAACGCGCGTGGGACACCCGAACAAAGGTTGAGTTTTTATATGACGGAAGCTCTCCGGACAAGGTTGAACTCGATACCAACAACCACGGTGGAGTTGTTCGGAAAAGACCACATTTTATCAACACAACAACTTTATGATAAATCTCCATGTTTTAAACTTGCTTTTATGGCGGCAAATGCTACAATTCTTGAAGCCGGAAAAAACATTCATGTGGTGGATTTTGATATTGGTCAAGGGTTGCAATATATATACTTGTTACAAGAGATTGCAGTGGCGCGTGAAGCACGTGAGGAAGGTTTTGAGGCGCGTGAAAGTAAGAAAGTGATACCCTTTTCGATAAAGGTTACAACTTTTGAAGATTTTGGAAATGGGGGCGTTGAAAGGTTGAAGCATGTTGGTGAGGGGTTAAAAAGTCTTGCGAACAAACTTGGTGTTATGTTTTCTTTCAATATATTAAATTTGAAGTTATGTGATCTCGATACGACGTCGTTAAAGGGGGGAGAAGATGAAGTTTTAGTAGTGAATTTGGCTTTCAAGTTGTATAAATTGCCGGATGAAAGTGTGACAACAGAGAATCTAAGAGACGAGGTATTGCGGCGCGTGAAGGGATTGTCGCCGGCGTTGGTTATAATCATTGAGCAAGAATTGAATGGCAATACGGCGTCGTTTGAGACGCGCGTGGGACAAGCGTGTGGATATTATGGGGCATTGTTGGAGTCATTGGATGCAACAATAGGGAGGGACAATTCTGACCGAATTAAAATAGAAGAGGGACTGAGTCGCAAAATGATGAACTCGGTTGCGTGTGAAGGGAGAGACAGGGTTGAAAGATGTGAAGTGTTTGGGAAATGGAGGGCCCGAATGGGGATGGCGGGGTTCGAGTCAAAGGCAATGAGTCAACTCAGTAATGTATCGTTTGTTAACTCGGTTAACTCAGTGACACGTGGCAATCCGGGTTTTACGGTGAAGGAAGAAGAGGGTGGGGTTAGTTTGGGGTGGATGGGACGGATACTCACAGTTGTATCGGCGTGGAAGTGAAAATTTTAATATTTAATTGTTAATGTTAATGTTAATGTTAATGTTAATGTAATTGTGATTTTATTATTATTGATTTAAAACTGATATAACTACTATATTAAATATGATGAATATTTGGTGAGACTTGTGTAACATTAAAGTTTGGGAAGTAATTTTAAATTTCAAATCTATTTGCAGAATTCTATGTTGTAACGTCTTCTTGTACATTTGGTTAATTAAGAGTTTTTCAACTGTCTTTAGTTAGGCATATTTATTACAATCTAGAATTGAAAGTGCATTTATAAGCGTTAGGTTTATTTTACTTGATTTAGTTAAAAAAGTAAATTCAGTTAAAAAGCTATAGAAAGTAGTACAATTTTCATTCCCTGAATTGCTAATCAAGACTTTTGAACATATATATATATATATATAAGGCTGTCGGGTATCTAAGCTTAGGTGTGGAACACTCACATACTAATTTTTTAAACCATAAAATTCATGGGGCCCAAACATTTATTCATTAAACAAGAAATACTAAAATATTATTATGTAAGGGGTTACACATCTAAGCTTAGGTGCCGGACAATCTTAAATTCCCTTTTTCCTATATATATTTATATACTCCGTATTTTCTTAATCGTATAAAACCTGCCCACATCCTCTAATGATGAAGGCCTACATCAGGCAAGATATTCGGTTGTCTTAAGTTCTCGTCTGAGGTTAAAAGGAATCGGACCCTCTCCTGATATAAAACTGTAATTGATTTAGACCTTCGATGATGAAGTTCTTTCTTGTCTCGGATAAATGTAATTGATATTAGACCTTCGATGATGAAGTTCTTTCTTGTCTCGGATAAATGTAATTGATATTAGGTTTTTTCAACCTTTTTGCGGTCTTAGCAATTAAAGTTTCGAGATGTATCTAGCTGTATAATTTGTGTATTTTAGATTTGTACTCTTGTAATTCGAACTCTGATTTTGCTAGTAGGTCTTTATTTAATATATAGTACTTCTGTTGTTAAAATAAAAAACTTAGGGGCAGAGGTGTAGTCGGAAAAAAAGCATCGGCAAAAATCGGCAGTTTGGCAAGGCTATAGCATGTGAATCGGCTAGTATCGGCAAGTTTTGGCAAGTTACACCGACTAGTTTTGGTCGATGCTAGTGAACGTTGGGTGTGTTTAAAGTGGGTGTTGGGAGCATATGATTGGTTGGGAGCATATGATTGGGAGCATCGGCAAACATCGACTATTTGGCAAGCTATAGCATGAATCGGCAAGCATCGGCAAGTTTTGGCAAGTTACACCGACTAGTTTTGGTCGATGCTAGTGAACGTTGGGTGTGTTTAAAGTGGGGAGTGTTGGGAGCATATGATTGGTTGGGAGCATATGATTGGGAGCATCGGCAAACATCGGCTATTTGGCAAGCCTATACCATGTGAATCGGCAAGCATCGGCAAGTTTTGGCAAGTTACACCGACTAGTTTTGGTCGATGCTAGTGAACGTTGGGTGTGTTTAAAGTGGGTGTTGGGAGCATATGATTGGTTGGGAGCATATGATTGGGAGCATCGGCAAACATCGACTATTTGGCAAGCTTATACCATGAAATTTGGCAAGATTGGTTGGGAGCATATGATTGGTTGGGAGCATATGATTGGGTGTGTTTAAAGTGAGTGTTGGGAGCATATGATTGGTTGGGAGCATATGATTGGGAGCATCGGCAAACATCGGCTATTTGGCAAGCCTATACCATGTGAATCGGCAAGCATCGGCAAGTTTTGGCAAGTTACACCGACTAGTTTTGGTCGATGCTAGTGAACGTTGGGTGTGTTTAAAGTGGGTGTTGGGAGCATATGATTGGTTGGGAGCATATGATTGGGAGCATCGGCAAACATCGACTATTTGGCAAGCTTATATGATTGGTTGGGAGCATATGATTGGTTGGGAGCATATGATTGGTTGGGAGCATATGATTGGTTGGGAGCATATGATTGGTTGGGAGCATATGATTGGTTGGGAGCATATGATTGGTTGGGAGCATATGATTGGTTGGGAGCATATGATTGGTTGGGAGCATATGATTGGTTGGGAGCATATGATTGGTTGGGAGCATATGATTGGTTGGGAGCATATGATTGGTTGGGAGCATATGATTGGTTGGGAGCATATGATTGGTTGGGAGCATATGATTGGTTGGGAGCATATGATTGGTTGGGAGCATATGATTGGTTGGGAGCATATGATTGGTTGGGAGCATATGATTGGTTGGGAGCATATGATTGGTTGGGAGCATATGATTGGTTGGGAGCATATGATTGGTTGGGAGCATAGTTTTGGTCGATGCTAGTGAACGTTGGGTGTGTTTAAAGTGGGTGTTGGGAGCATATGATTGGTTGGGAGCATATGATTGGGAGCATCGGCAAACATCGGCTATTTGGCAAGCCTATAGCATGTGAATCGGCTAGTATCGGCAAGTTACATCGGCAAGTTTTGGCAAGTTACACCGACTAGTTTTGGTCGATGCTAGTGAACGTTGGGTGTGTTTAAAGTGGGTGTTGGGAGCATATGATTGGTTGGGAGCATATGATTGGGAGCATCGGCAAACATCGACTATTTGGCAAGCTTATACCATGAAATTTGGCAAGGATCGGCTAGAATTGACAAACATTTGGCTATTACACATGGCACCTCACCATTAGCTAGATTTTAAGCCAAAACTTGTCAAAGTGCCAATAATCGGTACTACACCTCTGCCCCTTAGAGAAGTCGAAAAGCTAAGCTGGTGGCATAGTCTATCATGAAAATTGAGAACATGATCATCCCTATACAAAGAGTTACTCAATTTCCTTTTTCTATTGCACCATGTACATTATGGGTTGGGTATTATGAAGATATCAAATCACTTATCTGATATGTCAATGTTTCTATTTGCTCTGATTGATTCATGTATTGTTAGGCCGCTCGTAGTAGATGGACGACGAGCTCGTCCATATGCTCTTCCATTTCGTCATTTTTGGATGTTAATGTCACCGAGTGTTCGTAGCTCGTTGAAAAGGAGGGTGTTCGGTTTTAAGAACCGCTTGGACGAGCTCGTGTGGGACCGGGGGAGTGTGCGAATTGTTTAAAAAAAAAACTTCCTTTTTCTTTTTAAAAAGTAACGGCTACTAAATCCAATTTCTATATAAACACCATCATTTTTAACAATCACTCAAAAACAACATACCATTTAAACTCTTTTTTCTCTTCATCAAACAATTCCATTTGAAAATGCCGAGACAAATGTGGACTGAATATCTAAAAACACCAAGCGAAAACACTTGGACCGACATATCTGAAAGGTTCAACATGATGACGACTGAAGGTCCACGGACCAAATCTCAACTACTAGGTCACTTCACCAAAATTCGCAATGAATGTAAGCAGTTTGAGGCAATCTATACGAGGGTGAAGGCATAGGGGATGAACTTATCTGATGAGTTGGTTTATGCAACGGCGCATCAGGAGTACCGGGAGAATTATGGGAGTGGCTTCAGATACGAGCAGTGTTTCAGGGAGCTTATCACGGTTCCCTACTTTTAATTAAGTCTGTTTTTCGTATTTTTATTAAGTCTGTTTTTCGTATTTTAATTAAGTATGTTTTAGTATTTTTATCAAGTGTGTTCTATGGATTGTAATGTCTACTTTGTAATTCAATAAAAACAGACTTTTATTCATAATTTTAAAGCACTACAAACTTATTAAAACAGAAACACACAACATTAAAATGACGAGAATTACGAGTCCTAAACATCACAAACTTATTAAAACACCGACAATTACGAGACCTAAATATTAAAACCACGAGTCAATAAAAGCGAGAATCGTCCGAATCAAAGGAACTGTCACCATCGTTGCGGTGGAAGTATTCATAACTGTCATCTTCATTTGATCCTCCAAGAGGGTGTTCATTTGCGTATTCCTCCCCCGGGTCAGTGACGTAACCATCGGGCCGGCGACCAACATTATGGTGGTCGATATTGCCTTGCCAAAACTCTGCATGCTCAAGCGTGCTCGTCAAAGTTGCAACTGCACCCCTTAGTTGGGCAACGATGTCATCCAACTGAGATACCTTCTGTTGCAGGTATCTCACATACCATAGCTCCATGCCAGTACGTTGTCGCCTCGACAAGCTGAGAAGGCGGCCAATTTCGGCCATGTGAGCCGCCCTTTGTTAGTTAATGTTGTTAATCACAGCCCCCACGTCTGTTCGATTCTTGTCCTCGTCAAGCATGTGAGCTTGCATCGAGTCTTTGGCCTCGGTCACATTCATGGGTGGCCTGAAGTGTGGATCCATTTCGGTGTTTGAATGTATGTTTTAGTGTAAGAAGAAGTGAAAATGAATTTGTGTGGGTTGAAGTGTGGAATGGTAGTGTATATATAGTGGTTTTAAAAAAGTGTATAAAAAGTGTATTATAAAAAAGTGTATAAAAAGTGTATTTTAAAAAAGTGTATAAAAAAGTGTATTTTAAAAAAGTGTATAAAAAGTGTATTATAAAAAAGTGTATAAAAAGTGTATTATAAAAAAGTGTATAAGAAAGTGGATTATAAAAAAGTATATAAAATAGTGAATTAAAAAAAAAATATTATAAAAAAATATAAAAAAAATTATAAAAAAAGTATATAAAAAAGTAAAAAAAAAAAAAAAAAAAAAAAAAAAAAAAAAAAAAAAAAAAAAAAAAAAAAAAAAAAAAAAAAAAAAAAAAAAAAAAAAAAAAAAAAAAAAAAAAAAAAAAAAAAAAAAAAAAAAAAAAAAAAAAAAAAAAAAAAAAAAAAAAAAAAAAAAAAAAAAAAAAAAAAAAAAAAAAAAAAAAAAAAAAAAAAAAAAAAAAAAAAAAAAAAAAAAAAAAAAAAAAAAAAAAAAAAAAAAAAAAAAAAAAAAAAAAAAAAAAAAAAAAAAAAAAAAAAAAAAAAAAAAAAAAAAAAAAAAAAAAAAAAAAAAAAAAAAAAAAAAAAAAAAAAAAAAAAAAAAAAAAAAAAAAAAAAAAAAAAAAAAAAAAAAAAAAAAAAAAAAAAAAAAAAAAAAAAAAAAAAAAAAAAAAAAAAAAAAAAAAAAAAAAAAAAAAAAAAAAAAAAAAAAAAAAAAAAAAAAAAAAAAAAAAAAAAAAAAAAAAAAAAAAAAAAAAAAAAAAAAAAAAAAAAAAAAAAAAAAAAAAAAAAAAAAAAAAAAAAAAAAAAAAAAAAAAAAAAAAAAAAAAAAAAAAAAAAAAAAAAAAAAAAAAAAAAAAAAAAAAAAAAAAAAAAAAAAAAAAAAAAAAAAAAAAAAAAAAAAAAAAAAAAAAAAAAAAAAAAAAAAAAAAAAAAAAAAAAAAAAAAAAAAAAAAAAAAAAAAAAAAAAAAAAAAAAAAAAAAAAAAAAAAAAAAAAAAAAAAAAAAAAAAAAAAAAAAAAAAAAAAAAAAAAAAAAAAAAAAAAAAAAAAAAAAAAAAAAAAAAAAAAAAAAAAAAAAAAAAAAAAAAAAAAAAAAAAAAAAAAAAATGTATAAAAAAGTGTATTATAAAAAAGTGTTAAAAAGTGTATTATAAAAAAGTGTATAAAAAGTGTATTATAAAAAAGTGTATAAAAAAGTGTATTTTAAAAAAGTGTATAAAAATGTATTTTAAAAAAGTGTATAAAAAAGTAAAATAAAAAATGTATAAAAAGTGCATATAAAATCTAATTATAAAAAAGTATATAAAAAAGTAAAATAAAAAGTGTATAAAAAGTGTATTAAAAAAAAGTGTATAAAATAATGTATTATAAAAATCTAATAATTATAAAATGTATTAAAAAAAAGTGTATAAAAAGTTATAAAAAAGTGTATAAAAAAGTGTATTATAAAAAAGTGTATAAAAAGTGATTATAAAAAAGTATATAAAAAAGTAAAATAAAAAGTGTATAAAAAGTGTATTATAAAAAAGTGTATAAAAAAGTGTATTATAAAAAAGTGTATAAGAAAGTGGATTATAAAAAAGTATATAAAGAAGTAATAAAAATGTAATTATAAAAAAGTATATAAAAAAGTAAAATAAAAAGTGTATAAAAAAGTGTATAAAAAGTGTATTAAAAAAAGTGTATAAAAAGTGTATAAAAATGTATAAAAAGTGTATAAAAAGTGTATTAAAAAAAAGTGTATAAAATATTTCAGGTGTTTGACACACACATAGATTTGGTAGACTGGGCTCAAAGAACGGCAAAGGAGCTTGGTTATGTGTTAGTAACACGAAGATCAAATGCCACAAAAGACGGAGAAGTTAAAAAGGTGGTCCTTATTTGCAACCGTGGTGGAAAAAGAGATAAGCGGTTAACCGGGGCACCCAAAGGGACTACCAAAATTGACTGTCCATTCAAATTGGTAGGCCGTCTGACAAAGGACCATAGTTGGTGGGTTGAAGTTATAGATCACCGACATAACCATCCATCAGCTCGTAATTTGGAAGGTATTGCGTACGCAAGACGACTAACCGATGTTCAAAAAGAATTTGTGGACGAAAAGGCGTTGCTAGGTTTTGGGCCAAATAGCATAAGGGACCAATTGAAGGATGCATTTCCCGGCATCTTGACCCGTTCACAAGACATTTCTAACTACTTGCGGCAACACCGGCTAAAGCACGCCCAACAACGAGGGGAAACTCGAATGCAGGTGAAATAAGAAACATACCTGCATGTGGATCGTATAACTATATGTTTATTTTTTAAAAAAATACGACTTCCTTATACTTTGGTTGTTTACCCGTTGCAGATCGTGCTCCAATTACTATCTGACCATCAGTACACGTATCAGTACACGACGGATAGCAAAACCGGATGTTTGACCAATCTCTTTTTCGTACATCCTACATCACTTGACATATGGCGTGCATTTCCTTGGATCATTGAAATAGACGCCACGTATAAAACCAACGTTTACAACATGCCGCTTGTTGAGATTGTGGGTGTCACTCCAACTGGCAAGACATTCAGCATTGCGCACGCACTAATTGAAAATGAGCAACATGCGGCATACACATGGGTGTTACAGTGCTTGAGGTCGACGCTCGAAGAAGGGTTCGTCGTGCGTGTGGCACTCACTGATCGGGATCTGGCCCTCATGAAAGCGGTTAAGGATGTGATGCCGGAAACGAAGCTGATACTGTGTAGAATACACATTTGGAGGAATATTGATTTACATGCCAACCCATCGTTTAGGACAAAAAAAGATTATGGTTCGTTTAAACATCGGTGGGATAAACTCGTAAAGTCAATCACGGTTAAAGAATACGCAGAGAATGAGCAGCGGCTAAAAGTATTCTTGGCAGATAAACCAAGTATATACATCCCGTCCCCATACTGTTTTTATGATAAAGCTTACGATGTAACCATGTAGCTAAATCACTTTTTATTTTCCTGCAGATCTTTATAAGTATCTACAAATACAGTGGCTTGCCTCGTACAAGGAGTTATTTGTGTCATGTTGGGTCGACCAACACCGCAACTATCGTAACTACACTACCAACAGGGTTGAGAGCGAGCATTCTTTGCTGAAGTCAGTTATGCATCAAAAGCGGCTTACGTTCCACAGGATCGTTGAATGTGTTAACTCTGTTGTCAGCGGGCAATACACCGAAATAAAGGGGTCACTGGAACATTGCAGGCAGTACAATCAAAATAAACACAACTATCCCTGTTTAAAGGATTTGCTCGGTAAAGCCTCCCATGTAGCCTTGCAAATTATGGTTGACGAAATTGATCGATTGAAAAATACCCTAAAAGGGGACGTGTCAAAGTGCGGGTGTACAGTATGGGCTAGCTGTGGCTTGCCATGTAGTTGTCGACTTCTAACATACATGCAGGAACGTAAGTACTGTTCATTCAAATACAAATGGTCCATTTTACTTAAAAATACTTAATGTAATATTTTTATTCCTGCAGGAAGGCGTGTTCAAGAATATGAGATAGATGCATTTTGGTGCAGGCTCGATATAAACCCGTCCACCTGCCTGCCTGGAAATGTGAAGAAAGACTCGGATGATGACGAGCCTGTTGAGGACTTTTGTGGTGAGGTTACTACTGCCTTGGAACGAAAACCCATAAAAGAAAGGAAAAGCTTGATGTCAAAAATAAAGGACATCCTCTATCCGGGTCGGTCCAAAATCAAGGATCCGGAGGTCCAAAAGAAAACACGTGGTAGACCTGTTGGGTCAAAGAAAAAGGTATATTATTATAGTCTAGCAAATTATTAATTGTTAAATACTATACGGGTATACATCTAACTTAATTATTCATTCATTCATTGCAGATGCCAGACTTGAACGTATCACCTCCGATGCCACCACCACCAGCACCATCACCAATATCTCCCATATCAGCTGAGCAGCAATTGGCTGCTCTACCAGTACCACCACCTAACACTCGCCCACTGCAGACGACGGGTATACAGGGTTACCTAGATGACATACCGAAGGTATTTAGACCATACGTCAAGGGGATTATTAATGTCAGGGGTGATGGCAACTGTGGATTCCGGGCACTTGCTGTTGCATTGGGGTACGATGAAAACGAAGGTTACGAGTGGATCCGACTACATATGTTGGCCGAGTATGAAAACAACAAACAATTCTACGATGACCTAACAAGAGGGGAACAGGCTGAAGCGAGCTTTTTTGAGGGGTTATCAAGGTCTTATGTAGGGGTGTTTAGACCAATTGGCTACTGGATGCACATGACTATGGGGGCCATGTTGTTGTCCAACAGGATGGGTATAGTAATTAACTGTTTATCTACTGCCGCAAGTTGGACATCGTTCCCATTTACCTATGGTCCTGATGAGGTGCCTAGGACAGAGCCCATATCAATAGCATTAGTACATGGTCACGGTCACTATATCATGGTGCAGTTGGAAGGTGACTACCCGATGGCCCCGGAGATCGCATATTGGGTACAGGATCGTGTAAGGACTCCCGTGAGCAAATGGAAAGATTTGTACCGACACCGCCAGTTAGCCTACAATAGATATATAGATGCAACAAAACCTCCTCCCACCTATATGGGAACAGTGGACTCATCTGATTAGGATTGTAAAACAACAAACAATTCTACGATGACCTAACAAGAGGGGAACAGGCTGAAGCGAGCTTTTTTGAGGGGTTATCAAGGCCTTATGTAGGGGTGTTTAGACCAATTGGCTACTGGATGCACATGACTATGGGGGCCATGTTGTTGTCCAACAGGATGGGTATAGTAATTAACTGTTTATCTACTGCCGCAAGTTGGACATCGTTCCCATTTACCTATGGTCCTGATGAGGTGCCTAGGACAGAGCCCATATCAATAGCATTAGTACATGGTCACGGTCACTATATCATGGTGCAGTTGGAAGGTGACTACCCGATGGCCCCGGAGATCGCATATTGGGTACAGGATCGTGTAAGGACTCCCGTGAGCAAATGGAAAGATTTGTACCGACACCGCCAGTTAGCCTACAATAGATATATAGATGCAACAAAACCTCCTCCCACCTATATGGGAACAGTGGACTCATCTGATTAGGATTGTAATATTGGTACATACACATGTTCATTAATTGGTATTTTTGTAATATTGTTCATTAATTCATATTTTTGTAAAACACAACTGATGTTATGTAATTTTTAATAGATACATACACATGTTCATTAATTGGTATTTTTGTAATATTGTTCATTAATTCATATTTTTGTAAAACACAACTGATGTTATGTAATTTTTAATAGATACATACACATGTTCATTAATTGGTATTTTTGTAATATTGTTCATTAATTCATATTTTTGTAAAACACAACTGATGTTATGTAATTTTTAATAGATACATACACATTTTTTCTTTACATGCAAAATGAATACAGTACAAAGAAAAAAAAACATACACACACAACGTATAGAAATATATAGGTTGATAGAACTGAAATTTTAACCAAAAACTTATTTTCTTATTTTTGATATAAGTTGTTGAAAAGTATTATATGTTATGTCACTTTTGTTTTGGTATTGTGTTTAATAATGATCATTTATTCTATCAATCTTACTTTAGTTGATTGATCATTTCAATAGATTGATGTTTAATGTACGAGTTGCTAATTGGTCCTTTTAAAGGATCACCATCATTATAAACAAACAGTACACAAATAATAAAAATGTCCATATCAAATACAAATAATAAAAATGTACATAACAAACTGTATTTATAAAAATGTCCATACTTCGTACAAATAAAAAAAAGTCTAATCACCGGAACCGTCGTCGTCCTCACCGGCATTATCATCACCCACACCTGGTCCGGATACAGAGCCTGTTCCACTAAAAAATCCACTCATATCCGACAAGCTACCAAATTCCCCTGATGGAGGTCCATAATGCGACGATGGCCCACTCCATAACTGGCGGGGGTCGAAATACTCATCACCAGACTGGTGCAAGTCAACATAGGAGCCGGAAGGTTGGGATCCAGACGGGACAGAATACGATCCAGATGGGCCTTCCGGAGGTCCATAATGTGGCTGCGGCAACTCAACAGGGAAATCATGGGATCCGAAACCCCTGAGAATCCTCCCTAGTCCGCGCTGATGTCCCGATCGCGATCCAAACGCTTCCGGGAACAACTGGGTTGGAGGTGTCGGTGCAGGATCCTGTGAATGTCTCACCTGCGCAGCTTCCAGACGGGACTGCATATAAATAGTAAGGTAAGTTTAATAAATGGAGCAGTAATTAAAAGTAATTTAACTTAAAGTTATGTATATACCGCAACTTCCGGAGGTTGTAGTCTGTGGGTTGCCGCCCAAGTCGACTCCCACGTGGGCGGTGGCCCCTCCTTCTTTTCGTTATGGTGCTTGGCCTGCAAACAAGTCAAATAATTAGCATAAAAAAACACAAGAATTGTATACTTTTGTTAAAACCAAACGTACCAACGCCCGATCGTGGGCAAGAGAAATAGATCGCCGACCCTGAGTCCCCACCGCCTGTTTGGACCGGTTTGTCTTGTTTGTCGCGGCCCGCTTGACCCGGTCATCCCTCGTATAGAAACGCAGTAGTTTTCCCCACTCTTCCGGGTCCATACCAGCTGGCGGTGCTGTCTGCAGGGTATCTGCTTCGTCTACACCCCCCCGTGCTGTAAAATGCTGAGATTTGAATTTTGACTTTCTCTGCCTATATATGCTAGCTGCATCAGCATGGAAAGCCTGTTTTGCTGCCTTCCGGGTGGGGTCGTCCTCATCATGCTCTAAGTACTGGTCCATCGCAAACCAGCGCTACATTGTTTACAAATACAAGTTAGCAGTTTCGGGGTTATCATTGTAAAACATATTAAGTAAAAAAATATAAAAAAATATAAAAAGAAACATATTCTAACCTGTATTTCCTCCAAGATATTGTCCCTCAGAGACTCGGGCACATCGTACCATGACTCGTAGTACTGGGGGACATCTCCGATCAATGAGCCTAACAAAGATTTGTACATAGCCCCGTAGTCCCCGATCGACTGAAAGGTCTTCGATTTGTAATCGAAGTACATGGGTAACGGGCCTCCATTTTTCTTGAAGGCAGCCTCAAGGTTTAGATGTTTGGCTGCCCCTCTTGGTGGTGGTGGTGTTTTCTTCGACCCTACAAAACCAATAAGTAACAATAACATAAATAAGTTACTTTAAACGATAAGAATACAATTATTTCAATGCATAACTAAATTTAATGTAAAGTCAATTTTCTTACCGCTGTTTTTGCAGCCTGTTATTTTCTTCCACCACGATCGGTGCGGATCGTTTCCATCGCCGTCGCCGCCGTGAGCTCCTAGCATTTTTCTTCAACGTTGGGTTTACGAAAGGGGTAACGACGGGTCGCTCCTAAAGCCTCGCTGAAAAACTGGGTCGCTCCTAAAGCCTCACCGGAAAATCTTGGCCGGAAAATATGGGGGAGAGGGGGGTTGGATCGGTTGGAGAAGAGAAAATATTTGGAGAAGAGAAAATAATCGGAGAAGAAGGCTGGATCCAGAGAAAGAATATATAAATCTTTTCGAGTCACCCTTTAGGAGCGACTGTCGCTCCTAAAGGGGTGTTTGACGGTCAACGGTTTCGAGTCACCCTTTAGGAGCGACTGTCGCTCCTAAAGGGGTGTTTGACGGGTCAACGTTTCTAACGGGTATAAGCATGGGGATCCGCGTGCAATAAATGGGTCACCCCTTTAGGAGCGACTGTCGCTCCTAAAGGGGTGTGGTCGGGTTACCCAACATTCCATGGTCGGGGTATCTGGCCCGATTATAAAAAAATAAAAATGTAGATTAAAAATGTATAAAAAGTGTATAAAAAGTGTATTATAAAAAAGTGTATAAAAAGTGGATTATAAAAAAGTGTATAAAAAGTGTATAAAAAGTGTATAAAAAGTGTATTATAAAAAAGTGTATAAAAATTATAAAAAAGTGTATAATTAAAAAAGTGTATAAAAAGTGTATTATAAAAAAGTGTATAAAAAGTGTATAAAAATTATAAAAAGTGTATAAAAAGTGTATTATAAAAAAGTGTATAAAAAGTGGATTATAAAAAATGTATAAAAAGTGTATAAAAATGTATTATAAAAAAGTGTATAAAAAGTTAAAAAAGTGTATAAAAAGTGTATTATAAAAAAGTGTATAAAAAGTGTATTATAAAAAAGTGTATAAAAAAGTGTGTTTTAAAAAAGTGTATAAAAAAGTGTATTTTAAAAAAGTGTATAAAAAGTGTATTATAAAAAAGTGTATAAAAAGTGTATTATAAAAAAGTGTATAAAAAAAAAAAGTGTGTTTTAAAAAAGTGTATAAAAAGTGTATTATAAAAAAGTGTATAAAAAGTGTATTATAAAAAAGTGTATAAAAAGTGGATTATAAAAAGTGTATAAAAAGTGTTAAAAATTAAAAAAGTGTATAAAAATGTATAAAAAGTGTATAAAAATGTATAAAAAGTGTATTATAAAAAAGTGTATAAAAAGTGTATAAAAAGTGTATTATAAAAAAGTGTATAAAAAGTGTATAAAAAAGTATATAAAAAGTGTAAAAAAGTGTATTATAAAAAAGTGTATAAAAAGTGTAAAAAAGTGTATAAAAAGTGTATTATAAAAAAGTGTATAAAAAGTGTATTATAAAAAAGTGTATAAAAAGTGTATAAAAAAGTGTATAAAAAGTGTATAAAAAGTGTATAAAAAGTGTATAAAAAGTGTATTATAAAAAAGTGTATAAAAAGTGTATAAAAAGTGTATTATAAAAAAGTGTATAAAAAGTGATTATAAAAAAGTGTATAAAAAGTGTATTATAAAAAAGTGTATAAAAAGTGTATTATAAAAAAGTGTATAAAAAGTGTATTATAAAAAAGTGTATAAAAAGTGTATAAAAAGTGTATAAAAAGTGTATAAAAAGTGGATTATAAAAAAGTGTATAAAAAAGTGTATTTTAAAAAAGTGTATAAAAAGTGTATTATAAAAAAGTGTATAAAAAGTGTATTATAAAAAAGTGTATAAAAAAGTGTGTTTTAAAAAAGTGTATAAAAAGTGTAAAAAAGTATTATAAAAAAGTGTATAAAAAGTGTATAAAAAGTGTATAAAAAGTGTATAAAAAGGTATTATAAAAAAGTGTATAAAAAGTGTATAAAAAAGTGTATTATAAAAAAGTGTATAAAAAGTGTAAAAAAGTGTATTATAAAAAAGTGTATAAAAAGTGTATAAAAATGTATAAAAAGTGTATTAAAATTAAAAAAGTGTATAAAAAGTGTATTATAAAAAAGTGTATAAAAAGTGTATAAAAAGTGTATTATAAAAAAGTGTATAAAAAGTGTATTATAAAAAAGTGTATAAAAAGTGTATAAAAATGTATAAAAAGTGTATAAAAATGTATTATAAAAAAGTATATAAAAAAGTAAAAAAAAAGTGTATAAAAAGTGTATTATAAAAAAGTGTATAAAAAGTGTATTATAAAAAAGTGTATAAAAAGTGTATAAAAAGTATTATAAAAAAGTGTATAAAAGGTGTATAAAAAAGTGTATTATAAAAAAGTGTATAAAAAGTGTATTATAAAAAACTGTATAAGAAAGTGGATTATAAAAAAGTATATAAAATAGTGAATTAAAAAAAAAAAAAAAAAAAAAAAAAAAAAAAAAAAAAAAAAAAAAAAAAAAAAAAAAAAAAAAAAAAAAAAAAAAAAAAAAAAAAAAAAAAAAAAAAAAAAAAAAAAAAAAAAAAAAAAAAAAAAAAAAAAAAAAAAAAAAAAAAAAAAAAAAAAAAAAAAAAAAAAAAAAAAAAAAAAAAAAAAAAAAAAAAAAAAAAAAAAAAAAAAAAAAAAAAAAAAAAAAAAAAAAAAAAAAAAAAAAAAAAAAAAAAAAAAAAAAAAAAAAAAAAAAAAAAAAAAAAAAAAAAAAAAAAAAAAAAAAAAAAAAAAAAAAAAAAAAAAAAAAAAAAAAAAAAAAAAAAAAAAAAAAAAAAAAAAAAAAAAAAAAAAAAAAAAAAAAAAAAAAAAAAAAAAAAAAAAAAAAAAAAAAAAAAAAAAAAAAAAAAAAAAAAAAAAAAAAAAAAAAAAAAAAAAAAAAAAAAAAAAAAAAAAAAAAAAAAAAAAAAAAAAAAAAAAAAAAAAAAAAAAAAAAAAAAAAAAAAAAAAAAAAAAAAAAAAAAAAAAAAAAAAAAAAAAAAAAAAAAAAAAAAAAAAAAAAAAAAAAAAAAAAAAAAAAAAAAAAAAAAAAAAAAAAAAAAAAAAAAAAAAAAAAAAAAAAAAAAAAAAAAAAAAAAAAAAAAAAAAAAAAAAAAAAAAAAAAAAAAAAAAAAAAAAAAAAAAAAAAAAAAAAAAAAAAAAAAAAAAAAAAAAAAAAAAAAAAAAAAAAAAAAAAAAAAAAAAAAAAAAAAAAAAAAAAAAAAAAAAAAAAAAAAAAAAAAAAAAAAAAAAAAAAAAAAAAAAAAAAAAAAAAAAAAAAAAAAAAAAAAAAAAAAAAAAAAAAAAAAAAAAAAAAAAAAAAAAAAAAAAAAAAAAAAAAAAAAAAAAAAAAAAAAAAAAAAAAAAAAAAAAAAAAAAAAAAAAAAAAAAAAAAAAAAAAAAAAAAAAAAAAAAAAAAAAAAAAAAAAAAAAAAAAAAAAAAAAAAAAAAAAAAAAAAAAAAAAAAAAAAAAAAAAAAAAAAAAAAAAAAAAAAAAAAAAAAAAAAAAAAAAAAAAAAAAAAAAAAAAAAAAAAAAAAAAAAAAAAAAAAAAAAAAAAAAAAAAAAAAAAAAAAAAAAAAAAAAAAAAAAAAAAAAAAAAAAAAAAAAAAAAAAAAAAAAAAAAAAAAAAAAAAAAAAAAAAAAAAAAAAAAAAAAAAAAAAAAAAAAAAAAAAAAAAAAAAAAAAAAATGACTTTCAAATGTTGCCCATTAATTCGTTGTTTTAGTCACTTGACTCTGTGACATTGAAGCATCATTTATGGTCTAAATTATCGTCTTTGTTTTTCACTGGAGCCAAGTTATTTTCCGTTTTCTGCCTATAAAAGATCGGGAATGAAGATAAAAAGAAAAAGAATTGAAACAAAAATTATATTAATGAAATATTAACCCGTGGGTACCAAAATCATATAACCAATCATTATATATAACCCTTTTTGAGGATTGTCTTACTTAGAATTTGCATAGAAAATGGTAGTAGTTCTATGATATTTAGCTTATTGTAACAAAGTTCGACGTATATGTCTTCACCATATTCCATGGCCAAGTTGATTTCGACTATTTTTTAGTTTGTTTAATTCCTTATGTTTGATAGTTTTTCATTATGCATCTTACTTGTGTTTGCAGTGTATTTGTAAAAGGGTGGAAGGGAAAAAGCTAGAGTTTCCCTAGAGGGAAAAAGAACATAGATGAGGAAGATGATGTGTGTGCCATCAGAGAAGTAAATTTTGCCTTTTCTTATGTGAGATTAGCTTTCTCTTGTCTTCCTAACTAAATTTTCTTTTAGCTGCAGGTGATAGAAGAAACCATATTTAATGTTTCAAAACTTATCAGCAAAGTACAAGAGTATATTGAAATGATATTTGGGCCATAAAAGAGTGCGACTCTACATATTTGGAGTTGTGAAAGACGACACATAATTTGCACGACAAACCAAAAAGGAGATCAGTGTAAGTCACATATGTGGTATCTAAAATGTAATTCTGTATACATGTTCAAAATTACCATTTTTATTCACGAGGTCATTAACTAGGAGTTGGACCAAAAAGAATTTAATTCATCTTTGTGATTTGAAATCAGCATGATTGGTTTTTCATAGAGCAATAAACAAATTTTTAATGCTTTGCCAATAACATTGTTTTATTGGTTGCGTTTTGCACCTACTGGTCGATGTTATTTTACCGTCTTATGCTATTTTACCTCTTGCAAAGCCACTGATAGTAGCAAAATGCTCTCCATGTAAAGTTGTGAACAAGGTCCCTGTTTATGGCCATTCTGTTGCGGGTGTTGATGATCGTGCAATGATAAAGAGAAGTGAGTATAGCAGTCATTATGTTCATCGGTTAATGTGTGACTTCTTATATTGATTTTCTTAAGCTTCAAGTTTATTATGTGGATTTATTAAAAAAAAAAAAAAAAAAAAAAAAAAAAAAAAAAAAAAAAAAAAAAAAAAAAAAAAAAAAAAAAAAAAAAAAAAAAAAAAAAAAAAAAAAAAAAAAAAAAAAAAAAAAAAAAAAAAAAAAAAAAAAAAAAAAAAAAAAAAAAAAAAAAAAAAAAAAAAAAAAAAAAAAAAAAAAAAAAAAAAAAAAAAAAAAAAAAAAAAAAAAAAAAAAAAAAAAAAAAAAAAAAAAAAAAAAAAAAAAAAAAAAAAAAAAAAAAAAAAAAAAAAAAAAAAAAAAAAAAAAAAAAAAAAAAAAAAAAAAAAAAAAAAAAAAAAAAAAAAAAAAAAAAAAAAAAAAAAAAAAAAAAAAAAAAAAAAAAAAAAAAAAAAAAAAAAAAAAAAAAAAAAAAAAAAAAAAAAAAAAAAAAAAAAAAAAAAAAAAAAAAAAAAAAAAAAAAAAAAAAAAAAAAAAAAAAAAAAAAAAAAAAAAAAAAAAAAAAAAAAAAAAAAAAAAAAAAAAAAAAAAAAAAAAAAAAAAAAAAAAAAAAAAAAAAAAAAAAAAAAAAAAAAAAAAAAAAAAAAAAAAAAAAAAAAAAAAAAAAAAAAAAAAAAAAAAAAAAAAAAAAAAAAAAAAAAAAAAAAAAAAAAAAAAAAAAAAAAAAAAAAAAAAAAAAAAAAAAAAAAAAAAAAAAAAAAAAAAAAAAAAAAAAAAAAAAAAAAAAAAAAAAAAAAAAAAAAAAAAAAAAAAAAAAAAAAAAAAAAAAAAAAAAAAAAAAAAAAAAAAAAAAAAAAAAAAAAAAAAAAAAAAAAAAAAAAAAAAAAAAAAAAAAAAAAAAAAAAAAAAAAAAAAAAAAAAAAAAAAAAAAAAAAAAAAAAAAAAAAAAAAAAAAAAAAAAAAAAAAAAAAAAAAAAAAAAAAAAAAAAAAAAAAAAAAAAAAAAAAAAAAAAAAAAAAAAAAAAAAAAAAAAAAAAAAAAAAAAAAAAAAAAAAAAAAAAAAAAAAAAAAAAAAAAAAAAAAAAAAAAAAAAAAAAAAAAAAAAAAAAAAAAAAAAAAAAAAAAAAAAAAAAAAAAAAAAAAAAAAAAAAAAAAAAAAAAAAAAAAAAAAAAAAAAAAAAAAAAAAAAAAAAAAAAAAAAAAAAAAAAAAAAAAAAAAAAAAAAAAAAAAAAAAAAAAAAAAAAAAAAAAAAAAAAAAAAAAAAAAAAAAAAAAAAAAAAAAAAAAAAAAAAAAAAAAAAAAAAAAAAAAAAAAAAAAAAAAAAAAAAAAAAAAAAAAAAAAAAAAAAAAAAAAAAAAAAAAAAAAAAAAAAAAAAAAAAAAAAAAAAAAAAAAAAAAAAAAAAAAAAAAAAAAAAAAAAAAAAAAAAAAAAAAAAAAAAAAAAAAAAAAAAAAAAAAAAAAAAAAAAAAAAAAAAAAAAAAAAAAAAAAAAAAAAAAAAAAAAAAAAAAAAAAAAAAAAAAAAAAAAAAAAAAAAAAAAAAAAAAAAAAAAAAAAAAAAAAAAAAAAAAAAAAAAAAAAAAAAAAAAAAAAAAAAAAAAAAAAAAAAAAAAAAAAAAAAAAAAAAAAAAAAAAAAAAAAAAAAAAAAAAAAAAAAAAAAAAAAAAAAAAAAAAAAAAAAAAAAAAAAAAAAAAAAAAAAAAAAAAAAAAAAAAAAAAAAAAAAAAAAAAAAAAAAAAAAAAAAAAAAAAAAAAAAAAAAAAAAAAAAAAAAAAAAAAAAAAAAAAAAAAAAAAAAAAAAAAAAAAAAAAAAAAAAAAAAAAAAAAAAAAAAAAAAAAAAAAAAAAAAAAAAAAAAAAAAAAATTGTTCTTATATTTCAGGACTTAGATCCATATGAAGAGAATCCCGAGACAGGCCCTTTTAGTGAGCCTGAGTCTCACATGATGCGGAAGCTCACAAAAGTTTTGAAACATTTTGCAACGACCTGTTTTCACACATGGTCAACTACACCATGTTTGAGCTAACTTCTCATGAACACGGCTCCCATGTTTCAGGAGAGTAGTTGGATTGTTTTTGCAACGACCTCTTTGAGCTAACTTCTCATGAACACAGCTCCCATGTTTCAGGAGAGTAGTTGGATTGTTTTTGCAACGACCTCTTTGAGCTAACTTCTCATGAACACGGCTCCCATGTTTCAGGAGAGTAGTTGGATTGTTTTTGCAACGACCTCTTTGAGCTAACTTCTCATGAACACGGCTCCCATGTTTCAGGAGAGTAGTTGGATTGTTTTTGCAACGACCTCTTTGAGCTAACTTCTCATGAACACAGCTCCCATGTTTCAGGAGAGTAGTTGGATTGTTTTTGCAACGACCTCTTTGAGCTAACTTCTCATGAACACGGCTCCCATGTTTCAGGAGAGTAGTTGGATTGTTTTTGCAACGACCTCTTTGAGCTAACTTCTCATGAACACAGCTCCCATGTTTCAGGAGAGTAGTTGGATTGTTTTTGCAACGACCTCTTTGAGCTAACTTCTCATGAACACGGCTCCCATGTTTCAGGAGAGTAGTTGGATTGTTTTTGCAACGACCTCTTTGAGCTAACTTCTCATGAACACGGCTCCCATGTTTCAGGAGAGTAGTTGGATTGTTTTTGCAACGACCTCTTTGAGCTAACTTCTCATGAACACAGCTCCCATGTTTCAGGAGAGTAGTTGGATTGTTTTTGCAACGACCTCTTTGAGCTAACTTCTCATGAACACGGCTCCCATGTTTCAGGAGAGTAGTTGGATTGTTTTTGCAACGACCTCTTTGAGCTAACTTCTCATGAACACAGCTCCCATGTTTCAGGAGAGTAGTTGGATTGTTTTTGCAACGACCTCTTTGAGCTAACTTCTCATGAACACGGCTCCCATGTTTCAGGAGAGTAGTTGGATTGTTTTTGCAACGACCTCTTTGAGCTAACTTCTCATGAACACGGCTCCCATGTTTCAGGAGAGTAGTTGGATTGTTTTTGCAACGACCTCTTTGAGCTAACTTCTCATGAACACAGCTCCCATGTTTCAGGAGAGTAGTTGGATTGTTTTTGCAACGACCTCTTTGAGCTAACTTCTCATGAACACGGCTCCCATGTTTCAGGAGAGTAGTTGGATTGTTTTTGCAACGACCTCTTTGAGCTAACTTCTCATGAACACAGCTCCCATGTTTCAGGAGAGTAGTTGGATTGTTTTTGCAACGACCTCTTTGAGCTAACTTCTCATGAACACGGCTCCCATGTTTCAGGAGAGTAGTTGGATTGTTTTTGCAACGACCTCTTTGAGCTAACTTCTCATGAACACGGCTCCCATGTTTCAGGAGAGTAGTTGGATTGTTTTTGCAACGACCTCTTTGAGCTAACTTCTCATGAACACAGCTCCCATGTTTCAGGAGAGTAGTTGGATTGTTTTTGCAACGACCTCTTTGAGCTAACTTCTCATGAACACGGCTCCCATGTTTCAGGAGAGTAGTTGGATTGTTTTTGCAACGACCTCTTTGAGCTAACTTCTCATGAACACAGCTCCCATGTTTCAGGAGAGTAGTTGGATTGTTTTTGCAACGACCTCTTTGAGCTAACTTCTCATGAACACGGCTCCCATGTTTCAGGAGAGTAGTTGGATTGTTTTTGCAACGACCTCTTTGAGCTAACTTCTCATGAACACGGCTCCCATGTTTCAGGAGAGTAGTTGGATTGTTTTTGCAACGACCTCTTTGAGCTAACTTCTCATGAACACAGCTCCCATGTTTCATGAGAGTAGTTGGATTGTTTTTGCAACGACCTCTTTGAGTAAAACCCTTGCTCCCTCTGCAGGACTCAAACCTGCTTCACTGGAGGACTTTATTGTGAAATTCATTCAAATGTCCTTCCCAAATCTCAACTTGTCTTATTTTTATAAATTTTCTAAAATACAATATGTTTAATATGTTTAAACCGCGTATTACGCATGAATTTATCTAGTAACATTATAAGAAACTTGTGAAAGGGTATTAATTTTTGATTTTTTATAATATTACGATATACACGATGTTTATATATATTTATATATATATATATATATATCACTATATATATATATATATATCTTTTGCGTGAATATACACACTCGTATTTGGTTACTATAGTGAAATATATATATATATATATATATATATATATATATATATATATATATATATAGTATTATATATATATATATATATATATATATATATATATATATATATATATATATATATATATATATATATATATATATATATATATATATATATATATATATATATATATATATATATATATATATATATATATATATATATATATATATATATATATATATATATATATATATATATATATATATATATATATATATATATATATATATATATATATATATATATATATATATATATATATATATATATATATATATATATATATATATATATATATATATATATATATATATATATATATATATATATATATATATATATATATATATATATATATATATATATATATATATATATATATATATATATATATATATATATATATATATATATATATATATATATATATATATATATATATATATATATATATATATATATATATATATATATATATATATATATATATATATATATATATATATATATATATATATATATATATATATATATATATATATATATATATATATATATATATATATATATATATATATATATATATATATATATATATATATATATATATATATATATATATATATATATATATATATATATATATATATATATATATATATATATATATATATATATATATATATATATATATATATATATATATATATATATATATATATATATATATATATATATATATATATATATATATATATATATATATATATATATATATATATATATATATATATATATATATATATATATATATATATATATATATATATATATATATATATATATATATATATATATATATATATATATATATATATATATATATATATATATATATATATATATATATATATATATATATATATATATATATATATATATATATATATATATATATATATATATATATATATATATATATATATATATATATATATATATATATATATATATATATATATATATATATATATATATATATATATATATATATATATATATATATATATATATATATATATATATATATATATATATATATATATATATATATATATATATATATATATATATATATATATATATATATATATATATATATATATATATATATATATATATATATATATATATATATATATATATATATATATATATATATATATATATATATATATATATATATATATATATATATATATATATATATATATATATATATATATATATATATATATATATATATATATATATATATATATATATATATATATATATATATATATATATATATATATATATATATATATATATATATATATATATATATATATATATATATATATATATATATATATATATATATATATATATATATATATATATATATATATATATATATATATATATATATATATATATATATATATATATATATATATATATATATATATATATATATATATATATATATATATATATATATATATATATATATATATATATATATATATATATATATATATATATATATATATATATATATATATATATATATATATATATATATATATATATATATATATATATATATATATATATATATATATATATATATATATTACCTAACAATATATATATAGTCTTTTTTACTTTATTTGTACCCAAGATGTTGTGATATGATGCTTTTGATTCATTCAAGTACATTTTATCCTAGCTGGTTAAATCTTTCGAATACTCCGTGAGTATTATCTCACAAATCTTGTTGTTTTCTTCTCAATTTGGTTGTTTCCTGTAAATTGAAAAAGAACCAAATCTTACCATCATCAAAAAAAATTTATTACTAAGAAGTTACCTGTGCTATGCACGAGTGGGTAGGGGATGTCATTGACTCATTGTTATCGTTCACTTCCATCAAGATTCAAGTGAAACATAACGGTATATTTATTGTAAATTGATAAAGTATGTTATTTGTAAATAGAGGTGGCAAAATGTACGGGTCGGATCGGGTTGGGTGACGGGTCAAAACGGGTTCGGGTCAAAACGGGTTCGGGACAAAACGGGTTCGGGACAAAACGGGTTCGGGTCAAAACGGGTTCGGGTCAAAACGGGTTCGGGTCAAAACGGGTTCGGGTCAAAACGGGTTCGGGTCAAAACGGGTTCGGGTCAAAACGGGTTCGGGTCAAAACGGGTTCGGGTCAAAACGGGTTCGGGTCAAAACGGGTTCGGGTCAAAACGGGTTCGGGTCAAAACGGGTTCGGGTCAAAACGGGTTCGGGTCAAAACGGGTTCGGGTCAAAACGGGTTCGGGTCAAAACGGGTTCGGGTCAAAACGGGTTCGGGTCAAAACGGGTTCGGGTCAAAACGGGTTCGGGTCAAAACGGGTTCGGGTCAAAACGGGTTCGGGTCAAAACGGGTTCGGGTCAAAACGGGTTCGGGTCAAAACGGGTTCGGGTCAAAACGGGTTCGGGTCAAAACGGGTTCGGGTCAAAACGGGTTCGGGTCAAAACGGGTTCGGGTCAAAACGGGTTCGGGTCAAAACGGGTTCGGGTCAAAACGGGTTCGGGTCAAAACGGGTTCGGGTCAAAACGGGTTCGGGTCAAAACGGGTTCGGGTCAAAACGGGTTCGGGTCAAAACGGGTTCGGGTCAAAACGGGTTCGGGTCAAAACGGGTTCGGGTCAAAACGGGTTCGGGTCAAAACGGGTTCGGGTCAAAACGGGTTCGGGTCAAAACGGGTTCGGGTCAAAACGGGTTCGGGTCAAAACGGGTTCGGGTCAAAACGGGTTCGGGTCAAAACGGGTTCGGGTCAAAACGGGTTCGGGTCAAAACGGGTTCGGGTCAAAACGGGTTCGGGTCAAAACGGGTTCGGGTCAAAACGGGTTCGGGTCAAAACGGGTTCGGGTCAAAACGGGTTCGGGTCAAAACGGGTTCGGGTCAAAACGGGTTCGGGTCAAAACGGGTTCGGGTCAAAACGGGTTCGGGTCAAAACGGGTTCGGGTCAAAACGGGTTCGGGTCAAAACGGGTTCGGGTCAAAACGGGTTCGGGTCAAAACGGGTTCGGGTCAAAACGGGTTCGGGTCAAAACGGGTTCGGGTCAAAACGGGTTCGGGTCAAAACGGGTTCGGGTCAAAACGGGTTCGGGTCAAAACGGGTTCGGGTCAAAACGGGTTCGGGTCAAAACGGGTTCGGGTCAAAACGGGTTCGGGTCAAAACGGGTTCGGGTCAAAACGGGTTCGGGTCAAAACGGGTTCGGGTCAAAACGGGTTCGGGTCAAAACGGGTTCGGGTCAAAACGGGTTCGGGTCAAAACGGGTTCGGGTCAAAACGGGTTCGGGTCAAAACGGGTTCGGGTCAAAACGGGTTCGGGTCAAAACGGGTTCGGGTCAAAACGGGTTCGGGTCAAAACGGGTTCGGGTCAAAACGGGTTCGGGTCAAAACGGGTTCGGGTCAAAACGGGTTCGGGTCAAAACGGGTTCGGGTCAAAACGGGTTCGGGTCAAAACGGGTTCGGGTCAAAACGGGTTCGGGTCAAAACGGGTTCGGGTCAAAACGGGTTCGGGTCAAAACGGGTTCGGGTCAAAACGGGTTCGGGTCAAAACGGGTTCGGGTCAAAACGGGTTCGGGTCAAAACGGGTTCGGGTCAAAACGGGTTCGGGTCAAAACGGGTTCGGGTCAAAACGGGTTCGGGTCAAAACGGGTTCGGGTCAAAACGGGTTCGGGTCAAAACGGGTTCGGGTCAAAACGGGTTCGGGTCAAAACGGGTTCGGGTCAAAACGGGTTCGGGAATTGCCACCTCTATTTGTAAATTTATAATTGTAATACATTATTCAATAGTGGATAATGATTTTGAGACAAAATAAAATAAAACTATATTGATTCAGATGAAGTATTAATATATAACGAACTACTCAATTTACAAATATCTTTCAAACTTCCACTTAGTTATAGTACAATGCATGTGAACATATCAACTGAAGTTCCTTGTTTGAAAGGAACATTTAAATTCTTATCTGATTATTTTTCTTGTGTTCAATGTATCTTTTTTATCGATATCATTTTATTTTTAATTTGCATATAAATACATGATCAAAATATGCTTAAACAACCATGACCGCGAGATTCTAAGAACATTATGCAAGCACACCCGCCAAGGATAATCCAAGTCTCGTGAAAGGCAATCAGAAGAACGGGTTCTTAGTAAGACTAAAATCCAGTTGCTTTGTTTGAAGTTTTACACATTTGATGATCTTGCTAAAGTGGTAGTTAGGAAATTCATTATGAAAAAAATATTCTCTTATTTCTAACCTCGCTCCTTAACTTTTTTTATTTAACAACAAGCTAGTAGTAAGTATTCGAGACTTCAGAGTGACATCTAAACGGGTAATATGCGGAGCTCAAACCACACATGACTGAGATGAAACTCATGATTCTCGAAACCCCCCCTTAATTATCCATTCTTACAAATGTAGGAAATATGATTCGAACCCTGGTGAATTTATAAGTCTATGACCTTACCAATAGACAACCAAATCATTGGCAAATTTAAACTTAAGACATCAATATTTCAAGTTGATTCATATGATTTTAAGAGAATATTTAGGCTAATTTTTAGAAAGATTAATCATTTTCTTTTTAGGTTTTTAAAATTACAAACCATCTATTGATGGTTGGTAGCTACAATTGTTAATGCTATTTTCATAACGAGAAGGCTAACACGACCAGGGCAAAAAAGGTCAAACCCCGACCAGGGCATTAGCGGCGACGTCGCCGCTAATGCTGCGGGCCCCCCATGTCAGTTATGGCTAATCTGGCAGAGTAAAAGTGGCCCCCCCGTCAGTAACAGAGTATTAGCGGCGACGTCGCCGCTAATACATGTGACGGCGCTGTCAGTAATTATTGCTGGCATGTGGGGTCCGCCACGTCACCAGCATTAGCGGCGACGTCGCCGCTAATGCCCTGGTCGGGTTGACCTTTTTCCTGGTGGTGTTACCATGTGCCTTTCATAAAAGTAAATCTTGATATTAAGTGGGTTTGAAGACATATAGTTATGAAAAGAACAAATCTTGTGTGATGTGTTGATATTTGCTTTAGTTTTTGTCAACGATATTTCTTTCTCCCTCTAAGACATAATTAAACATCTTTAGATGAAGATGGCCTTTTTAGGTTATTTAAATTGACGAGTAGTTTTCGATGACTTGGATGTGCACAACTTATCACGGTATCTTTGTGATTACCTCCGACCATTTTCCTCCCTATCTCTAGAATATT